>OX578281.1:19528343-20128343 GCA_951217055.1 Gerris lacustris
AGTTTTACGAGGTTGGACTATTTCAAATTCAATTTTTTTTCGGCCCACCCTAGTGCAGGCTGTGTGATTAAGAGGATGAAACCCCTTCTCATCTTATTAGCAGCTGCCCTGCATTAACACGCCTGAGGTGAAAACTCTTTGGCTTTGCCATCCTGCCTTTTGAAGAACTAAGGTAACTTCCCCTAAACAAAGAACTCACTTTCTGTGGGTCTGTCAGCTTGCTTAGAGGAGAGAGGTGGAAACTCTTTGGCTTTGCCATCCTGCCTATTGAAGAACTAAGGTTACTTCCCCTAAACAAGGTACTCACTTTCTGTGGGTCTGTCAGCTTGCTTAGAGGAGAGAGGTGGAAACTCTTTGGCTTTGCCATCCTGCCTATTGAAGAACTAAGGTAACTTCCCCTAAACAAGGTACTCACTTTAAGTGGGCCTGTCAGCGTGCTTAGAGAATAGAGTACTACACGATGGATTATTAAACCGGGTTTGCACTGTGGATCCTCATATGAGGTCTTACTGCTTCGGAAGAAATAAAACAAAACCATGGTGTTTATAGCCAAACAAATATCATTTGATCTGCTATAGATAGACTTCATCTTATATAGATATCCCACTGCGTATCCCTTCGCGTTTCATGTGATTTAAAGCTATAAACATTTAATAAAGATTTCTGCAAGGAATTTCTCAAAAGATAATTTTGTTTCTAAAACTAAGTGTTATAAGTGGTTTTAATTGAAGACGTTTCAAATTATTTGCATGTTTACTTCCAACTAAATTTAATACAAAAAACAAACTTTAATATAAAACTATAAATAAATGTTAAAGCAGACACGAGTTCAACGATATATTTACATTTCTGTTTGAAATGTATCAGGAATTATACATTTTTTTTCTCTGCAAGGATCTGGAAATATAATTAACTAATATTATTTTATTCGTACAAACGACATTGTTGCTTTTTCATGTACGCATATTGGAAAGGCAAGAAATGCAAATATTTATTTTATTTTTACTTCCAAGCATACCGAAGGAAACGGAAACAAAGTGACCTTTCTGAAGAACGCAATTTTTTGAAGTCTCCGGACTTAAAAATTAATTGACAGAAATCCATTTCTTACAATTATTAAATATATTTGGTTTTGTATCCGTTCTGTCCACCATAACTTACCAGTCACTCGTTTGATGAATCCATTTGATTAAATGTGGTCGGTAGGTCATTATTAGACCATTGTTGAGTCCTATATTAATTTCAACCTTATTGCCCATTCCTGCTGCTCTGCTGCTTTATTGTATGGGTATAAAGTTTTTTTTTTATTAACACGAATAGTATCTTTAAAAGTACTCGTCTGATTTTGAAGAAATTTGGACGGACTATCAAAAGTAGCCTACAGATGGTTTCACATTAATTTTAACCGTTTACACATATTTAATATTGAATAAAAATAGGTGTGCCCCTACTGGAAATCGAAACATATCCAAATCTTATGTGCCCATTCGTCCAATACTGCGAGTATAGATATATACAAAGTATTGTGATGACGCGAAAATTCGATTTTGAGATTTGATTATTAAGCGTTGAGATACCTTAAATGTAAAAAAATTGTGTTTAAACAATGTCTGTCATATGTATGCATGTGGATGCATCGTGTCGGCATAAATGTTCAGAAAAAGCATACCTGATTGGGGGCGCTACCCTCTAAAAACTCAGAAACAAATAATTTCTCGAAAACAGTTGCAACGATTTTGATTTAAAAATTCTAAAATGTAGTCCATTTTAATATTACATAATTTAAACTTATAAGTAGTTTTCCCTAGGAAAACGTAGTTTCCGAGATATTAATGAAAATAAATTGAATTATTTATTATTCTATGAATAGCTGAAAATCGTAAATACAAAAATTAACCAACGTTTATTTAAACACTTTATAAATTTTCCTCGGAAGACGATATATACAAACATTGTGGTATTCGACGAACACATCCAACAATTCCAACAAAAAAATGTTCCTTATCGCTGGCAGATAATATGAGACTTAAAGGTTTCAAAATTTTTCTGCTTACCCAATAATGTAATTACATTTAGCTCTAAAAAATATTTAAAAGACCACTGCTATATAAAGACCATGGTTTTTATTTGTTTCACTCCCAACTTTTTTAAATTAAAAAGTATATCGATACTTTCCTTTGACTCAACTCATAAATTTAAACACAGCTGAACATAAATGAAAATATCAGCTGATATTAAACAATAAGATTGATCTCATAGATCTCAGTTGTAATTTAAACAGGATTTCCGCTTCGTATTTATATTTTTATAAAAGGATATATTCAAAGGTGTAGTAGCTCCACCCAGCCTTAAAACCTCTAAGACTAATGACGTAGAAAACTATACTTAAATGAGCTGTTCACTGGAGCAGAACGACTTGATAAGTTTAGTGTGAACAGGAGTGAGGGGTTTCTTACTGTTTAGATGGCGTCACTAGTCTTCAGTGGCGTAGATTTCACTATGAGCTTATTTGAGTTATAGTGTCATAGCATTCTCTTAGGTATACTACGTTAGTTTTCAGTGACTAGGTGACGTACCCTTCTCAAGTTCATTCAATGTACTCTCCCTCTAAACTCAATCATTTCTAAAAGCTCTTTAATAGTTTCTTTCATCTGCTCTTCATTAGTAGTAAATGTACTCTGAATGTTTTTACCCCTTCTCCTCGACTATTTCTAAGGAACTCTTATCCTGGTGGTTTTTAAAACTATTCAGTCAGTGTTGTGCATTTAAACATGTCTCTTAGTTCGTTAAGTTCTTTTAACATTTTCTAAACTTCGTTACTTTTTTTCTGATTTTTTTTAAAGAATACATATTTGTACCGTTTTTCGTTTAGTTTCGAGTTTATTTTAAATTGTTCGAATGAAACATTTTCCATACTCTGAGTACGCTGCTTGCCCCATACGCAAGGTAATATTAGATTTTTAATTTTTAAATCAATTTATTATATCTTTCAACTTAAACCATCCCCATTTAGATATTTTTATTAAATTTTATTATTTTTTATAAAATAAATAATAAAATACTTATAGTTATAATTTAAATCTCTCTTAATAGATTGGTATTTTTTCACATGAATAGACTTAGTAAATAATATGTCCTTTTTATGTTTTGCCAAATATGTAATATAATCATAAAACGTCTCATATAAGTAATAAATAAAGTTATACAAATATTTGATTATGCTTCGATTTTTAAAAATATATATAGGATATTTTTGATTTCATGTTCTGCATTTCTAACAAATTAGTAATTATTTAATATAAATTACCATGAGTTGAGAAAGGATAGACATTGTTAGGTGTGAAATAAATTAACAGTTTAATTCATGTTCCTGAAACGTTTTGAACCTAAAAGGTCATCTTCAGTCAGTTTAATAACTAGAACAACAATAACCATCCAATTTTACAAAACCATCGTTGCATAAAACAAATCATAAAAGTAACTTCTAATTATATAGTTAATCTTAATAAGGCATTCAGATTAAACAATAAAACAATCAGTAACAATATTGATGTGGTGAATTTACTTACATTAATGCTGTTTTTCGTTGTGTATAATCATAATGAGTAAAAAGTAATTAAATTAATTCTCGAAGAGAGATCGTCAATGAATTAAAAATCTTATTATAAAACTACACGACTTCAAATGTTCTTAAACACACAAAACAAGGTGTTCTTAAGTTTATAATTTTCAAAATATTAATTACCATTTAAGATTAGGCCACTCTTACTATAAGTCAGTATTCTCTTATTATTATCTTCTAATTTGAAAAAGAAGATCCTTTTTTGTTCCTCTGAAAAATGTTTATTATTTATTCTTTAGAAGTTGAGCCAATTAAGGAACTTTTTGCAATATTTCGATCCCTCCTTGGATCATTCTCAAGCTAAAAAAATAATTTATTCTGATATTAACAATTGGACACAAAATTACAATTACTTTACATAACAACTTACATAACAAAAAAAAAAAAAAAAAAAATGTTAGATTCAAACTAGAATGTTTAATAATAACCATCATGATGTAATCGTCTAGACAGCCAAGTTAGTGAGGTTCCAAATTTCTAAATATTGTATCAAGATAATTAAATGTAACTGATAATGTTATTTTAAGTGATTGTAATTATGTGTCCAATTATTAATATTAGATAAATTATGATTTTAGCTTGAGAATGATCCAAGGAGGGATCGAAATATTGCAAAATTGAGGCTTTTATTTCCTTAATTGACTAGCTTCTAAAGAACTGAAAACTTCAAGGAACATATTCTACTAACTTACCTTATTTTTCATTATTTTTTGTTCGATGCTTAAGTAAGCTCTTTTGGAATTATATTTTTAGAAATTAACACATAATTATTTTTATAATCATATTGGCCTTTTTAAATAACAAACTTGTTTACGCAAATCAACCTAAATCCAATAAAGAAACTTGATATGAATTTCAACCAATACTAACTACAAATTTTATAAGCAAATTTGCCAACATCAATATGAAATTTTAACAGTAAATTTGCCTGTATAAATAATAAACTTCATAATTAAATCAATTAATATAAATAAAAAGATTGATTTGTAAATTACCCAATATCATCAAATCATTTGATAAGCAAATTAACCAAATTTGATAAGGAAATCAACCGATGTAAGCTTAACAACAATCTTGCCAACTAAGTAAATTGGCATAAATAACAAGAGACAAGAAAACTAGCACATACAAATTACAAACTTGTAAAACATATCAACCAATATTAATAAGAAACTTGATAACCATATCGACCAATATTGATAAGAAACTTGTTAAGCATATTAACCAATATTGATGTAACAATCTTGGTAAACATATATCAATCAATATTAATAACAAACTTAATAAATATATTGACCAATATTAATGACAAACTTAATAAACATATTGATCAATATTAATAACAAACTTAATAAACATATTGACCAATATTAATAACAAACTTAATAAACATATTGACCAATATTAATAACAAACTTAATAAACATAACGACCAATATTAATAACAAACTTAATAAATATATTGACCAATATTAATGACAAACTTAATAAACATATTGACCAATATTAATGACAAACTTAATAAACATATTGACCAATATTAATTACAGATAAGTAAATCAACTAAATTTTCATGTTGAATGGATGACTTATAGGTGTAATAAAAATCAATTTTATTTAATTTTCTTTTATTGTTTTTTATTACACCTATAAGTCATCCATTCAACATGAAAATTTAAAAATAGAAAGGTGTTAATCTCAACGTTTTTGTAAATCAACTATTTAATGACTTTCTTTCAAATAACCAAACATCAATAACAAAATGGATAGGCAAATCGATTAAATCATATAAAAAAACTTCATTTTCAAGAATTATATGCCTGCTACATACATTTTCATGTTCATTATTGAAATGGTTACTTTGATCATCACAATAATGTTTCAGTGTTCTTCGGGTTGTTGTTATTTGTGAGATGTTAGATAAGTTCGCGTGTTATACTAGAAATAGTTAATGGTGGCGCCAGCTAACTCTAGGAAAAGAATCTTGGAGTTGTCAGTGCTAAAGATTTCATGATCACAGCGCACCAGTACCGCTTTCGTCCTTGCTTCAAGGCACACGATTATTATGCGGTTGTTCCTCTCGTATCTAAGAGAATTATGTGAAGATTCCGTCCTCTCCTTAGAGGACGGAATCGTACTAGGAGACTGCGGTGGTTTGGCCGATGATCCAACCTTGATCCCGCAACTACACCGAGGAATGTCTTCTTATGTACTCCAGAACAGGAAGGTGGGGGATGTAGTCCGAAGCCTTCATGCTTTACCTTTTGTTATCTTGGAACGGGCCCTGTCTCATCCTCATCCTCAGCGTCCATGAAACCCTCCAGTCTTTTCGTGATCTTCTAAGCCGCAAGATTTCGGGTTCCCTCGTGGAAATACATGTGCGGATGTCTCAAATATTTTTCTTGTGGCAAATTGTTCACACTGTAACAATGCTGCACTGAATCTAATAATTGGTTAAAATTAAATTCAATTGAATCATAATTCTAGTTAAACTAAATTAATAAGCTAATTACTTATTAATTGAAATATTAACGAGTTAAAAAATTACCATGAATTTAGTGACTTTTAAATTGAACCGAATTATAATTCTACCGTGTTTATAAATAGTTACACAATTAAACAATTAAGTTTTGAATATTTAATCAGTATCATTATGAAACTAGCAAATAAGTCTTAAACTCTAAGTGTAATCTTAGCTTGTTTGATATCAAATCGTAAAAAAAAATAATAGCTTAGTCATACGTCACTTTAAATTGGTAATTGTCAGTAAATTAATTAAAATAAAGCATTATTAATACATTTTTTTTTTACTATCTATTAACTTATTAAAATTAATCGAAATAACTAAGCTATAATTTGTTGTTATTATGTGCTTACTTGTTGTGGAACTTACTCATACTTACTCAATGATCAAAATTGATAATATTTCTGATAGTCATAGGCAGCTGATGTTTAATACCCTTATCTAGTATACAATATCATGATTGATTAATAGATCTGTAGTATCTAGTATAATCTCTAGGATTATAAATATATCTGTAGTATAATAATAATATATAATATATATATATATATATATATATATATATATATATATATATATATATATATATTATAGCATTATTAATAGATTTATTGTATGTAGTATCATCTTTAGAATTATAAATAGATCTATAGTATCTAGTTTAATATCTAGAATTATTAATAGATCTACAGTGACGAGTATAATCTCTAAGGATTATAAATATATCATAGTATTAATATTAATTTATAGTATGTAGTATTATCATTAGAATTATAAATAGATCTGTAGTATCTAGTATAATATCTAGGATTATTAATAGATCTACAAGTATCGAGTATAATCTATACTCGAGGCTTATAAATATTCATATTATCAAGGAATATTTATCGATTTATAGTATGTAGTATCATCGTTTGAATTATAAATAGATCTATAGTATCTAGTATAATATTTATAGGAATATAAATAGATCTATAGACTATTAATAGATCTATGGTATCAAAAATAATCTCATGGATTATAAATAGATCTATTGTATCTTAGATTATAGATCTATAGTATCTAGAATTATAAATAGACTTATAGTAATAGTTCATTAAAAAAAATGTTGTGTTGGAGATTAGTAGAGAGAACTTGTAAGCAAGAATTAGAACTGAAAAATCAGATAACTGACCATGTCCATGTGAGGTTTTTACAGTTTGTTTCTCTACACCTACACTGGTAGGATTTTAACAATACGTGAAACTCTTACCGCTTAGCGTACCGAATTCAGTAGCCGCTAGTCCGAAACTGTAACTTAGACCAGACATTCTTCATACTTAAAAAAAAATCTACTTTGATAGCTGTCTCAAGTTTTTAAACTCTTCTAATACTAAAAATTTAACAATTCGATTATTGTAAAAAAAACATTAAACATAAAATGATGATAAGTAATTAACAACTTGTAAATTATTGTACAAAATCTATCCAGTATACAACTCGCACCTAACCTCTTTATGTACGAGTTCATAATTACTTTTTCCATTTATTAGTTGATTAAAATTTCTAGTTTTTGTGATTAGATTTAATTATTTTTGAACATTTCATCAAAATTTACTACAAAAATAACTCCTCCCCGAGGAGGAATCGAACCCGACCTCTTACTCTTAGCGTTTCTAGTTTGTTTCCATAGAAAATCGACTTATATGGTTACATTTTTAATTCAAATTTTTGAAAGCTTGGATTTGGGACTTGGTATCGGTAATGACAGAAAATCATTCTCCAATATAGCAGTAGGTAAGAGCGCCTGTAACGGATATATAGGAGGCCCGTGGTTCAAGTCCCGGGGCTGGGGTCTATTTTTCTCTGCACGTCTCCCGTAGTTAATGATAATTATAATTTGAGTTATATTTTTATTTAAATGAAATACATTTTAGAATTTTTTAAATCAAAAAGGTTGGAACCGCTTTTGTGTGGAACATTTTTGAATGATCATGCGTGAATGAAAATCAAAGAGCAAAAATGATTAATTATTAATATATAAAATTACCTTTATCTACGATTGATGCGAAATATAAACATTTTATCTCTGTTTAGATACGTAAAAAAAATGATTCTTTTCGTAGTTGTATTCTAGCGCATGCGCGTTTCATAATTCTTCTTCACCTTATCGCACGATTAGCGTGTTTGTTTACATTTAACAAAGATATATATATATTTTGCTTCCGAGCTTACCGAAGGTAACGGAAGCATTGCGTTCACTTTTGTAATTGAAAAAGTTTTATGTCTCCGATTTTAAAAATTCCAAGACAAAAATCCGTTTCAGACATCAGGGAACATTGTTGGTCTCGTGTCTGTCTGTCTGTCTGTCTGTGTGTCCGCGATAACATGAGTAAATGTCGACCGATTTTGATGAAATATGGTAGACATGTTCATTTCACCAATGCCCAGGGACGAGTTCGTTGGACAACGTTATCCCTCCAAGCGTTCACGAGCAACGCTCGCGTAAACGTGAACTTCAAATTTTAAATTGGATTTTTAGGTCGGGAAAAAAATCTGACTCCATCTATTCAATGAGACAAACATTTTTTACAAATACAATTTTTTAGTAAAACCAACAGCGACACTGCTATGAAGTGTTAAAATCGCTAATACTATTTTACACAACATTTCATACTAGTTTTTACACAATAAACAATATAACAATAAAGTAATACATATAACAATAATTTTAATGTTAATATAACAATAAAGTACATGATAGGATGCGAGGAAGCTATGTGCCACACTAATTGGCAGTCTATTTTTTAATTTAAGTTTGTTTAGTTAAAGTAACTGTTTTTCTGTATTTATTATTAAAATCCAAACAATCGTAAATAAAGTACGGTACTCAACTTAACGTGAAAACTGCTTTTTGCTTTGATCGTGTGGTTTTACTACCCTCGCTATCGCTCGGGTGCAAACTCCACATTCGCATGCAAAATGCTACTTTCCGCACTAGACGCGTAATAATGTACTATTATTAAGTATTTGTGGGAGCGTGAGTTTACATCAGGCCATTGGCGTGACTAGGATAAAAGTCTAGGGGGGGCTAAGCCCCTGGGGGGGGTCCTCCCCCGGAAACTTTTGAAATTTCGATACCCTAAAATCTAATACTAGAGGTTCTTTTAACCTAATAAAAATGTAGGTACATATTAAAAATTATCGAAAAATGTATGTAAAAACAGTTATTATATAGCAAAGCAAAAAAAATCGACAGAGATAGAAATGAAAGTATGACTACAGTCTATAAGATTAGAGTTGGCACAAGAAATTTAAATCTTCTAGGATAAGATATAAATTGTGTACTAATATAAATTGTACTAATATGAATTTAAAAATGTCAACTACTTTTTTTCGAAAATATTTTTGCACACATTTGGTACATTTTAAAAGGCCTTTCCAACGATACCTCTGTCAAATCGGCACAAAGCCCTATCTGGTTGCGGCTAACCAAGGAGGACGTCCTTCACATAGACGTAGCTCCCGAAGTAGGAATCGGAAATTTAAAAACAAACCGGAATCTTAAAGAGGACAATTTGACCTAAAGTCCGGTACCCTTTTGAACCCCGTCCGAATCAAATTGCAAACGGTACGTAAGGTCAAAGTCGAAATTTCAGAAAAACATGATTTTTGTGAGTTTTTTACTTAAACACGATTTCCTGAAGGTACTAAAAAAAGGGGATTACCCTTACCCCTTGAAAAGGACATTTTCAGAGCATACGAAGCAGATTAGGAGACTACTTTTTTTCTCCGTGTGTACCTCTTATGTACCATCTTGAAGTACCTCGAACTCGGAATTTAAAGAAGTAAAAGTACCACCAAGTTTAGAAGCAAAACGCGGTGAGCAGCATTTCATAGGCTTTTAAGGCATAAAAGCCCAATGGCGTCGAAGCCTCATGTAGAAAAACGTTTAAAAAAGGTTTTTTCGCTTCAAAGGGCCTGAAACGTGAAAATTTTTAAAATGTTTTTGGATCACTTTTGTATTCTTCCCAAGGGCTTTCCAATAATATACCAAACCCCGCACCGAATATCCCCAGTTTTCTGATCAGCGAAAAAAAAAAATTCCCAATGTCGCCCTTAAGCGGGAGTGCAGGTAAAAAAAAGTTCTCGTTATCGGCGATGGACTTCTGCGGGATCTACAAAAGCCTTGAAAAGAAATTTTAATTTTTCAATAATTTCAAAAGTTTTACGTAAAAACGTGTTAAAAAAAACGCCTTTTTTGACCATAGACGATTTTCCGTTGAAAATAAACCCATTTCCCAAAATATTTTCCGGCATATAGCATTTTTCCCTAAAAATACACTATAACCTTAACAATTTCCAGAAAACTGCATGTCTCACGACAAACACTTCAGTACAAAAATCCAAAAAACACACTGTTTCCCCCTTTAGGGCTGATTTCCACCCTTAAGGAGTAGTTTAAAACTGCCCTTACCTAATGTTTGGTCAAGCGATTTTTGAGGTTCCTAATCGATTTTGACATTACATATACTCGTAATTTTTGCCGAAAATCAAGAGGCGGGGTATAATTGTTTTTGCCGCGGCGCCTTAAAATACAGTAGAATTTTACAACCCCCCCCCCCCCCCTCTTTCAACGGACAAATTGGCGCCCCTGTCCCACACCACAGCTCGGTCGGCCTGCGGCATCCCTCGCAAGACAGTCGATTTACAAAAATTAATTGACAGACTGACTTGTTTTTCGTTGGACGTTATTCAAACGAAAACAAAAATCTATCGACACTTGGGCTCAGGTAGGATTCGTTTTCTTGTTTGCCAGATTAGTCAATAGTTTTTTGAAAGTATGTATTAATTTTATTTCATTTCGTTTTATTTTAGTACAAATGTCCGTAAAAAACCAACTTGGATTTTTTTTTACTTTTCTATTTTTCTAGGGGGGGCTAATTTTCGTCTAGGGTGGGCTTAGCCCACCCTAGCACCCCCCTAGTTACGCCAATGCATCAGGCCAACGGTTGTACGAGCGAACTCTTGGCTTTATGAGATAATTTATAAGATAGTATAAATTATATAGAAAACTAATTTAGATTATGATTATAGATTTTTTTCCTTTTTATAGTTTCAAAAGTAATTATGTTTAGATGATTATTTTTATATAGTTTAATAGTCATAAATATGTATCTCGGAAGTGAGTCAATAATCGTAGAATGTATCAGAACAATTTCTATTCTATATCCGTTTTCAAATCCAATGAAGATACAAGAACTTTCTAACGACTATTAATTACACTTGTGGTGATGACAATAAAGAATCGAATTAATTATTAATTATTGTTATTGTTATTATTCTTTATTCTATCATTGAAATAAACTGATTGTTAATTGGAGAAGTTAACTGCTACCGGTACATCTCTAATTCATAACAATCAAGGCAATATACATATAAAATTAATAATTATTGTTAAATTGTTATGTAACAACTAAGTTAAGACAGATTATTTGCCATTATACAACTGTTTCAGATTGTTTGAAAGTTTACAAGTTCTAATTTAAGAAAATGAAAGTATTTTAGATTACTTGAAAGGTTTTAATGAGTTGACTTGGTGAAATTAGTCTGAAAGAATCCTTTCTACTTTAATTCGTGGAGACAGGAGACAGTTCTGTTTTATAAATAACATTCTGACGTTAAATATAAGCATTAATTGGGAACATATCCTTAAAGCTATCCATTCACGTTGCATTACACCTGACAGATTACCCGTACAGGTTTGTTTACCTATCAGGTTTACCTGACAGGTTACCCTTACAGGTTTACCTGACAGGTTACCATTACAGGTTTACCTGACAGGTTACCCGTACTGGTTTACCTGACAGGTAACCCTTACAGGTTTACCTGACAGGTTACCCGTACTGGTTTACCTGACAGGTTACCCTTACAGGTTTACCTGACAGGTTACCCTTACAGGTTTACCTGACAGGTTACCCTTACAGGTTTACCTGACAGGTTACCATTACAGGTTTACCTGACAGGTTACCCGTACTGGTTTACCTGACAGGTTACCCTTACAGGTTTACCTGACAGGTTACCCTTACAGGTTTACCTGACCGGTTACCCGTACAGGTTTACCTGACAGGTTACCCTTACAGGTTTACCTGACAGGTTACCCTTACAGGTATACCTGACAGGTTACCCTTACAGGTTTACCTGACAGGTTACCCGTACAGATTTATCTGACAGGTAACTTGTATATATGGCCGTTTTCATTTGGCCATTCGTCCAATGATAGGTCTCAAGGAAGCTAAAGCACTAATTGGTTGTCTATTTTATTTTAATTATTTTTTGTACTTCCTTCATTGTGATAAATAATCCGTAAAGACTTCATTTTTGTCTTATATTTTGATATTTTAGACCAAATATTCCAGTTTTCAAAAACACATAATATCAGGTAAATTGGAAGGATACTTATACTAAAGGATCAGTGGAAAGTAATCAAAACGGGAAATAACCCCCCCTTCAGCACGCCCTTTGCCCTTTATTTCTTTCCTCGTTTAACTCAGTTTTAGGTATAGCATTCTCTTTCACGAAATCGGCACTACTCCATATCTCTATCATCGTTTAACGCATGGTTTAGTATATCCTACTCTTTCTTACTCACTGGACATTGTTTTGACAAAACTTTTTAGGCTCGTAGTAAAAAACGGGACCCTTATACATTCCTGCGCTTGTCTGTCAGTAACGCACCTGAGATCCGAAAGTACACTGCAAATAAAAATTAAAACTTTGTAGTTATGTTAGGTGTAGCAACCCCTAAAACAGAAAAATTATAGGGAAACCCTAAAAAATCATCCCTTAAAAAATTAGGGGTTAAAGTTAATGGGGTTGATTTTTTTTAACGGTAATGCGCCATATGGGGTATTAAATTGTAGAGGAGGACGCCCTCTCAAAATTTATTTTAATAATATTGAGAGGTAATTGTAATTTGATAAATTATACTTTTCAAAGACTTGAAATGCCAATTGAGAAAAAGTTTTAAAGAACATATGATTATCAAACATTCTATGTAGACTTTAACTATTCTAGTTAAACTCTCATAGTTGTCTTTGCTCGAAACTTCGGCCTTAAATTCTTTTTTATATCTTATTATTATTATCGTTATTAAAAATAACTTAAACATGTTCTCGTTGGTTATAGGTTAAGAGTTTGTCTCCAATTTTGTTTAGTTTCGAATTATAATAAGTTCTAAAAAAAATAAACTTGTAACGAAGTTTTATAGGGATCAGTTCCTCTACGTCTAGAATTCTAAGAAATATAGTGGATTGAGAGCGTCTTGACAAGAGGATTAGGATGGTAGGCAAGGTTGGAATGAAAGGATTTATAGCATGAGGATGTGAGATGTATACAAAGCAAACATTTAGGTCGTTGTGGATTACACGCTTGGATACATTGCAAGGGGATTTCTTCAAAGGATTATGGATTGGAGGGATTGTATTTTGGTAGGAGTTTTAATAGCTTGCTTGGACCTCTCAGTTTCCAATTCCTTACGTCCAAATAGCTTTTATAAAACAATATTTTTCTATCGGAAAAACATTATTTCTTATAATTTTTTATAAATACGTTTTTATTTTTTTTTTAATAGTAGTTCCCAACGTAGGACACACGCCCAACAGAGTCACTATGATTTTGAAAGGGTTCAATTCGAAAATGAGTCCCCCCCCCCCCCCCCTCCCGCTTCGACTGCACATGGGTCATTAGTTGTATCGAAAATGAGTTATTAAGCCGTGTACACATATGTATTTACGAAATAAAAAGGTTTGAAGGCCTAAAACTAACATTTCCCGTACCGATTACTAGATCTTAAATTAGTTTTTATTTCTCTGTAGGAATAAAATTATATTGTTCCTTTACAGATAACTAGATCTTAAATTAGTTTTTATTTCTCTGTAGGAATAAAATTATATTGTTCCTTTACAGATAACTAGATCTTATATTAGTTTTTATTTCTCTGTATGAATTAAAGTACACTTATATTAAAGAAAATAGCTTCCATTATTTTATACATATATTTAACCGTTCTCGATTATATGTTTTGAAATTTTGTTTGATGTTTTGCTTCCTAACTTACCGAAGGTTTCGGAACCATTATGATTATGATTATTCTAAAGAACGACATTTTTTTTGTCTCCAAATTTCCTTAATAGAAATGTCGGTCTGTCATTTTGTCCGTAAAAATTGTTGTTTTAAACCACCATATTTTAAAAACAACCCGATTTTGATAAAAATCGGATTGTTTGTGGGAAGTAGCCCACACAAGATCTCATATTAATTTCAACCATATGCGCGCAAATTTATATATTGAAGAAATATTTTACCCCATTGAAAATCTAAACAACCACATTTTCAATTCCCAGTGGGGTCACATTATATTTATGATTTTTTTTCTATTAACACTAATGTTTTAAAATATCATAATACTTAGTTTTTACAATTATGAGATAAAACGCAAAAAAGATATGTGCCTCAAAAATTGTTAATTTTTTTTTATACACAAACACTCTAGTTGAAGAGGTTTTTTATGTGGACTTGTTTTTTATTCCAACACATCTCCTTCACTCTTCTTATTCAATCTAGGTTCTAATTTCTCTAGGTTTAATCTTACAAAAAACTCTTAATTACATAATGACAATTAATTTTTATGTCTAAAAATATTGCTTGTTTAAACCTCGAGAAAATACAAAACTCCTTCCTATTTATATCTTTCATCGGGAAGATCAAAATGACAAATTCGGTTCCCTGACAAGAGAAAGAGAAAAAAAGGGAAAGACAACAATTAGTCTATTTTTCTTGAGAATAAAACCATTAATATAGACTGACGTTACCCCCGTTAAGACTGAGGACAGTGTAATAAGAGACAGAACTAACATAATTTTTTAAGTTAGAAAAAAACCTTTTTTTACTGTATTTTTAAAATGTCTTGTTACATTTTACTGGATTATATTTCTCTATTTATTTAACGAAAAACTCCTTAAGTAGGTTATTCAGATCATTAATTGTTATAAATATACAACCAACATTATTTTTAGCATTCATCATCGATGACCCCCCTATTTTGAAAAAAATACATTTAGAATACATTTTTCAATTTGAAGTAGTAATAAAAAGTCCAGTCATGCACCATGACTTAATGAGCGAATTTTTAAAGAAATCTGGTTGGTTTAGAATTTGGATGGGTGAAAAAAAATTGGTACATAGGGGTACGGGGTACAAAAGTCAAAATAGTATTTACCCTTCAAGATGCATGTCGTTGGAGAGTTCTTTAAGTTAAGAGTACAGTAATAGTTGTTATGTACACTTTTGTCATATTTTCAACTTTTGTTTATAAGAGGGGGTAAAATAGAATAAAACACGTTTTTGAGCTAATTTTGACCCTAAATTGTCAAAATTTGACCCCTAAATGTACTCAAAAAATGCTGGCCAACGAACTCATCCGTTCTTTTGATATTATTTACATTTTAAAATTTGTTTGGATATTTTTGTGCATCCTAATGTGAGATATCTTCTGGAGTGACACATACATATATACATCTATACATACATATATACACATACATACATACACAAAAAAGTATTAAATTTCAGGAATCGATTAAGAATGGTCTAAAACTGATTTCCATGGAGACAATTTTCAAAAAATCACATTATAAAAATTTTGAAGCCATTGCAATAGCTTAATTTTCTTCGAACTAATTTTCATTCGCTAAAAGAAATAATGTTACAAAATTTACTTGTTGGTAAAAATGTTGGTACTTTTTTAGTTTAAAACCCGCCCCCCCCCCTCCCCCTAATTGTGCGTATCAAAGTTAAATAGGAAACATGAGGGAAACTTTAATTTAATATAAATCAAATTATAAATTATAATTATCCTGGCGCTGGAGTCTATTTTTCTGTATTAAGTAATAAATTAATTATAGTCTTAAGACAAAGGGATATTTAGTCCAAAGTAAGAAAGTCCAAGAATATCACACTGCAGTAATTATGTATATATATATTAACATATATAATATACAAATTTATATTAACATAATATACAGGGTGGTCCAAAAGTCTCCCTCCCCCCTCTTAAATTTTGAACGGTTTGAGATAAATTAATGAAACTTGGGGGATCTCTACCATGCAAAGGGAAGTTTGTTTTCATGCAATCACCCACTAGGGGCAACCACCCACTTTGCCCCCAGGCCACCCAACTTCAAAATTTCAAATTGGAGTGTATATTTTTGATAGCAGATTTGGATTCTACGGTGAAAAATAATAAACTTTTACTTGGAACTATTTTTTCTATCTCCAATATTTTGCCCCCTATAGGGGGGCAAAGATAGCAAAATAACCCTTACTATCATACGTTGTAAAATCTAAACGGTTAGAGATAAATTAATGAAACTTGAGGGATCTCTACCATGCAATGGGAAGTTTGTTTTCATGCAATCGCGCAGTAGGGGTAACCTTCCATTTTGCCCCTAGACCACCTAACATCAAAATTTTAACCTGGAATGTATATTTTTGATAGCAGATTTAGATTCTAAATCTGCAAAGAAATTTTGAAGTTGGGTGGCCTGGGGGCAAAGTGGGTGATTGCCCCTAGTGGGTGATTGCATGAAAACAAACTTCCCTTTGCATGGTAGAGATCCCCCAAGTTTCATTAATTTATCTCGAACCGTTTAAAAGTTAAGAGGGGGGGGGGGAGACTTTTGGACCACCCTGTATATAATGTAGAAATACTTTTGAGATGAGCTTGTCTGAAAACTAATGCTTTTATCTGGCCTAAACTCATCTAGAAAATATTTCAGGGGTTAATTAACTAATTTGGTTGATAAGCGGCTCGTTAATTATTTTTGGAGTTCCTAATGGTTCGTGAAATCACTTTGGACTCTTGAACTAACAAATAATAAAATGACGATTTTATATTAATTTGACTAAAATATAAACTGAACCAATTTTACGACTAAATATTTTTAAAATTAATATTTTCTTATGAAATATTAATTATAATTAGTATCATTCCATTTAGAGTAGATCTTCCATGTTTATTGTGATATATTTTATTATTAACTTATGTATATTTTATGTATATAATTAATGTATATTAATTAAGAAAGAAGTTATGTATTTAGGTCTATGTATATGAAGTACGAGTAAGTTCCACAAAATCTATTTAAATATCACTTATTTAGTTCTATGCACACTTGTACAGTATTATATGTTAATATTTCAGATTGTTTTAGACAATATTAAGTAAATTAAGCTACAAATATATATATAAGTACAGAATAAAAATGTAAAATTTATAAAATTAATATTACGAACTTATCCGAGAAACATCAATAGTTATAATAAAATAATTTTTTTTTTTGAAGATGTCAATGTATTAAATATTTAACTAAAATCTTAATATTGCCAACAATGGTGCGATTAATTCATATTTCAGACGCTCACGTTCACTTTCATTATTCCGTTCGAAAATTTCGTGAAACGTTAATATCTAATAATCAGAAGAACGAATACACCAATGGTTGGCAGGTATGTGTTCTTATAAATAAATTTTTAAATTTATTTTGTTCAATTTTTCATTAATTACATTAAATTAGGTTTAAATCTAAGCAGCCCAGCAGATACATCACATAACTATATCACAATGTTGTTATAGTTATGTGGTTCCTACATAGTAGTATTGAAGGTGTTTTTCTAATTAGTTTTTGCTAATTTTTCTTTTTTTTTGGATTATAGTCAATGAAATAGTATTTTTTTATTTTATTGTAATTATGTAAGCATTAATTCGAATTGCTTAACGTGATGCAGTAGAATAGGGACAATGATACCAAAAATGTATAAATTAGTCAAAGGTTTTCTGAATTGTTTTTAGGGTTTCGTTGGTAAAACCAAAAAAAAACCCTTATAGTTTCGGTCCTGTCTCTGTACGGTTCCAATAACTTTTGAATCAAAAGAGATAAAATCATTAATCTTTCCAGTATTAATGATCGTTTTGACGCGCACACAGGAAAAATATAGCGAACTCAAAATTATCAGCTGTTCAAATCTTTTTTGGCGAAATTTCTTTTTTTAAATTTTAAATGGAATATCAAATGAAAGGTATTGAAGAGTAGATTAAAAAGATGTATAACACTTATGGAAAGTGTTTCATTTTACATGCCATCTTGTCAAAAAACATCAACATTTTGCGTGACTCCCCCCCCCCCCCTAAAACTATATTTCTGCTGTTACTAAAAAAATGCGGTCTGCTGAGTTTAGAAAAAATTAGAATAGCAAATTGAGTGGATTAACTGGAAATCCAAAATGGCGGCTATTCCCTCACGGGGGAAAAAAATGTTTTTTAAAATTTTGAGTGAGGTATCAAATGAAAGGTATTGAAGATTAGATTACAAAAATATTTAATACTTGTGGAAAGTGTTTAATTTTCCTCATCTTTTTGTCAAAAAACATCAAAATTTTGCCCCCCCCCCCCCCCCCCCCCCCCTTATACTAATATAATGTTCACAATACCAACGAAACCCTTTTTACGTGAGACTTCACACAAAACCAATTTATTTGGTTTTATTTCGTGTAGTAGGTATTTATTCGATACCCACCAATCTTTACCTTCATTTTAAAAATCTTTGTTATTTTATTTTGTTTTTATAGAACTCTTATTACTCGAAATTCAAGGAAATGTGTTTTTACTTAGAGTTATGTTCTTTTCGAGTTATCAAGGTTACATTATTAGCAATTTGGAATTAACAAGGGAATCATAAATTACTTACCGATAACAATTTCAAGAATCAAGGTTCGAGACACCGAGGTTCCACTGTATTATTATTTAATTCTTTTTCAACAAGGGTAATCATTATGATTGTATGTTGATTTACAATATGGCTGTAACTTAAAGCTCATCTCTGTAAATCTATGATGTAAATCGAGTGACTTCTAAACATCGCAATACTTATTGATGTTTTGTTGTAGATTATGCTCGTTTCACACGGGACAGCAAAATGGATTGATTTTCCGCGCATCGCAGCTACATGTTAAGACTGATTTTTAGGGTACGTAGGCAAAACCAAAGACCCTTATATTTTCCTGCGTGTGTCTGTCCGTCCGTCCTCTCGCCTGCTCTCACGGCTACACCTTTCGTCCGATCACTTTGAAATTTGGCATGTATGTGTCTTGTACCTACCCACATATTTTAAAAATATAGTGACTTAAAAATAAATTTAGGGTTAAAAGATTAAGGGTTAACATTTTTTTTTTTTCGACACCGTGAGGGGTATCATATGAAAGGGTACGTCGAGCTGATTACAAAAATATATAATTCTTCGGTTGTAACTTTGATAGGGCGAGCGTAGGCAAGTTTGAAGTGGGTGTGAAACGTGTCCCCCACTCTATCTCGCTTATGTGAAGTGCAAAAAATCTGAAAAAATTCCTAAACGTTCTTCGACCAAAAGTAAAGATACCACTTTTTGGAAATTTCGAAAAGAAATATTATTCTATTTTTTATTGACAAAATACGTTTTTTTTTTTTATAATTATGATCTTTTCGATGTATTTATATGGTTGTAGTCCGGTTCTGTGGCAAAAAAATACTTTATCAGAGAGTGTGAGAGAATATCAGACCCTTAGGATAGTTCAAAGTAAGCTTTTTAGCATTTAAAAAAAAAACTGTTTATACACTTTACAGTTGAACACTATACAGTGTGGCCTACGGACCCTAACTGAGTGCTGACTAGCATACAATTGACCTGTTAATTCTTGTGTTAACTCTCTAGCTTAAATATTGTGGGAGTTATGCATGACGCAGACAGACAGATAGACATTCAGTTATAATTACTAATCAAATGATCTTAAAAACACCAAAATGGAAAATTCGTTGAAATTTGGGTTTAGGAGTTTTGGCGGACAATAATCTGTCCGCCGCGGACTGAACCACTCTGCGGTGCACTGGATCTGTCCGCCGCGGACATCTACCTTCTGTTTGACCAGTTTAATGTAATATTACAGTCCACAGAGTTCGCCGCCGGGGACAGTTCGCATCCAGTTTGACCGGGCCTTAATTCCAATTCATATTTTTTTAGTTTCTTAATATTGTTTTGCTTGAGAGATAAGCTTAGCCAGAAGTTCATTATAATATGCTGCTTTATACATTTGTCCTGTAAATTAAACCATATCTCTGCGAATTGCAACGCCATTGTTCTTCTGTAAGGGTTGAATATTTTACGACCGCTGAAACTTGGGCGAAAGTTAAACAACTATTAAAAGCAAGGAGTTGATAATGAAATATGGTAAGATAAGGGCTTAAACATGGAAAACAACTTAGCTTGGTGGCTCCCAAGTATAAATAGGAAAAGTCTGTATTTTAGGGCTTTTTCCTTGGGCCAAATGCCAAAATATGAATCTCTCATATAGCCCTCTTTCTTGTTTTTAGTTCGTCTCCCTGTCATCCTGCTTCATAAGTCGATAACGTAAGCAAACGGCCGAGTGGTGTCTGAAATATAAAACCCTTTAGTTTTTGTGTGGTCCTTTTCTCTTCCATAAAATTCTTATAAATAGCACCAGAATACAAATATTGATTACCATTCTGTCTTTTTAAATGATATTATTGTCTCATTTCTTTTATTTTTCCCCCTTTATATCTAGAGTTCGTTTATAGTCTAGACATTTGAACACTTTTTAAACACAGCTTTTTAAAGATTTTATGACGTCTGAAATAGTGAAACAAAAGCGACGCAAAATATTTAATATTGTTTTATGTACGTACTTGGACATAAACAAAAAATCGGTCCGAGACAACAGGACAGACTTTCTCACTTAAAAGTCCATAATTACATAGCCCAGTGTTTTACATGTATTTGTTTTCGTGGGTACAATTAATTACTATTGAACATTTCATCAAAATGTATCATAAAAATAACTTCTCCTCGGCGGGTAATTAAACCCGGCCTCCTACCGTCCATGTTTAAAGCTAATTTCTCAGGAACTACATTTTTTTCCGGGAAAACGGCTTATATCGTTAGATTCGTATTTAAGTACATTTAAAAATTTTTAATCAAAATCGTCGGAACTATTTTCGAGTTTTTGGGGGGTAGCGACCCTAAATTTTGTGCTAAAATTTATTTCTTGATTTCGCCTCGGGGTACAATTTTTCTTATCATGTATGCCAAATTTTGTTAGAACCGGCTCAGTTGTTTAGACTCCAGGCTCTGCACAGACAAACGATGTACGGACTTTAAAAAAAAAACAACTCTTTTTTGGTCTCAGGGGACCTCAAAACGTGTAAATCCACCAAAATCTCACACCTCCATCACAATACTTTTTTTTATATGTGAAAGTAAAAAAAAAAAAAAAAAAACTTATGTCATTAATATAATATATTATGTTAAATAAATAAATGTAGATCGATCAGATATAGCAAAACTTGAACAGAATCTATGAAAATTTCATAAACTATCACAGAATCCACAGCTTGTGTTTGAACACTATAATATTACTAATAAAATTTTGAAAATGATAAGCTCCGTTACTTTAAACAGGTAGGCTATTCAGCACAACTAAAATGCTAGTTAGGTCTAGTATACGCTTCCATCCAGTCTGAATTCCGTATGAAAGTGGGAACTGAGTTTTTAATTTATTTTTTTTTAAAGAAGGTTCGTAAACTTAACAAATCCTATATCACCAGAATAAGCTCTGATTCATTTTAAAATATTTTTTTACGATGGACTGGAACGTCCGCGGTGCACTGGATCTGTGCACCGCGGACATCCACCTTCTGTTTGACCACTTCAATGCAATATTACAGTCCACACAGTCCCCCGCGGATAGATCGCTTCCAGTTTGACCGGGCCTTCATTCCATAGGTCAATAATTTATTTAATGTTTTATAGTTGGATAACTTGGTCATAATCATCCATTATTATACTCGTAAGTCTGTGACTTACAATGCAACTGTAATTCTTATTAAAATATAAAGGGTGGCGGTCCCCTATATGTGAAATCTACCATTTTTATACTTTTGCCCTCATGTAGGGGGAAAAATATTGTTATAAAAAATGTTTGAAGTAAAATATTATTTTTTGCCATAGTATAAAATCTTCTATCAAACCACCCTGTATAAGAAAAATAATGTAAACATAATAATCAGAGATCAGAGTGATTAACAACGAGATAACAAAAAACAAAAAAAAGCCAGTTTATTTGAATACTAATCTCGGTCTCGGTGATGTGAAATTCTGTTTAGATTTTGTATAACTAGTATACATTATGACAAAATGATAAAATTAAATAAAAATTGTTCAATTGTTAGTTTTTTATTTATGAAATAAATTAAAGGTTGTTAGATGTCTAACAACCATGTCTAAAAACAAGAAAGGTTTCCCCTCATTTTTCCCCTTTTTTATTATTCCCTTTTTTCCCCTCAAGATGCTTGTTTTCCCCTCAAAAGGGGAATTTCCCCTCTATGTGGAAACACTGGAACCATCACCTTCTTTTTCTAAATTATTGTAGTGTATAGGTATAGGTATAGGTACTTATCTTTTTTCCAATTAAATATAGTAGGACCCCGTCAATCCGTTTTAGTGGGATTTCCGGATTAGCAAGGTTTTAAAAAGAAATAACGTAAAACAGTTTATAAAAAATTGTACGCTTAGGTACTGTATTTGTATTTACATAAGTACAAGATTAAGTACGTGGATAAATTAAATGTACAGCATGAACGTAGTATGAAATTACACAATATGTATATGTGAATGATCCATATAAACATTCCAGTTTCAACATTTAGCTATACTGAACACATTTTATAAAATTTACATTTTTCAGTGCATTTTCCAAGTTTTCATTGTCTGCGGGGTAAATGACCATTAGAAGTGATTTGCGATATAATTTATATTGTTACGGGCTTGCATTCTGTGTGAATGATCGTTCGGATTACCAAGAGTTCAGGATTACCGCGTGTCCGGATTAACGGGGTCCTACTCCTACTGTATATGTTTAAAGCTGGGTTTTTATTTTTTGTATAATAAACACTTTTTATGGCTAACAACTTTACTTTCATTGATTCATTGTATACACCCTTTTGCATTATTAGTTGAAATAATTATTATTGATAAACCCGACTTTCATTTAAACGGGACAATCTTCAGCCGATGATAATAGCCTGTTATGATGAAGTTATAAATGTTTATGCAAATAATAGAAATACGTCTTTGAACCACTTGATTTCATGGTGGACTCGTCTCTAATAGGACTTTCATCGGATCGGTTTAATGCTTTTGATCAGTAATTTTACGCGTGCAGTGTCCTAGACCTTGTAAGATCATAAAGCATAGCGGCATAATGAGGTGTTTCCAAAACCCCAGATACACAGCTTCATTTATCATCTTTAGAGTTTCCCTTTCTTTCTCCTAATAAGGTTACCAGAGTTAGAACTCGTTAACTGTCTCTTCATCTGGAAATTTCGTTACAGTTTTTTTTTCTTTTTAAATCTTCAGCTAATTTTTTTTTTTTTTTTGAAGAGAGTTTATTTCTTATATGTAATTAATAATGTATCATAATGAATGCAGCATGTAAGCAGTTTGGATTTTACAGATGAGCGCACTTAGCGTCCTTGGGTAACCCACATGTTACACTTATGACCGCGCCCCCACTTCTAGAAGAACCTCCCACCAACACTGTCTATCTCTTGATATGAAACGTGAAACCGTCTTTTCGGTTTTTTTTTTTGTAATTGAGGGTGAAGGAGAAATAAAAAAAACAAAACGGAAAGGAAGTTCCTTTTAAACAAGGGTTGAGAGACCTAGAACATAAACAGTCTCTAATCGGTACTCGAACGGACTACTTCTAACTTAAAAAACTTTTAACGGTTCGAGTAATCGAGTAACGAGTTTTTCTTTCGTTTCTTCTGTTCTTATTTATTTCGTTCGTTTTGTTTGTTCGACTCCGTTTCGTGTGTACGTTACCGCTTAAAGTTCGATTCGTATGTTCGTCTCCGTATTATATTTCGTCTCGTATGTTTATCTCCAATTTGAATTCGTCTTTGCTAAAAAGTTCGTTTTGTATGTTCGCCTCGGGCTAGAGTTGGTTTCCTCTATTCGTGATTACTTTGATAGTTAATCACCTTTTTACAGTTCGTGTTCACCTTTATTTTTGTTAATTTCAACTTTCCTTCTTTATTCTGTATTTATTTTATCTGTTTTCGTACTTTGTTATAAGGTATTTCCAATATTGTTATTGTGATAATGATGTGCTTTCGAAACTCCTAAAATTGTGCATTAGGTCTTGAACAGTATTATTATTTTTATATTATAGTAAGAAACACCTTAAGATCGGTAAAATCAACAGATTTTGTTCATAATTAAAATATTGTTAGTAATAATATAAAATGTAAGTTCTGCTCTTTAAATAATAATTTTTTGCAAAAAAAAAAAAAATAAATAAATAAATAAATAATAATATAAATTAATTAATAAAAAAAAACTTAACATTTTTATATTATAAGAATAGTTTACTATAATAACATTAAGCATTTGAATGAGTTCTCAATTTACCTTTTACAGTAACTAAAATATTATTTTCGTTACGATTTTCTTGCTAGTCAGCACTATGTCGTGCTATCTAAATGGTTCTATGAGTTCAATTCATAAATAAATTATTATACTTTAGAAAAATATTTAATTCGGTCCTGCGACCTCTTAATATCTTAGGAAGCTATTTAGTGCAGTAACTCCTTTATTTGTTCCTGAAGATTAAACCATTTATAAATTACATAATGCAAATCTTCATACCCTACAGTTAACGTAATTTTGATTTAATTTATTTCCTTGTATATTTGAATGTTTATTAGCCATTTCTAATTAGAGCTTTCTCAAAATAATTGAACAAACCAATTAGAAGATAAATATATATTTCAGGTTGAAATAATTTGATTTCATTTTTAGTTTTTTTTTTGCTTTTTTTATAAAGTATTTCCTTAAATAACTAACATTCAATTCAAACCTTCTATACGAAATAATAAAAAAAAGAACACATATTTTTTATAATATATATATATATATATAATTTTTAAATTAATGGTTAAACCTTATTTAGAAAATTTAACTATACATATTATCCTTTACAAAGCTAAATTGAGACAAATATCGTTATTTTTCCACCTATTTAAAAACGAAAATTAACGCAAAATGCAACAAATTTTAACAATAATATCAGACTCATACAGCAGCAACAATCAATGTTAACAAATAATGAAGCAATAACATGTTGTTTTTTTTTTTAATCTAATTATGGAATGGGTGTAAAATTTGAATATGAGTTGTAAGGTTGTCTATTAACCACTGAAACACAATCACAAAATAATTATCTAAATTGTTGTTAAAAATTGAGAAAAATTTAAGGAGAAAAGTGTTTTTTAAAGAATTTATTAAAATATATTCCTTATTATAATAAAATAAATGAAGAATTCCATATTCGCTAGTATAGTATGGTGATGACAATATTTCTCTTAATAATACCTATCCTTTCTTAAAAGAAGAATAAAGCTTCTTTAAAATTCTTTTGTCTTTTAATATCTTTTCTTTTTATTCTTATAAATACATGTCTACTTTCCCCTTTAAAACCCTTAAAATACGAAAACAAAAATTCGCAAAAAAAAAAAAAACATAACATAAAGAATAAAATTTGAAGACAATAAGTAAAAAATATCTTCCTTTTTTCCTCAAATTTTATTAAAAAAGAAACAATGACTTCTTCTTTTAGACTTTTTCATATCCCACTTTATTTATTTCCATTTTTATTTACCACTCCAAAGTTTTGGAAATAAAGTAGTGTATAAATATAGTTTTTTTTAGAATTCATTACAATGGTGAATCAAACTCGAATAGATAAATAAATAGATGAAAATTAACTACAATAGCACAAAATTTAATTACAAAATTATTATTTAGGTATTTTGTACAGTTTTTTTTTTTTTTACAAAAAAACTATCAAATCAAGATGTCGAAACTGAATCTATGAACTGTTCTATATAGTTTTTTCCAATGATAACTCACTTTTTTTCTTACAATAGTGATTTACATTTATCTAAAAAGAAACATACTATATCCCAAGGTAACTTTATACGAAACTATATATATATCTGCTAGTCCTGTCTATATATCGCTCATCCTGTAGTATAAAAATGTAAATACATTCAATATAATTATTTCAGGAGGGTCAAAAAAAAAATTGGCAATAAATAATTATAATTAATATGCCATTACAGAAATTAAGTTTTGTTTGTAGCACAAGATATCATTGCAACGTTGTTGCATTTGACGTCACAGGTTTTTCGAAAACTTGTTATGTGTTTAATTTAATTTTACAAAATTTTGAGAATGATCCAAGGAGGGATTGAAATATTGCAAAAGTGAGGCTTTTATTTCCTTAATTTACCCAACTTCTAAAGAATTGAAAACCACAAGGAACACATTCTACTAACTTATCAAAATTTTGACGTTACTTCTTGGTTCCACTTAAGGAGTGATGCAATAATTTACGTATTTCTCTTAATTTAATTATTACTTTATTTAAGAGTTTAGTGTGTGGATCCGTTAAGGGTAATAATCAAAACTTCAGTTATCTAGGCAACACTACCTGCCATTCTCAAGCCTGAAAAATAATATATTTTAAATAAACGTCATTACAAATCAAACACTAGCATCGAGATCTATCTAAAATAATCTTTTAAAATTATCATTCGACGTCGAAATAACCAGTTGAGAACTAAGTTTAGATACTTTTCCAACATCAATCTGCTTTTATATGGAAAGACGTCGTAACACATTAACATACACCGAGAATGGACTGTTACTACTCTTGGATCTTGATGTTAGTGTTTGATTTGTAATGACGTTTATTGAAAATATATTATTTTTCAGGCTTGAGAATGGCAGGTAGTGCCGAAACGTTGCCTAGATAAACTGAAGTTTTGATTATTACCCTAAACGGATCCACACACTGAACTCATAATTAATAAAGGGTACCACCTTAACACTAAATTAAAGACTTTATTTAATTTTTCTGTAGAGATTTTAGTATAGAGTATAATCACTTAGCTAGAACTTTAACAGTCCGCTATTCTAGAAGTGTCCGTTAGGAGGTGTGTCACTGTATACTGTATACGTATTTGTTTAAATCTACTTTAATTTAATAGTTCCTTTTTATTTAAATGTTTGTTGCTTTTTTGTCGGCGAATTTTTTTTTTTTTTTATTATCTTTTTGTAGACAGACGAGAAAAGATAAACTTTAAAGATTGTCTTGACAAAAAGCAGAACAGCGCATTATATATATATATATATATATATATATATATATATATATATATATATATATATATATATATATATATATATATATATATATATATATATATATATATATATATATATATATATATATATATATATATATATTGTTTTTCTATATTAGAGTCCAGTTGTGGTTCCATTAGAACATTGTTCATGGTGTGACAAAGATGATAATAGATATCAGTTTTAGAAAAAAATGTTAGTTAGATGAAGTGAGTTAGACTATACTAGTGTCTGGTTGCCTGTACTAGTAGACTTGCATACTAATGAACCCAGTTCTAGTAGCCATACTAAAAGTCCCCCTTTCAGTAATGTGTTAAGGTACAAACAGTACAGTGTACCTCTTTGCTCAGAGGTTCCTGACACCTGCTAGTCATTGTTTCATAGTCTTTACGTCTCTATATACCTTCAAAGTCAGTGCTTTACATCCAGGACTTTATTACAGGACTGTGTTATGTTTTGTGTTATTTCGTGTTATTTTTTCAATTTTTAAAGAACAGTTATAAATAAAAATAACATGCTTAAATTCTGCTCATCACCTAATCTTCACAACAAGAAACATTTTCTGGTTTGTTGTTTGTTTATTATTTATTATTATATTATAATGTATTATTGTTTGTTTAGATTGATTTTATTATTGGTTGGTGTATCTTTGCTAGAGATATTATTTTTATTTTATTAATGTTTTTATTGTGAATGTTTCTATTCTCTTATATATTTTCTTACTCATATGTCTTGAATCTCCAGAATCTCCAAAATCTTCTCTTTAAGACATATGTTTATTGAAAATATCCCTATTTTCCTGCTTCTTATCTTACTGAAAATGTCTTGAATCCCCAATATCTTCTCTTGAAGACATATAATTACTGAAAATATCCCTATTTTCCTTCTTCTTTTCTTACTGAAAATGTCTTGAATCCTCAATATCTTCTCTTTAAGACATATAATTACTGAAAATATCCCTATTTTCCTGCTTCTTTTCTTACAGCCATATTTTTTATTAGGAATGCCACTAATATCCAGTATCTTCTCTTACAAATATATTTTTACTGCAAATTTCCCTGAATATCCAGTATCTATTCTTAGCGACATTTTTACTGCAAATGCCCCTATTCTCCTACATCTTTTAAAATATTAATTAAAAAAGGTCTGCCAATAAGCATAGTTCTTCTTTAGACTAAGCTTTTTCGCATCCAATCATTGGATGGATTAAAATTAACTATTTATAATAAGTTTTCAAAATGTAGATATTACTAATAACTTAATGTGTGAGTATTAAAAAGATTCCATAAAAATAATCTTTCCCCACTGGGTATTGAAAAGTGGAAGTTTGGACTTGTTAACGATTTTTCAGCAGAGTCACATTTATTTGAATTTAATCTTAAATGTGCTCAGAACGTTATAATTAATATGGGCTATAATTAATATTACTACCTGTTTGATACTTCTGACAATTCACTCAATTTTGCTTCCGAGCTTACCGAAGGTAACGGAAGCTATGTGATCGTTCTGAAGAACGAAAAAATTTTAGGTCTCCGATTTCAAAAATTCCAAGACAGAAATCCGTTTCAGACATCAGGGAACATTTTTGGTTCCGTGTCTGTCTGTCGGTCTGTCGGTCTGTCGGTCTGTCGGTCTGTCGTTCAATTTTTGCGAACCACCATATCTTAAAAACTACACATCCAATTTTAATGAAATTTGGGTGGTAGGTCATAAGTAGCCCATTGTTGGTCCCATATAAGTTTCAACCTTCTGCTCATATTTGTTTGTCATCCACATGCTCACAAACATACATTTATTTACAGCCATATCTTTAAGAGTAATCATCTGATTTTTATGAAATTTTTATGGTTTGTCGAAAGTAGCCTGCAGATAACACCTGCCTAATTTCAACCTTCTGCGCACTTTAAATCGTGCTAAATTAATATGTCTTATATTATAAAGCCGCATGGCTAACTGACCCACGGACTGACATTAATGTTTACCCACTTCCAGAAGAGCTAAAGACTTGTGGTTTGCGCCATTCGACGCGCAACGTCCATATTGTGGACCAAAATAATTATTCAAAGTTCACTTTTCCCCCTCCTTCCACCCTTAAAAAAATAAAAATGGGTGACTTGATTTTTAAGCTGGTTTGGGGGCTTATTGCAGCTAAACGGTAAGTCGTATTAGAAAATGGATAGCACAAATGGTGACTGTTTTTAAAAGATCTACAACATTAGTCCTATGAGTTTTTGTCGTATCATCATCGGTTGTACCCTAGATGGTAATAATTTTGTTATTTTTTGTTTTTATTTTTTTCCATTTTTGTCTTTGAATGACCATAGTTTCTATAATAGTTGGCCGATTTTATTTCTGATTGCGGCGATTAAATCTCACACTAATGCTCTTTAAATTGAGTATATTTTATTTCATTAGTTCATCTTACTTGCTGAGAACATGAGAGTAAACTTTTTCCTGTGCGCCGTGTCACGTGACCACTTTTTTTTTGTTTTTAATATTGTGTCGTATATCATTTTAAAGGCCTTGATATATACATTAAAGCTATTTTATTTGTTGATTTTTTAAAATTTTTGTACATATACTTTTGTACCGATTTATAATTTTGCTGTAGGTTAAAGGGTTTAAATACTTTTTTGATATTAGGTTTTTTATTTATATGTATTTATTAGTTAAATGAATGCCCTTTTGTATTGTTTGTTTTTTAAAAATATAACTTTGGTACCTCAGAGTACTAGGGTACAAATGTAAAGTTAATCTTTTATAATATGATGGATATCGTTGAAAAGCTCTTGTATAGTAGATTATTTTTTTTATATTCTATTTTGTGTTATTTTTAGTTTTGAGGGGGGTAAAATTAAAAAACTGTTTATACAGCGGTTTCTACGATTTGGTTGCTGTTTTATATTTGTTTATTAAATTAATTATATGTGCGCTAACTTTTGGTGCTTGTTGGAGGCTTTGTTTCTCCAACAAATGTTTAAATTTCTTCAACTTTATTAAATATTTACTGGAACAGTGCTGCGCCGTTCCAACTTTTTGATTATGTTTATCGAGGTATTTTTCTAAATTTGGTCTTTTCTTTGCGAGGAAGCTATGTGCCACATTAATTGGCAGAGTATTTTTCTAAACTGGTTCAGTTCTAGGAATATTTAGGTTTTATTAAAAAAGTTTAAGTGTATGCAGGCGGAAGCAATGAGCGCAAAATATTATAATTAGTATTGGACCAACAGTAAGCTAATATTAATGCACTATCAAAATTTCATTAAAATCGGACAAGTAGTTTTTAAGATATGGTGGTTCGCAAAGTAAATTTGGATTTGAAATAAACAGGCTGCCAATTAAGTCTTTATTGATTTTATGTTTTTACAAGCCATTATTGTTTAATTTATATAATTGTTTCCCCCATTTTTTTAATATGTCAAAATTTTTGCTTCCGAGCATACCGAAGGTAACGGAAGCTATGTGATCATTCTGAAGAACGAAACATTTTTATGTCTCCGATTTCAAAAATTCCAAGACAGAAATCCGTTTCAGACATCATGGATCATTTTTGGTTCTCTATCTGTCTGTCGTTCAATTTTTGCAAACCAACGTATCTTAAAAACAACACGTCCAATTTTAATGAAAATTGGGTGGTAGTTCATGGTCATGAGTAGCCCATTGTTGGTCCCATATAAGTTTCAACTTTCGATGATCATTTGTTTCTCTTCCACATGCGCACAAACATACATTATTTACTCCTACAGTTTCAAAAGAACTTATTTGTTTTGTATGAAACTTTTATAGTGTATCGAAAGTAGCCCGCAGATAGCCCCATATTACTTTGAACCGTCTGCACTATTTAACTTTTGCTTAATTGATACTTTAATTCAAGTAAAAAATCAAAACAATTTTGACAGATTAAAAAAGCAGGGGAAACAATTAAACAAATTAGACAATAATGGCTTGTAAAAGCATAATATCAAAAAGTACGTGATAGCATGCGAGGAAGGTATGTGCCACACCAATTGGCAGTCTATTTTGATTTTTTGCATGAATTAAAGTATCAACTAAGCAAAGTTTAATAGCGCAGCCGGTTGAAATTAATGTGAGTCTATCTGCTGGCGACTTTCGACCAACCATCCAAAGTTCATAAAAATCATATGAGTACTTTGAAGCTGGATCCAAATACATAAATGTATGTTTATGCGCATGTTAAAAAGAAAAAAAAAAAAAAAAATGAGCGAAGAAGGTTAAAACTTATATTGGATAACAATGAGATAATTATGACTTAAGCCTCGTTCACACGATGACACTAAATTTCGCGACATTAGTGTCGCCGAGTGTCGTCGTATGAACAGTAGATGTCATGGCACTAAACGCATTATAACTAAGACGCTGAGTGTCAAGCAGTGTCACGGCATTAAATGTCGCGACATTAGTGTCATCGTGTGAACGAGGCTTTACCATGCAAACTTTATTAACATCGGACGTGTAGTTTTTAAGATTTGTTGGTTCGCAAAAATTGACCGACAGACAGACACGGAACCAAAAATGTTCCTTAATGTCTGAAACGGATTTTCGTCTTGGAATTTATGAAATCGGAGACAAAAAATATTTTCGTTCTTCAGAACGATTACATAGCTTCCGTTAGTTTTTGTAAGCTCGGGAGCAAAACGTTCTTTTGAACGATCAAATTATCAAAATGCTTTCACCAACTTCTTTAAACTCGGAATACATCCGTCAATTAGTGTAACCACATTGCTTCTTCGCGCCCAATCATTGGACGAATGGTCAAATGAGATAGATTTGAACATTTCTTAACTACAAAAGGGTTTACCATCGGTAAGCTCAGAATCTATAAAAATAGGTGTATATTTTAAATAGAAATGTTTATATTTTTAATTTTATGAGTTTAGTTTAATTATATAGAATATTATACAAATTATTGAATCTCTAATTAACTTTTTCCTTCAACTAATAAACGAGCTAACAAACAGCTATGTTTAAACTTAAATACCTATCAGATGACTGGTTATTCAAGTGAACCGTGCAAAGGTAACAGTAAGGTTATAACAGGTCTTTGTATGTACATCTAGTGTTTAGACAGTTGTTCCAGCGTTTATAGTGCTCCCTTGTAACTACAAACAAGCTCATACAGACAGACCACCAAACTCTTTTTTCTACTCTAGAAAACTCAACACTAAATATTATGTGATCAAGTCAAGTGGAACATAAAATAGTAAAATACTCTGTTCTGTTTTATGTTATGTCTAACACTCTTCTGTAATTATAAGGGTTATATAATTTTGTATTGAAGCCCAACACATACAAAAAAAATAACCAATGTTTCTTTTAAGTGTACTGTGACTTATGCTCATTGTCTATTTAGTGAAGTCGGAAAGCGAATCGCCCGATTTTCATTTAAATTATAAATTATTTAATGGAAACAATTATATAATTTAGTTATTGCTTTCGAACTTACCGGAGTTTGTGGAATAATTGTGACCTTTTCTGATCAAAGAAATGTTTCTATGTCTCCGAATTCAAAAAATTCGTCAGAAATGCGTTTCAGACATCAGGGAACATTTTCACTTTCTCATATAAAGAGAAAGTATTGTGATGGCGCAATAATTCGATTTTGAGATTTTGATGGATTTACACCTTTTGAGGTCCCCTGAGCCTAAAAAAGTGGTTTTTAAAAATGTCTGTCTGTCGCCCGTCGTCTGTCGTTTGTGCAGACGCATGGAACCTAAACTACAGGGTCGATTTTGACGAAATGTGGCATACATGTTCAGAAAAATTATAACCCGAGGCGAAATCAAGAAATGAATTTTAGCTCCAACTTTGGAGTTGCTACCCCCCAAAAACTCTGAAAAAACATAAAAAAATTATTTCTCGAAAACGGTTCCGATGATTTTGATTAAATCATTCTAAAATTTGTCTATTTAAATACGAATCTAACGGATAAGCCTTTTCCCGAAAGAAAACCCTATAGTTCCTGAGAAAATAGCTGTAAATGCGGGCGAAGAGAGGCCGGGTTCGATTCTCCACTAAGGGGAAGTTATTTTTATGATAAATTTTAATAAAATGATCAATAATAATTAAATGTACCTACAAAATCTCGAAAACTAATAAATGGAAAACAATGAGCTAAGTAAATATGTGAAAGTTTGTCTGAGTTGTCTCGGACCGATTTTTTACTTAATCTTATCCGTAGTATATAATATAGTATAATGATAAAGTATGATGATGGCATAGAAAGATGATTTTTTAATATATTTGCTCGTTTTAAGAGCCCATTAGTCTAAAAAAGTATTTTTTCAAATGTCTGTCTGTGCAGACCGCTGGAGAAACTACTGAATCTATTTAAATAAAATTGCATCCAAAGAAAAATCATATACTCAAAAAAGTTAAATCGAGAAATTATTTTTAATTCTAAATTTGGAGCCTAACCCCTAAAACTCTGAAATCTCAAAGTATGATATTTAAAAAAAAACTGCTTTGAAGAGTTAGACTTTTTAAAAAATCTATTTCCTTGTCCATTTAAATACGAATTTAACCATATAAGTAGTTTACTTGGGAAACATCTAGATTTAGAGAAAATCACGATAGTTGCAAAGAGTGAGAAGTCGTGTTAGATTCCTTTGGGGAGGAATTATTTTGATAAAATGTACAATAATTAAACCAGAAATGTAACCTGTAGCCTTGCTTCGTAGATATTATCTACTGAACAATCTAAATTATATTATTAAAAACTAAATTTAATAAACTGACCTTGTGGAGTCAAAATAAAGACTAGATATTTTTACAATTATCTCACGTAGCATAAAACTATAGTCATAATATCATCTGCTGCTACTGAATAATATAGAAACCCCTTAACGAAGTGAACTTAGATCGATTTTTATCGGACTATTTAGTTTTGTTTTTTTAATTTGATCAAACTCTTACTAAAAAGGGTTTTGTACTAAAAAAAAAATGGTTTTACGAAGAAAAGGGCCTACATAAATTAATAGTTATAAAAAAATGTAAGGTCAAATTATTTTCTTGATTTCGCCTTAGGTTATGTCTTTATGACCCTACGTCTAGGTTCTAAACTGATTACTGGTTAAAGTCACTTATATTTAGGGTCCGTGGCCAAAAGCCAGGACCATTATACATTCCTGCGTTTGTCTATCTGTCTGTCTGTGACTTATACGCACCTGATCCAGAAGCAGGGCCGTAACTAGAAATTCTGTGGCCCTGGCGGAACCTCCTGAGTGCTCCTTTGAGCTCAAAATACTGCTTTCTATAGCAATTTTCAATATAATTGAACAAGCTATAAGTCAACATCCCGATGCACATCACCCCTGAAGATGCTTCCAGTAGTGGAAGCGAAACGTCGGATTTCAACCCCTTCGTGACGCGGATTTCACCGGTAACCCAAGCTGTTTATGAAGCTATTAGAAAATTGAAAGTAGGCTATAACATCATAGTGATAGAAGATTGTTATTATTATTAAAAGTCTTATTGTTATAAAATTTAATTAGATTTTTATAATATTTTACCTTATTAAATAAGGTACAACCATTTCTTAACTATAAGAAACCAATAGCTTACTTAAACTTTCCAAGTAAGCTTATATGTTATATTACATAAACAAACAATTTATTAAATTCAATAAAATAATTAAGTTTTAGAAAAAAAAAAAAAAATGAAATTGGTTTAAGGTGGTTGGTGTGGTGTCTAATGTGTTTTATACCACCTAGAACCTAATTTTTTTTTGGAAAACTAGCTTTTTTTAAACTAAACTTTTTTTTTAGATAGAATTTGGATTTTTTTTTGGAGGTGGTTGGAGATGGTTAGAGGTTGTTGGAGATGGTTTGAGGTGGTTCTAGGTGGTTTGACGTGGTTCCAAGTGGACGGAGGTGGTTGAATGTGGTTTGAAGTGGTTGAAAATTTTTTTTTCCAAACTTGTTTGGAAAAACAAATTTTGTATAATAATTCTTTTTTTTGTACAACAAAATTGGAGAAGTGGTTCGAGGTGGTTGGAGCCACACCAACCTCCTCTAACCACCTCTAACTATAGCTAACACACTCAAACCACCTACAACCGCCTTGAACCACTTAAAAATCCAAATTTATTCTCCAAAAAAACCCAAATATTTTGTACAAAATAACCCCATTTTTTTTTGTACAAAAAATCGATATTTTCTACAAAAAAAAAAAAATAGTTTGAGGTGGTTGGTGAGGCTCTAACCATCTCCAACCACCTCGAACCACCTAGAACCACCTGAAACCACCTTTAACACCCTCGAGCGACCTCCAACACCCTCGAACCACCTCAACCCCCTCCAACCACCTTGAAACACCTCGACCCACCTCATATATAAATTCTACAAAATATATTTTTCCAAACAATTTTGGTTCGAGTTGGTTGGAGGTATTTGGTGTGGCTCTAACCACCTCAAACCACCTCCATCTACCTCGAACCTTTCAACCACGGAGAGAAATTGTTAGGAAACAACTTTTTTTTGGAATTTTTTTTTTTTTTTAATTTGATTTTTTTGGAGATGGTTCGAGGGTGTTGAAGATGGTTTTAGGTGGTTTTAGGGGGTTGAAGGTGGTTAGAGGTGGTTTGAGGTGGTTAGAGCCACACCAATTGCTAGCCACCACAATCTTCTCTTCCCTCTAAATTAACTTTTTATTGGGGTTTTTAAAAAATGTAAATCGTTAAAACCAAAACATTCATTTGGATTTCATCAAATTTATGTGAAAAGTTTTAGTAATGCTATAAACATGATAGAACTTATGGATAAACCTATATTTAGGTGTTAAAACCTCCTTGACATTGTTTGGTAAACCAAGTAAAATACTTTGGTGAACTCACTTAAATATGTCATCATGAAAATAGGACAAATCAATAAGTTATGTGGAGTAATGAACTGGAAAAGCTTTTATAAATCATTGAATAAATAATATTATGAGAAGAGAGATTTCCCTGACCTCAGACTCGAGTGAATAATCCTATCCCTATCCTTTCTCTGTGCATATAAAACCACATGCTTCCTTCCTCTTTTCATTATTGAATATCCTCTGTAATGCTTTTTGATGATAATTATTAACAGACTTATAAAACTTCCTGCCACATCCCTATTTACAAAATGTGAAGTAAGAAGTCATAAATACGAGTTTATGGTTTTTTTTTTTATTTAAAAAAATCAGTCGATACGAGATAATTCTGCAAAATTTACTTGACGTAGTCCCTATTCTGCTGTATTCTTAAGATGTGATTATATTTAAATGTGTTAGTCTCCATTCCACAATATTTTTACCCTATGAAGTATTTTTATTGTTGTACTCCCCAATTCTACAGTATCCTTGGACTAAAACATTTTTTTTGTGGTGCTCCCCAATTTTGCAATATTATTACCTTACGACATATTTATTTTAGAGAGCCGGTGTGGCCGTGTGGATTAAATTACTTACCACGTCTGCCCAGCCATCACTGAATCAAGTGAAGTATGAGGTCGTGGGTTCGATCTCTCGTTGTGATGCTCTAATTTATATGGTTCACTAATGATCACATCATACTCGCTTTGGCGGTACAATATACAGAGGGATGATATGTGATGAGGCTGGAACTCTTCTCCAACACGGGGCTACTTAAATGGGCCTAAAAGATGCCCTAATTGCTAGGTTCCAACAAGCGGTTTGTCCTACCTGTCTATAGTACTATTAGTAGTATATTAATTTATTTTGGTACTCCCCCATTCGGTTATTATTATTACACTTAAAGATATTTTTTGATTTGGGAATTTCCATTATGCAATATTCTTACATTTATATTTTATTGTATATTTGTTATATTGTTATTGTAATAGTTTCCATTTTTTGTCATTGAGCGTCATATTTCCGAAACTATAGATGTTCAATAAATGTCTTGCTTTCGTCCTCGTCCCTATATATATTTGCAAGTCTAAATGTTTAGTACAATTATTTTGGTTAGATTAAGGTAGCATGATTTGCACTCATTTATTTTTATCTTTACCCTATGAACTAAGAAATATTTTTATTGTGGTGCTCCCGAATTCTACATTATCCTTTTCCCTATTACATAAAAGTCACTAATGCTATTAATTTATTAATAATCTTGATTTATTGCAGGTATAAAGGTCCCCATGCACGGTCAAAATGTTTACGCAAATATCATGTTTGTGCAAACATTTTGACCGTGTATTGGGGCTGTTTGATGTTTGCGCAAACACGATGTTTGACGTGTTTGGCCAAACTTTGCCCGACATCAGGTTTGCGCTAACATTTTGCGCAAAATGTTTGAACGTGTATGGGGGCTTTAAGTATAAACATGTTTATGTTTAAGTTAATGGATTTGTAAATTTGTGTTCAGGTGAACCCGGGAAGCAAAGCAGCTGCAAAAGCAGTTCGAGAAGGTGATCTGATCACATCCATCAACAAACAACCGACCAAGAGTCTCACCAATGCAGAGTCACACGCACTGCTCAGAACCGTCAAGGAAAACTTACTCCTGGGACTTAATCAGTAAGTTCATCTTACTTTTAATTTACTTATGACTTAGAGATATTAATAGAAAGTAACACAACAATATTGTCATCAGAATTGTATATTATAATTAGCAATCGCGTTTCAATATTTGATATCATCGTCAGTGTTGTGGCAACATTGTAAAATTAAGATTTATACTAGCTATATGTTTTACAAACTTTTAAGACTTAAACTAACCGTACAAGGGGGGGGGGGGGTAGAAAAGGACTGTGAGATAAGTTTTAAGGAAGAAACCAAAAGTAAGGGGTATGAAGATCCAAGACGGAACTTGGTGTAGGTGTTAGGTCAGGTATAATTTTTTTTTTCAACTGCTTATGGCTAAACAATAAATTCCTTATGTTACTGTTACTGAAATAAAATTATACCTTAAAACTAACATAAATAATTTTACAAAATTATTTTTTATAGGTTTTACAAGACCAGAGTTATTAAGGTTAGATTTCTCATTAAAACATACTTTAATTGCGTCTTGGATTGCTATTTAAATTTCTGAGTTTTCTAAAAAGTCTAATCCTATTTTTGGACACGTGTGTAAAAGTTCATAATTATCGACATCAAATTATATGATCGGTTTCTGCGTGAACTTATTTTATAACTGACAGGTCGAGCTTATCAGTTTATATATATAGATTGTATATACTGCAGATACATAAACAATAATAACTGTATATACATAAACTATAATACATTTACGCCTGTCAGTGTATATGAACTGATATGCGCGACCTGTAAAGGTGTGTATATATGATATATAATATTATATGCCGGACCATCTGGTAGAAACATTGGTTCATAAACGCATGGCTGAGCACTATCAATTAACAGAAAATATCGAAAGACAGACATCAAAAACATGTAAACGTATCCATTTTAGCCAACCATGAAACACAATATAACAACACAATACACAATATATATCTAGAAACACAATATATATTTGATATCGATAATAATGCGAACACGGACAATGATATAAAATGTCAAAACGTTAATTATAATATTATAAAATTGTGACAATGTCTCTATAGCCATCTTATTCAAAATATCCAATTATTTGTTACTTATTTTCTCTTTCTTTTCTTTTTTTTTCGGTTACCCTTTGTTATAATGAATCCGTTTACATGGTCTATTGCATTTGAGTTTTTAACCCTATTTTTATTGTCTGTCTTTCTTTTTTTTACACTTTTTTATTTAACTTCACCTGTTAGTGACGTAAGAATTTTGTAATCAATTTTAAAGCCCCTTTTCCGCCTAAAAAGGTAAACCTTTCAGAGACAATGTATTTCCGATGACAAAGCAAGTTTAGCGTTTTTAGCGAAGTTTATTTTTTTTTAATTTTAATTTTTTTTATTTAAAAGTTATTTCCTTTAAAAATACTTTATCGAGATCGTATACATGTTCATTCATTAATTCTGAGTGAGGGAAAAAAGTAATCCTGGCGTGAATTGTTCCTCAATAAGCTTTCTGCTGAATGATTCAGTTCCCTGTTTGATTGAACGCTTGTTCTTTCCCTAAACGGCGTTTTTTAAAAAATTGAATTTGATTTAAATATGATGAATAAAAATATGAATCAAATATAATATGATTCATTAAATATGATTCATGTTTTCTAATTAGGTGTAAATACTAGAATTACTCTACTCGTATTAATTATTTGTGATGATAAACAAGAACTTAGTTATTTTCTTATGTTAAGAGTAATGCTAAGTGTGTGAAAATGATTAATATTCGAGTATTTGGCTCCTTGAAGGGTAGGAAGAAAAATAAGACTAACACTGTTTCATGCTCTGTGGTACCGTATGGGCTTCTCGAGCCATTTTCGAGCCTAAAAATATAATTATTTATTGCATTAGAACAATAATTGGTCTATACATTTAATTTCAGTTCTCAAGCTAAAGAGTTGTGATTTATATAAGGGTTGTGTGAATACAGGGTTTCATTAGGGTAACAAGTAGTTCACTACGTCAAATTCCTATAATTAATAATACATAGTACTAGTAATTAGGATGGTCAAGTGTGAGAACAACTCGGAAAGGTATTAATAAGGTAAGGGTTTCTACCTGAGTGACAGCTAAAAGCAGACTGCATAATATAAACTACGTATAAAGACATGTAGTTTACTATGAGTAGTACAAGCGACCCGAGTAGAACTGATAATATCACCAGAGTACGGGTTATTCTTCCTTTTCTTCCTACCCTTCAAGGATCCAAATACTCAATTATTAATTATTATGTTAGTTTATTATTTGATTTATTTTATTTTCATTTTTTTAAAAAAAGAAGTTCTTAATTATTATTTATAGGAGTTTTTATTACAAATTACTTTTATTCGAAAACCCAAAAATAAAAAAACAACTTCTTGGATACTCTATCTGGGGACATACTGTATATGTAAATTCTCTGCTAATTAGTATGGCACATAGCTTCCTCGCGTCCTATTTTGTAAAATTTAATGATTTTATGCTTTTAAACCCCATTATTATCTAATTTATTTCATTTTTCCCCCGTTTTTTAAATCTATCAAAATTGTTTTGATTTTTTTTTACATGTATTAACGTCTCAATTTAGCAAAATTTAACGAGCGCAGACGGTTGAAATTAATCTAGGCCTATATGTGTGCTACTTTTGACAAACCATAAAAATTTCATAAAAATCAGATTATTACTTTTGAAAATATAGGTGAAAATATATGTATGTTTATGCGCATGTATAAGTGAAACAAATGAGCGCAGAAGGTTTAAACTTATATGGGACCAACAATTGGCTAATTATGATCTACCATCCAAATTTCAATAAAATCGGACGAGTAGTTTTTAATATGTTGGTTCGCAAAAATTGAGTGACAGACAGACACGGAAACAAAAATGTTCCCTGATGTCTGAAACGGATTTCTGTCTTGGAATTAATGGAGACCTAAATATTTTTCGCTCTTCAGAACGATCACATAGCTTCCGTTACCTTCGGTAAGCTCGGAAGCAAAATAAATAATCCTAAATACACTGAAAAAAATAGTATTATTTTTACAAGTTTAAGCTATGCTTGTTTCGTCTATTCTTGCGGCAGTCGTTATAATAGTTGTGATAATGAATTTGTTCTTGCAGCAAGAAATAATGCTTGTTAAAAAAATAAGCCTATTCTTGGTATTAGAAAGCAGTTATACTTGTTTCAAAAATAAAATTAAACTTGTCCTAATAGGTAATTGTTTGAAGTAATATTAGCTATGGTTGTTAATAGTATAAAAATCAACTTGATAGTTATACTCGATACAAAACTAAGCTAAACTTATGGCAAGAAGTAATTGTTTTATAAAATATTAGTTCGTGTTGTTGTCAGTATAAAAATCAGACCGGCTATAAGCTATAAGCCGTCAGCTGGGAGTTGGAGGCAGATATAACATAATACATATATGATCATGATCATATATAAATGAAGTGCTTACTATTCTTTCGTTACTATTGTTTATAATTTGGAAGTGAAAATGTCTACTTGTGCGATCAATATAATTGGTGGTGAATTTCATCTTTATATATACTTAGGACACCCAATATATATTAGGTAAGTATGTTCTTATTTTTATGTTGCTATTCGTTTTTATGTAGTTATTTATGGTGTACCATATAATATCTTAATTAGTTCCTGAAATATCATCATGTTGTTGAGATTTTCGGTACAGCCTTACAAATATATTTGACAAGAAGAAATAGTTTAATTTGTATAGGCATGACATTTTGACTGGTGGAATTAACAAACATATTGTTAGTCTTGAAACAAGTTAAGTTATACTTGATGTCAAGTATAAAAAGGGAGAACCCAACCTTAATTTTATTACTGTTTCCAGAATAATTTATTTTTGTGATAAGAATAAAATGAACCAGTATTCGTTCTACAAACGTTATTTAGTGTAGTGACAAGAATATTAGGATTGCTACAGCGACAAAATTCAGGAGGAGTAGGGGGAACCCTAATACATCCACGCTTTAAAGACGTGGGAACTTCAGTTCAGTTCAAAACGAGGTACCGGCTCGAAACTACCTATCTTTTACACCTTCTTTTCATGAAAAGTAAATTTTATTAATTATTAATCATTGTGAAGTTAGTGATATGTCTCCATGTAAAAAAAGGTAGTAATGGTAAATGGAAAGTCCCTTACAGTTTTTAATAAATTTAATTGTGTTTCTATTTTAACCCCCACTTCACTGATGATAGCTTTTCTTTGAGTTGTTTGTAAATATGTTTATAAATAATAGCTTTGAAAGAAATATATTATTTTCTTATTAAATTTCACTTTGTGACATATAAAAGTACATACATATAAAAAAGTAAGTGAGTACATAATTGTTTTTTTATAAAAAATGAATATATACTATTTTTTTTTTTTTTAAAAATTAGTTAACTTTTCTATTTATCATTTTTATTTTTTTTAAAACATTGCTATTTTAATTTATTGTATTTTTACTTTGTTTTACTTATTATTTACTCTAAACTAAATTACTCATATTTTTACTCATTACTTTTTACTAAATTACTTATTTGTTTTACCTGTTTATTGTAAAAATTTTAAATTGTTTTAATAAATAAATAAATTTTACTCAATCTTTTTATCCTACTCTATAAAACATTTTTAACCATTGTAATATTTTTTTTTTTGGTTTATGATTTGTTTTATTTACTTAAATTGTTTTTTTTGTATCATTAAATAAAATAATATAAGCTTTTTTTAAATTCAATTACACTTTACTTTTTTTTAAAGAAAAAAAAGTTCTCTCAGAGAATACAGATTAGAATTTTAACTTGTACCAACATTATTACACATGCCAAGTGGTCTTTGCATCTTTATCATGATCATTTCTTCAAGAGGAAATGTTCTGGGTCTGTAGTAAATTTTGATATTGCTCCAATGGAATTACTAAATGTTGAGGATTCTAATTTCACACTGTCTTCTTTTTTGTGTACATGCATGGGATGGCTTGTGTGAAATTAGATTGCTCAAAAAGGAATCTCAAGGTTTCCTATAGTGAACCTATGATATTACCTGCTGTAGAGGTATGCAATGAAGTGTATGCAAATACTACTTTAAGTGTAATAAAGGCAAGTAGAAATATACAAATATTTACCGTATTCTCCTAGGGAACTTACCTTAATCCTCCAACAACTCCATTAGATTTCCTGGAAACATGAAGATAGGTTGGGGAAGTACAACTGTGGCATGAGGAAACAATAAAATGGTTCCTACAAGTATAACTTAAGCTAGGAAGAAGAATTTAAGATTTATAACAGTAGCACCCTATACTAGTATCGACAATAATAAGGGTTCAATTCAATTCTATGTTACACTTCATTCAGTAACAAATTTGCTTAAGCAGAGTAAAGATAATTCTTGGTTGAAGAATAACAAGTCCAGCGGCAATCTTAATTTAGTGTAATGTCAACCCCAGTAAAGTATATTTGAAGTGAATAACAACTATAAGTTGTATATGCACAAGAAAAGTTATCCTTGTCACAAGTTCAATTAGGCCTTTCTAACAACCATAACAGTTGTTAAAGGTAAGGATACTTAAATTTTATGCTTATAGTAAGAAAAAAAAAATTAACTTATAACAACTCTATAATACTTGTGACAACAAAAAGTCTAACAAGTATAACCATATTCTTATCGGGACTCTACAATTCTTGGTTCACAAATAACCATAATTATTACTTGTGACAACGCTATAAGGATTCTCATCAGTATACATTTTTTTCAGTGTAGAAAATAAGAATGGTAGATTCTTCCTTTTTTTGTGGTTTGAAATTCTTGAATCTCGGGACAGAAGATTGTTGGTTGTCCTACAAGGGCAATGAATTCAAAGGTTAATTGGAATTTTAGACTAGTTTGGTCTAAATCTGATATTTTAAGTTCTCTTCTAACTTTGGGTCTCAAATATTCTCGAGTTATTGTATTTTCTATTGTAAACATTCGTGGAATGTTTGTCGTGGAACAAGTGTAGAGGGATAAGTCTAGGGACTGTTGATCCGAGGTTGGATATTCACGCTGTGCAGGCGTGGACACGCGACAGTATAGGGGCAATGTATCGCGGCTTTCCCTATGCAATGTCGGACGACTTTATCGCTATGTGTGTACTAGGCTGAATGCTAAGAGAAATAATAATCTGCTGTAAAACATTTAACGAGGAACCAGAATCGACTAGACTGCTGTTTAAGTACGTATGTATTTTATTTTTATTTTTTAAAAAATATTTCTTAACACAATTTCCACAAAATAACAATATAGATCCAAAATTAAAAATTATTTCAATTGTACTTAAAACCGACGTATTGACATTGAAATGCTTAAAAAACACCTTTTACAAAGAATTTATTGTTCCTTGTTTCGTATCTTATTACTTATTACATACTTATGTATTGTGTACCTTTTTTGGTAAGATGTTTAAAGATTTTTTTTATATAATTCAAGGAGTCTAGAGGCTTGTTCACACGGAGTATATTTATTCTATACGTGTAGAGGAAGACCTCCTGTCTCTTAGTTCTATGGGGTTTTGAGAACTGCATAGGAAGTTACTATTTCCCTATAAATTACGATTGGAATTTCAATAGACATCAGTCGGTTGAGCATTTTTGTTTTGAATTATTTATTTTTTTAGATCCTTTATATTAACTTCACTTTTGTGGGTGTTTACCTGACATCAAAATCTTTGGAGGGCGAGTTAACCCTCTTCCAGTCATCCAATCGAGCTGAAACTTGGCACATAGACTCTCTACCAATACCAAAACATTTTAACTAATTAACTAATTAATTAATTAGTATATAAAATCTTTGGAGGGCGAGTTAACTCTCTCCCAGTCTTCCAATGGAGATGAAACTTGGCACATAGACCTCTCTACCAATACAAAAACATTCTAATTAATAAATAAATTAATTAATCAATTATTATTACCATTTATAATATAATAATAATAATAATAATGGTAATAATAATAATTAAATAATTAATTTTAAATTTAATTAATTATATTTTTAAAAATGAATGGAATAATTAAATTTTAAAAAATAAGTAATAAAAATTTAATTAATTAATTAATTGGTGGGTATATAAAATCTTTGGAGGGCGAGATAACACTCTTCCAATAATCCAATCGAGCTGAAACTTGGCATATCGATTCTCTACAAATGCAAAAACATTCTAACAAATTAATTAAATTTTACCAATTAATTAATTTTAAATATTTTTTAAAATTATATGAATTATTACCAATATTTACCCTCACATAACCAAAATGCAATATTATAAAGGATTTATAATAAAAACTTGGTTTTTATGGTCTAGTATTATTATAACTGAAATATTTGCCGGAAAGGCTACTTATATCTTTATTGTTTCGTACGAACAAAGTAGAACAAAGCGTACATTTACAGTTTTAAAAAATCCTTTAAATTAGTTTCGATTTTGTGGCTTGCTGTGGTTTGTCGCCTGTCGTAGGAATCTTTGAGGGGCTCATTCAACATCTTTCAGTCATCCAATCGAGCTGAAACTTGGGACATAGATTCTGTACTAATACAAAAACATTTTATCAAATTTTAAGGTCACTCACCCAAACCCACTCTGATTAACGACTTCGCTTGTAAAAATATATTTATATTTGTATATGTATATATATCATTAAAATTTAATTTATATATTATTTATATTTTTTAATGAAATAGAATTTATTTTAAATTCCAATTCAGTGGATAGGAACCTCTATATGAAATCAAATAGCAAATAATTTTTTTTTATGTTGTTAATGGAAATTTAAATAATTTATAAAATTTCATTTTGAATTTATAGAGTACAAAAATGTATTATGAAATCCTCTTACTGTGGAATTTAAAAGCTTGAGATATCTCAAAGACTATTTTTACAGGAAAAAATCGCATATTTCAAGTTTAATGCATCTACTTTAAAAGATATTTCTCCACTTAGAAATAAAAACCCTGAAGAATTATGAATGATTTATACTGCAGAAGAGTGGAAAAAAGGAGAATATATTGTCAAAAACATTAATAAATTCAATTGTTTTTTAATTTATGCAAACCTTAGTTTGCAATCGTCTCCAAAGTTATGTAGAGTCTGAAATCTCTAACTATTTTCTTGAAATAACTCTTTTTTGTCTATATTAGGACAATTTCTTTCAATTCTTTATGAAGGGCTCCAATTTATAACAATTTCTTCTTTAGTTATAATGAAAATTTAAAAGGAAATAATTCTTCAATGATAACAAATGATTTAATAATAATCTATAATTTTATAACCTCCGAAACCCTAAATAGTACTTGAATGCAAGTACTTCCCTGCAGTGGCGTAACTAAGAAATCCGACGCCCCCCCCCGCAGTTTTTGAAAATGCGCCCCCCAATTGCTTACAAAATTTTAAGAGCGAAGAAGGTTGAAATTAATATGGGGCTATCTGCAGGCTACTTTCGAAAAACTATCCAAATTTCATAAAAATCAAATGAGTACTTTTGAAGATATTATAGGTTTAGATTAATGTATGTTTGTGGGCATGTGAAAGAGGAAGAAATGGGTACACACAGTTAAGACTTATATGGGACCAACAATGAGTTAATCATGTCCCACCATCCAAATTTCTTTAAAATTGGACAATATTAGTTTTTTGCGACAAACGAACAGACATGGATACAAAAATATTTCCTGTTATCTGAAACTGATTTCTGTCTTGGAATTTTTGAAATCTGAGACATAAAATGTATTCGTTCTTCAGAAAGATAACATAGCTTCTGTTACCTTCGGTAAGCTCGGAAGCAAAAGAAAAAAGTTTTTGCTACTAGAGGAGGAGGAAAATGACGATGAGGTATTTTAGTTATTAACAAATTGACGTGGCGGGGCTCCTCTAGAGTCCCGACGGCTATATAAGCCTGAAAAATGCACTCACCTTTTTAAATTAATTCTTCACCAAATAATTTAATTTTACGCACAAAATAACGAAACAGAATAAGCAATAAAAAATAGCAGAGCTTTCTAGCGAAAGGAAAGTTAAAATTCACAGCAAAAGACACAACCACCCCGCACGAGAGCTGTAACTATAACTTGAACCGAACTGAGTTTGATTCATGTGATTAATATAATAGAGATAACAATTCTTAAATTAAGGGAAGGGTAGAAAAGATAACAACTCTAAAGGGAGGTAAAATTAGATAGGTAAGAAATGAGTTTGAAACTAAATACAAAGAGGTTGTGATAGGGAAAAAGAACTAAGGGGGGAAAGAAGGAGAAATACATATTATGTAGCAAAGACAATCGCTAGAGAAAGAGATGGAAGTATGACTTGTTAGTGTTCGTTTGGAACAGATTTCCTTATCTAGTGCAGCTAAAACTGGATTAGATAAGATAACTTTTAGTTGTAATAAACACTTGGATCTCCTAGCAGTCCAAAATAAAGAAGGGAGAATCAGTTCGATTTACTTACCCATATAATAATTATAGGTATAGTGTCACTTAACTTGGAAACCAAACTGGGCTCTGAGCTCTAAACCATAACATCGGATAATATTCTCACCCTGATTTAAACTCTTTATTTGTTTTATCTCTTATTTATTTTCATCTCCCAAATATAATTTTTTTAAAAATAATTCCGCCCACATGGAGTTTCTTTTAATTTTTATTATCAAATTTAAAAATTATTGTTTACTCATTTTTCGGCGCCCCCTAGAGCAGGCGCCCCCCCGCACCGCGGGGTTAGCGGGGGCGCTATTTACGCCACTGCTTCCCTGTGATTTTAGGTTTCTGTACGAAGTAAAACAAGATACCTTATATAACGGCTCTGTCTGTCCGTTGCTTGTTTAAATTCATGAACTACTATGGCTTAGGAACATGAAATTTGGCACACAGGTGCATCTCGGCATTTGAGACAATTGGAAACTTTTTGGAGTTTTCATAGTTAATATTTTAAAGATGGCGGCCAATGCCATATTGGCCGCCATCTTTAAAATATACCCGCCATGGGTGTATAAGAAAAGTTTTTAGTCGCCATGACATGTAATACACCAATTTAAAGTTCTTGAAGTGTTGAAAAAGAATATGCAACTATTCAAATTTTACACTTAATATTTTCAATATGGCGGGCGACTAAAAAATTTTTTAGTCACCATGACATGTTATACATCAATTAAAAGGTCTTCAAGATTAGAAAAAGAACTTTATTTTAACTTTATTGTACAGAAACCGGCGATTATCGCCTCACGTTCTTACGTGAAGCACGCCTTACTTGTTTTATCCTTGAAATTATAATTCTGATGCTGTGCTGAAAACTTAAGTCTAAATAAAGGTTAACTTGATTAGATAAGTGAATTATATATTGAGGAAGAACCGCTTTATAACTTGTGTTTCAACACCTCAAATGTAGTTGGTAATTTATTACCTCCAATATTAAGTTGGGTAATTATCAAATGTGGCCTTTAAATGGATCTGGATTAATAGCCACCGTTTTATTTAGGTTTCAAAAAAACATAATAGATTATTGATTTTGAGCAGGTGATTTGACAATAAGATAGTTCATACCTGAGGACTTAATCCACCTGTCTCTATACTACCTTTTAATAGCAGGTTGGAAGCAAGTAAAGCTGAAAAACATCTGCTGTGTAAAGAGAAAGAGTTTTTTTTTGTACATGAAACTTAATTCTTTTCTTACCTTTTAAGACCTTTAAATCGATGTAAAACTTCAACGTCATTCTGACTAAATTATATTTTCTTATTTGTTCGCCATATTGGTCACAATCTTGAAAATATTAAGTGTGAAATGCGTGCCGAATTTTGTTCAAATTGGTATTTTTTTTTTACCAGTTACCGTTAATTTTAAAAAAACTATAATGCTCAGATGCAGATACGTGCCGAATTTTGTTCAAACTAGTCAATTTCGCCAGTTAATTTTTTAAGTCCCAAGTCTCTGAAATGAATAAACTTAATTTGCTCGTTTCAAATTGGCTAATTTGATTCAAAATGAAATTTCTTCACAGGTGTAATGGGTAGTATTAATAAAAATTTTACAAACTTTTAGGTTTCCATAATTTTACTAGGTTGCAATATTTTAACTCTCTTAGGGTCATTTTCAAGCTAAAAATAAATAAATAATTTGTATACATATAATTAATTACAAAATTCTTACAATATATACAACTTTATACAGAACCTTAAGGAGCATAATATTTGTAGATCTAAATTTTACCTGTTTGTCTTATAAGTACATTATTTAATTAATTCAAACAACAATAACTATTTTAACTAACCTTTTATGAAATCCTTGTTTCACTTCTCAATTATATTTATTTAAAACTCTCTAACTCCTTCTCATTCTGTGTCATAATTCTATGACACAGAATGAGAAGGAGTTTAGAGACCTGTGAAGAAATTTCATTTTGAATCAAATAACGATAAAGGGTAATAAAAACTACTACATAAACTGGCTAATATACAAATTGAGATAGCAAGGATCAGTCAAAAGTAAAAATCAGTTTTACCGACGTTTTGGAAAAATTAATTACCCTTTTTACTTTTTTCAAACACTCCATATTTGTATTCACGATGTCGGCAATCTTATCCCCACTCGTCAAAACTATGTACAACATGTCACACAGACTAAAAGTTTTTTAGTCTTTTGCCTAGTCTTTTAGTCAACAATGAAAAACAACTTTTTTTAGTCGTCTGCCATGTTGGTCGCCATCTTGAAAATATTAAGTGTGAAATTTCCAAAAACTGTACAATTGTTCACAAATGCTGAGATGCACCTGTGGGCTGAATTTCGTTAAAATCTGTAAATTTGTACGCTAGTTAAAGTTAACCACGCATAAATAGCCCTTTTAAAATCCTGAAATGAAGAAATCACTTACGCTTGTTCAATTAACTTTACAGTAATATCATGGCTGTGTGGTTTAATATATACAATGCCAAAAAAAAGTAACTTTACTGTGAAATTCTTAAAATGAGAATTTAAAGCAAAATAATTAATTAGATGATTCTATGTGGAATTCCGAGAGAGCTTAGGGGAGAGTTATTTGAATGCAAATCTAGTTAACAATGGACTTTTCAATGAAAGTGAATACCTAATGAGCGGAAATGGAACCAGAGTTGACGTAAACTGTTTTGGAGTACGAGTGAGACATTGTCGTACAAATTGAAACACGTTTTATATTAAATGTTTCAACAACTTGTTTCCATGAAAACGGTGTTTTGTTGAGCTGGGTTTAACATTTGAAAATAAAATGGTAAGTTCAACTTTGGGTCTTTGAAATGGAGGAGGTACGGATGGAACTTTTTTTAAAAAAAATAATAAAGCAACTATTCTTCTTATTCGCTTTAAACCTTCATACAATATAATCACGTCAAATGCGTGTGAAGCAGGAAGTCTCTCAGTGTGCAAAGTATCACCGAATCACGAACAATAATACCAAAGCGAAACAGGAACGCGTTTTAAGCGTAACATATGCGACATGAGCTGTGTGTTTGGGAAAAAACTGAACAAGAGGAAGGCTTGGGAAAGCTATTTTATTCTATTTAGTCACGCCCTCCAGTGGATGCTGCCAAAGCTGAATATGTCCATCGACTGGACAATGGGATGACACTCCCTGCTCATCCAGCAGAACTGTCCAAACTCATTATTTACAAGTTGTAAAAAGAACCTGCTTCATCTGTTTGACTAACTATCAATCACCTGCTTAATCAAGGGTAACTATGACCAAATTAAAAAAGAAAATAAACGTAAAAAAATTGTGTAAAAATAGGACGCTAGTGGAAGTTGCCACCTTGAATAAAAAACTAAGTTTACGAGTTTTTTTTTTTTCATTTTTAAAATAATACAGAGTTTAAATAAGACGTGAAGTGCAATTAATGTCATACGGCTTTACGAGGTCAAACCTATTGCGTATCCGCCCGTATAAAATTGTAGACGTGATACTGTAATCTGTCACTGTTGTCGTATCACCTTTTTTACTATATTTCTTAATGTTATTTGTGTTTATCTCTAAAATACGAGAATTAAAAAAATAACCTGATGTAACGTAACCTACATATAACCTCCTCACTACGTCTATACGTCTTGTTTAAACTCAGTTATGTAGTCATGCGACATTTTAAAATTACGTTAAAATTAAAGTATCACAGCAATCAAAAGTATACGCCTTATTTAAACTTTCTAATATATCATGTTTATTTTAAACCTTACAATTCCTCGATCTTCGTTTGTTCATTTCCCAAATCACCAAGTTGTTTTCTCAAATATCTCAAAATATCTATATTGATTTCTCAAAAAACATTTTTTTTTTTCTCAGCAGAAACCCTGTTATTTGACGATGCTCTAACGTATTATGGGACAGTTAGTCAGAATTGGAGATTCCATCAAGATCATGTTTTAGGTGGAAAAAAGAACGTTTATTTTATCAACCTGACCTTTACAAGACTACATCAGTGCCTACAGAAAACAAAAGTTTCAAACATTCAAAACCGATACAATAATAAAAATTGTCAATACTTTTAATACTTTACTTTTAAGTTACTTTTTTTTTTTTTTTTTTTTTTTTTTTTTTTTTTTTGTCTGTATTATAATGAATTGCCATTGTTTATTGACCAGAAAAATGTAATCTTTTAGTTACATTCAAGGTACAATAGTTTTTATTTAATTGTGATTGTGCTAGATTTTAAATTTAATATTTCTTATTTATAAATTAAGTTAAAATAGTTATAATATTGTTTTATTATTGTAGGCCTGAAGGTACCCAGGTATGGGTGAAATATAGCCAAAAATGTTTAAGTAAATGAAAAAAAATTTGTTTTCAACCATTTTTCATCCATAATAAAAAATAATATAATCCCCCATAAAATCCCTAAGAAATTCTAATATAATTAAAGGGATCAACCGAAGAAAATTGACAAAAGAAAAATATATTTCTGTATATACAATATACATACTACATAATATATGGGAAAGTAAGACGAGCTACGCAATATAATAAGTATTATTACCCAAAGTTTTCTTAATGGTTTGATTAATTTATAACTGAGGTCATAATTAATATGCTATTAATTTAGTAAAAATTAAAAAAATAATTATTAATATAACATACATCGTTGTTCATATTTTACGATTTTGGTAGTATTCATACTACGGAAAGATTAACTTTTAATTTAAATCAAATTATAATTATTATTAACTTTTCTTTGTCTGTTTCCCGTAGTTAATAATAATCATACATCGTTGTGTATTATGCCTGTTGCGGGCCAGGTAAAATGTGAAACAAATTTTATCCATGATTGGTACGAAATATAAACATTTTATCTCTGTTTAGATGCGTAGAAAGTGATTCTTTTCGTCGTTGTATTCATTGCGCATGCGCGTTTCATAATTCTTCACCTTATCGCATTTCGTGTTTGCTTACATTTAACAAAACTAATATGTAGTTTGTTTAATTAAAGTAACTTTTTTATTTTTTTATTAAAGTTATTTCTTCTGTATTTATTATTAAAATCCAACAATCGTTGATAAAGTAGGTACGGTACGCAACTCGTATGTGAAAACTGCATTTTGGTGTAAAATGCTACTTTCCGCACTAGACGCGTAATATAGGTAATATTGTTTAAACACTTATTTTTTTTATTTTTTCTATTATCATTATTTTGCTGTAATTGATTAAATCATTTAACATTTAATTGATTGTTTCAGGGATCCCGATGCTTCTCCTAAGCGAAAAGGGCACAAAGAAAGATACCGTGAGTTATATTTTATAATATTAAATTATAATATTTGTTATAATATTAATTACAAAATATCATTTATGGGCATTTATCAAAATATTATAGGGCATGTTTTCTTGCTTTGGACACAGTAGAAATCATATTTCGCTGTTAACACTGATATAAATGCTGGTGAAGGTGGAAAGATTACTAAAGCAGTGTTTTCATGCTCCAGTCTGACAAGTAGTATCAAAGAAAAAATGTCCTCTGCCTAAAATTGTGCCGGGGGGCAAGTGTCTAAGGTGCATAACTTTCGAAGGTAAGAGAATCTCTCCTATGCTGGGCTATACAAGTATGACCATTCGCGAAAATGGAACTACGACCATTTGAGAACTCATATCCATTATGAATTTTTAGATATTGATTGGTAATAGCAAACGTAGGATTTAATTAAATCTCAATTAACGTTGTAGACTATAAACTATTAGTTTGGATTCGTAGATTATCCTCTGTTTCAATTGCAAGTTAGATATAGAAGAGATTTTGAATAGGAAATAAGTTTATAGTGTATAAATCGATGATATCGAAGTCTCTTTGAATTTGTTATTACCTCCAATAGTGAATATTGTAAGTTAGTTCTATCTGTGGGTAAATAAATCGTTGGGATTAGATTTCCTGTACTAAACGAGGCCAAATGGTTTGGGTTTGTTGGACCAGGTGTTTTTGGGTTGGATTCACCTTCGTCTCCCTCCTCCTTCTCTTTATCTCCTTTACATCTGACTCTGGAATATTTTTGGGTCGGGGTGGTTTTGAATATAAATGTTTTTTTTTGGCGGAAATAGCTGCTGGTTTGCAAAAATGAGATTTTCGCTGAAATTTCTACACGAGTAAAATGTAATATATTGATTAGTTCTTTTCTAAATTCAATACTATGGTACAAACAAGATTTTAAATTGGTTTTTTACGATTTTGAGAATTTACAATTGGAATTTTCAAACCCTAATTCAACTACCAATAAATGATTTCATTCTATTCAATTGGTTGACAATTCAAATTGATTTAACCTGTTATGAGAATCGTATAATGTTAAAAATACAAGAAAAGAACCCTTTAATTACTTGCCAGCAAGCTATTAAAAATTCTTTGGTCATAAAAATGCATATTTCCCATATTATTATTATTATTTATTTTCTTTTACTAAAATATGTATAAAAAGTTCACTTTGGGAGAGCAAGGTGTACACATTATCCTTTAGCATCTGAGGTATGTACTTATTTACTTCTTTTGGGGTAAAATTTGGAAACGCGATGTATATTTGTGATTTAAATTTCAATACTTTTAAAATTTTGAGCCACCATAGTTACGGCCACCTGAAATTTCAAAAATTTTACTTTTTTATATTATCTCCTATAAATATAATTGGGATACAGAGATGTATAATGTGTATTTACGTATGTTTTCCTCATTTATATAGGACCTGTCCTTATGGGGTAGTGGCGTGGGGGTATTTTTTTGGCCATTTTGGAAACGTGATATATATTTGTGATCTACATTTCAATGCCTTTAAAATGACACCCCACTCAAAAATTACAAAAAATAAAAAAATGTTGCGATCAGCTCGTAATAGCTTGCTGATCAAAGAAAAAGCTAAAAGGCCACCATATACGCATACTACACATACATACATATAAATAACAATGGACACTTCTTACCAATAATTAAATATGTGTAATATATATTTTAAATTACAAATTAATTAATATAATATGGAATTTAAATCACTATCACTATGCGTGTGTGAAAGTTTTGTCTGAGTTAGTCAGATCACACACAGTTTAAATGTTATTCTATATTTTTCTCTCTATTTTTACACTTCGACAAATTTACAATTTTCTTATTTAGATTTTCTTTTTTAATCAATATTTCTAGTACTTTAGTCACAATTGAAATTTTCCAAACTTTTTTTTTTTAATAAGTTCAATAAAAAAGGGTCAATTTTATTAGGCACCTAATCACATCTTTCTATTCTTTCTCCTGGAAGAAAACCTATTAACTCCAGTGAAAAATGAAATCTCCATTGAACTTCAAAACAATAAGCAATTAACTCTGGTTCAAATAGAAGGAAATGTTAAAGACTTAGTGGAAGATAGTTAATGGTACATGATGGTCTCCAATCTTTAGTATTCTATACTATAGATTAGAGTTAGTAATATGTCTAACAATGTAGTAGGATACGGACAATTAACTTCTGTAGACTGGAACTAGGTGGGGTACTAAGAGTCAGCCTTGACGCACAGTTCGTCCTAAGCCCTTAGTTCTTTATCTTCCTTCGGTCCTCAGTTCGCATTCTTTTACGTTTAATGTTTTTAAATCAATTAGTTTTTCGTAATTCCTTTTTTCAAATTTCTAAAATATTTATTTAGTTCTGTTTTTTGTTTTATTTTATTCATACTGTTAATTCTTCGCTCTTAAAGAATTCTTAATGATTTAAACTGACCAGTTTCTTTTGCGTTAAATTCTTAAGGATTTTTTTCCCCCGAAACTCCGAAAGGAGTTGCAATAAGTTCTGAAGCAACTTTATAACATACTGACAGATTTAAAATTCAAAGTCACGTTTAAAATTGATACAAATATATAATATATATATTATATTACAACGTTAAAGTTTTTTTTACTGTTTAAATAAAACTCGATAACTAAAATTAATCAGTTTAAATGACCAAAAAGTAAATTTTTAACCTCATCATCAGTGAGCACCGTATGAGCTCATATTCACATATTATGATGATCAACTAAAACAGTAAAAGTCGGTCTGTATTATACGTTATCTATTGTTTTGTGTTTTATCAACTTTACTCTATAAGGGTTTAATCACTTTAACATATCGTTAATTATCAATCAGCCTTATAATTATTAGTAAAACGATTAAATTAGGCCTATATTTAACTCTGTTTCAATTTTTTAATCAAAGATATTGCTTTTGACAATAGAATTATTGTTTATACATGACTATAAGTATATTATTTGAAGTGATAAAAAGTTCCAGTATGAATATTTATAATGAATTATAATTAAGATGATTTGCAAACAATATACTTATTCAACACCTGTCAGCGCTCTATCCAAGCTCATATAATACATTTAATATATATATATATATATATATATATATATATATATATATATATATATATATATATATATATATAGTATAACGAATATAAAAATAAAATTTACATTAAATTCATTAAGTTTATAAACATTATTTAAAAAGTATATTGTTTACATTGTCCATACTGATTAGATTCATTAATGGTTTTAATTAAATAAAATATTATCATCAATACATTTGTTATTGGTAATTATAATAATAATCGATACATTTAATTCTGAAAAAACTAGTGTTGTTTAAATAAAAAAAATAAAATTAGTTTCAAAATTTACTTTAAATTAAATTATTAATATATAAGTAGTTGGTTGTTTCTTTGGAATGTAAGTCCTTATTATATTTGATTAAAACAAGCTTTCGCCTAGGGAACCTAGGCTTCTTCAGGTTTTTGAAATACTGTAAATTTAGAGAAACAAATGATCAAAATGAAAACGAATTTTGGAACAGAAAATTTTGGACTTACATTCCAAAGAAACAACCAACTACTTATATAAAAAAACCAAGTCCACAAAAGAAAAACTTCAATTAAATTATTAATGTTAATGCTTTCATTTTTCTTAATGAAGTTAGTATACTATTTTTAATAGTAAAATACAGTATCCATACTGATTAGATTAGTAAATATTTTTTACGTTAATTTAACAAGATATTATTTGTTTCTAAATATTTCCTTGATTATATAAAATAATTATATAAGTATGAGTTATTAATATTTACATTTTTCGTTAGTGTGTTTTAACCGTCGCGTCGGTTTGTGCGAGTATTAATCACAGTATTTAACTAAACTGGTTTAATGCTCGCTGTATTTAATATGACGGTTTTAATAAAGACTGCGGATGATTACATGTGATTTGTAACAATGGTGAAAATATGGATGGAGAATTGTTGCACTTGTAAAGATCTTGAGGAAAAATCGAAAGAATCCAGTCAGAATTTCGGACCAACACCAACTCTGGCTAGAGCGAGGCGTTTCTCTAAGTTTATAGCCAATAGGAGATCTCAACCAGGTTTGATTTTCGATTTTACATTTTTATTATTATCTATCATATCTTTTGGATACAATAAACCCAGGAGTCTTTAACTTACTGCCTGCCGCGCAGCAAAAGAAGTTAACAAATAAAATAATGCAAAGTTATAAATTCTCTATAATCAAGTGCCCACTATCCAAAAGAGCAGCATGATTGTTAGTGAGGTTTTGTTTTGGCGGAAATAGTTAGTTCTTATTTGAATATTCCCTACCATTGTGAAGTCTAATGACTGAGTGTTACTTATTTCATCCGGTTTATCCTATCCTTAGACAACTTACTTCATCCGGTCCTTAGACCATCCTATCCTTAGACAACTTACTTCATCCGTTCCATAGACCATCCTATCCTTAGACAACTTACTCCATCCAGTCCTTAGACAACTTACTTCATCCGGTCCTTAGACCATCCTATCCTTAGACAACTTACTTCATCCGTTCCATAGACCATCCTATCCTTAGACAACTTACTTCATCCAGTCCTTAGACAACTTACTTCATCCGGTCCTTAGACCATCCTATCCTTAGACAACTTACTTCATCCAGTCCTTAGACAACTTACTTCATCCGGACCTTAGACCATCCTATCCTTAGACAACTTACTTCATCCGGTCCTTAGACCATCCTATCCTTAGACAACTTACTTCATCTGTTCCTTAGACCGCATCCTATCCTTAGGACCATCCGGCCCTTAGACGGCCTTAGACCAACCTATTTAGATTTAGCCCCTCAACCAAAAACCACCATATAAACTAAGCTCACAGTCAAAAATGGCAATTTAAAAAGTTTAATTAAATTTTAATTTTTCTCATGTCTGATCCTCGCATTTTTCTTTTATCAGAACTTATTATTTAATTAAGGATGATACCTTTTAAAATTTTAATAATTTAATAAAGAAAAAGTAGTTTAACACTTACCCATTTCTATAAAAATGGGTAGGTTATTGCAATCCTTTTGACTGAGAGTATAATTTGTTAACATTAAAAATAATATTGCATGGAAATCGGAATAATAGACATGCTTCCTCTCCATTTTAATGATTTCCGTGACGGCTATTTCCTTTATAAAGTTTTCACTTTAAAAAATAGAATGATAGAAGAAAGTGCCTTACTCAAAGACCAAACACGACTCGGATTTCAAGGCTAAAATACTAGCTTTTTTAGCTTTTACTATATTCTAGCTTCACCATTGGCATTTTGAAATTAAATTTTCTTGTATAAAAGCTCCTGATTTTTATCCTTGGTGTATTTAAAATGGCATGATTTACAATACAATTTCTTGCTTAGCATGAGTTACATTTTTACTTAAACAAGTCGGGAGGCTTGCTAAGTCCATGTATTTGTGCTTCTGAGCTTATCGAAGGCAGTGGAAGATTTGTCATCGTTCTGAAGCATAACATTTTTTTATGTCTCTGAATTAAAATATTCCAAGACAGAAATCCGTTTCAGACGTCAGGGATAATTTTTGTATTTTGGTCTGTGCATAAGTTTTGCAAATCAACATAATCTTCGTCCAATTTTAAATAAATTTTGGTTGTTGGTCAACCAAATGCTCTCTAAAGTTTTGTTTTATCAACATGTATATATTTAGGTACTCGTCTATTTTTTAAGAAATTTGGATTGTTTATGGAATGTAGACCACAGATTGGCCCTTAATAATTTAAACCACCTGCAATAATTAAATTTTGCTAAATTGATACTTTTGTATATGTAACAACTCACACATCTTTGATAGACTTTTAAAGGGGGGGGGGGGGATATTACATAATTAGACTATAATGGGTAGTAAAAGCATTAAATTCTACGCAATAGGACGCCAGAAAGCTATGTGCCACACTAATTGGCAGACTATTTTCATTTAGTGGGAGAAATATCGAAAAAGTTTATAAACTCATTGTACTTCTAAGTTATGACTGAAGAGTTAGTTGCCTTACAAAATAGTGATAACGTTATTCAAACTAAGTTTACAGAACGAAGCGTACATGCCAACCTTATCATTGCGGCATTGTTTCATGTTATCGTATCTAAACTTACTATATGAACTTAACGAAAGGCTTAAAGTTACATTGAACCCTCCCTAATGTTGTGTTTATTAATTAATAAAAAGTGTACAATATAATAATAGGTATGAAATTGTGTAGTTTTTCCGAATTTGCTTGAACTGAACAATTTTTACTTTCTCATATATACATATTTAGTATATTTATAGAGAAAGTATTGTGATGGCGCGAAACTTCTATATTGAGTTTTTGATGAATTTACACGTTTTGAGGTGTCCTGAGCCCAAGAAAGAGTTTTTTTGTTCAATAGTTTTCTTAAGGTTCCAATGTTCTTTTTGTAGAACTCCATAATAAGGTTTTAATAATAATAGTTTTTTTTTCATAAATCATTTTTTTGTCTTTCGTTTGTGTGACAGACAATGTGTGGACCCTAAAATACTGAACCGATTTAAATTAAATTTGGCATATACGTTCCAGAAAAAGGTATACCCTGTGGCTAAATCGAGAAATTGTTGTTTTTCGAATTTTTCGGAACGTTTTTTAAATTTTTAATTAGGCAAAGATTTTTTTTTTTCAATTATCAAAGCATATCTTAAATGATCCATCAAATACCCCCACTTATTCCTCTTAAAATGTTAAAAAAAGGAATATTTAAAAAAGACAGTCTTTTAATTAAGAATTCCATTGAAGTTCGTCTTTTATTAAGGCACTTAATTAATTTTATCATCTTCAAGGACTTAACTCAACATCATAAGAAACAACACACTTAATCTTTTTAAAAAAACGTGCATTTATTTTTTAATATTATCATTTTTGTTTAAAAATGTTTATAATTTTTCAAGCCTTGTATATATATATATTGAATATTATCCTTTGCCATTTAAATCTTATATAATTTTTTACCATTTAAATGTTCTTATTAATTATGTAATTTAAATGAATGAAATAAATAAAAAATAATACTACATAGACGATCTTAGAATACAAAACTATACCGGTAGAGGCTAACAAGATTTTGTTTATTTATTTAATATAAAGGTCAAACATATATTTTGGATACACAACACATACAATACAACTGTTAATGAAATTACAGCTTCCTGTTTCTGTTTTCATTTTTACAACGATATTTGTTTTTATTTTTTTGTTTTACACTTAAAAAAAGAGGAAGGAATGAGATCATCTTTCTGTACAATAAAAACACACCGGGGAGTGTTAAAAGAACAAATACAACGTGGTGACATGAAAAAAAAAAAAAAAAAATACATAGTGTTGTCCCTACCTGAAATTATTCAGTACAAGTCCAAACTTGATAAAGTCAACTGGTTTGGTTTTTTAAAACAACCTTATATTTTTTAGGAGTTAAATTTACTCGTAAATCTGTTTATATTAGTTGCTCGATATACTTAAACAATTATTTTTGTTTCTGCTATTTTATTCGCGAATAGACAACTAATGTATTTAATTATGTACTTGGATCTCCATCTACTCTATTCGTGCTTGTAGTCGTAATCGTTATCACTTTATTGTAGGCTTCCGTGGCCAGAGCCAAATAAATCTAGATCTTCCAGAGAAGACGTCGTCAGAGATTTTGTGAATCCCGACATTTCGAACCCATTACGGGGATCATTCTCAATGGAGTTGCTCATGATATGAATGAGTTCCAAATTACTCTCATCGTGGGCAACTTCCTTGGGAATGATCCGTGTAACGAGTTGGAAACGTCGGAATTCTCAAATCTCTGACGCGGTCTCCTCAAGGAGTTTTATACTTAGCAATCGTTGTCAATTACCCTTATTTGTTTTTATATTATTATCAAGCTATTAAAAATTATATATATATATTAATATATATATATATATTAATTTCTTTGTATATTCTTATAATTATTCATTTATGTTATTATGTTATAAAATTAATTACTAATTTTCATATTATTATAAGGTCTACAGTAAAACACGTTGTTTATAAAATAATATTAAGATATTTTTTAGATTAATAATCGTTTAAAACTAGTGTCGAATAGTTGTTATTGTGTAATTTCGTTGCAGTGAAATCGATATTTTAAAAAAGGAAATGGGACCAACTATATCAGGTAGGTTTATCAAATATTACTTCTTTTAGATACATGAAATTTGATTAAATGTGTATAATTCTTTTTATATTCAAGATTTCGAAATAACATAATTTATGTATCTATGAAAAGTATGAAATGATAATTTTTTCCCTCTGTCTGGCCACTTTTGGAGCTCGGAGTACAGCGCTAGATTCCTATTTGGCCCTTTTTTTCTCTTTTTAAATTTTACTTCTTTATTAGTGAAACATTTCCACTGAATTTTCTTAATAATTTCCAAACTATTTTAATTTGCACCAATTACAACTTTTTATAAGATAAATAATTTCTGCGTATTTCAACTTTTTATCATTTTTATTATTTCGTGATGAATTGTACCGAGACACCCCGCGTCCCATTTTTTTAAACTTAGATTATGTTTCTTCTATTTTCATTTTATGATAAATAATGCTTAAAATGAATAAAATTCCCCTTGCTTGTACCACCATCAGACACTATCTCTTATGAAGGGGGTAATTTGGAAAAATAATTATTTAGAAAATGCAGCGCATCAATGAGTTTTGAAAATAATTGTCACGAATTTATTGTATAAAATGATTGTATTGTGTGATGCATATCCAAGGTCTACGAGACAGAGTGTAGTCGATGGAAACTGTATCTAATTAAATCAGCTGAGTGTATTTCCTTCTCAAGTAGCGTGAATCCTTAGTTTCACCTTAGTATTACCTATTATTAACTTTATATAGAGTTTGAGGAAAAAAGAGGGGTTTACCTCGTGTTCCAGTCTGCAAGGGTTAAAGAAAGGGGTTATGCTTCTAGTCTGGTCTGCAAGGAGTAAAAAAAGGGTTTGCCTCGAAACCCAGTTAGCCAAAACCGATTTTGATGAAATTTTTGTCTTCTTTTTTACTCCTAGATTAAAGTTAAAAAAGTTAATAAATGTGCTGTTGATTTTTTTTATAAACAATTAAATGATTAAATTGTGTAAATAAACAATTCAACAAATCATAAAATAATTACTGACTCCGTCCGAAAATATAAAACAACCTGATGGACCTGGGCAAAAAATTGGCTCGCTTTCTCAGATTTCACGGGATTGGTCACTGTAAAAACACGTCCCATGCTAAATTACTTGAAAACTGTGCTCATACAACAAAAAGTAAGATTTTTTCCAAGGAAGCCATTTAAAATTTTCAATAATTATTCAGCTTTCTCGGCTCGCTCCATTATTTCGAATATACCTTGTAAAGTAATTCATTTAAGTCCATTATTAGTATTACAATGATGAAAGATATTTTATCTACGATTGATACGAAATATAAACATTATATCTTTGTTTAGATGCGTAGAAAGTGATTATTTACGTACTTGTATTCATTGCGCATGCGCGTCTCATAGTTCTGAATGATTCTGAATTCTTCAGCTTTACGCACGATTAGCGAGTTTGTTTACATTTAACAAAACTAATTTGGTGTTCTTTTATTAAAGTAACTGTTTATATCGAGTTTTTAGTGAAAAACAATGAGTGAATAAAGGGACTTTGACGAAAATGTGGAGAATAATAACCCTCCAGAAATAATTAATTCGGCAAAAAATACAACTAATGAATTAATGCCATCTTTATCAAGAGAGAGATACGAACTTACATACAGCAAGTTTATTTGTTTCTGTATTTATTATTTAAATCTAACAATCGTAGATAAAGTACGGTACGCAACTCGTGCGAAAACGGCATTTTGCATTGCTCGTGTGGTTTTACCACCCTCGCTGTCGCTCGGGTGCAAACTCCACATTCGCATGCAAAATGCTACTTTCCGCACTCGACGCGTAATGTACTATTTTTTTTATTTCATCCAAACGTGATAATTATATAATTATAATCTCGTGATGACATAAATCTAGTTAAAAGAAAGAGAATAAAAATAAATTTAATGCAAATCTGTGATAATGTGACTAAACGGGTTATCAAGTGAGAGGTGCTTAAAGACAAGACTTATTAAATCACATATAAACCTAATATTAATCAAGTTTCAATTAAAATTTGTAATCACGTTTCACTTAAATAGTCTGCCAATTAGTCTGGCACATAGCTTTCTCGCATTCTGTAAAGTATATAAATGATGTTATGCTTTCACAAATCATTATTGTCTAATTATCATTATTGTCTAATTTATTTTATTGTGCTTCCGACCTTACCGAAGGTAACGCAAGCTATCTGATCGTTCAGACATTTTTGGTTCCGTATCTGCCTGTCGGTTTTGTGAACCAACATATCTTAGAAACTTCTTATTTGGATGGTAGGTCATAATTAGCCCATTGTAGGTCCCATAAAAGTTTTAACCTTGTGCACCCATTTGTTTCTCATCCTCATGCGCACAAACATACTTTTATTTACCCCCTAAATCTTCAAAAGAACTCATCCGATTTTTAAGAAATTTTGATAGTTTGTCGAAAGTAGACCGCTTATAGGCCCAGATTAATATAAACCATTAAATTTGACAAAACGATTAGGTATTATTATAATATAACAAAATAATTTTTTTTTAAAAAAAAGGGGAGAGTAATTAAATAAATAACACAATATTGGATTGTAAAAGCACTACTTTCGACAAATCATCCAAATTTCATAGAAAACAGATGAGTATTTGAAGATTTTTTAATACATAAATGTTTGTTTGTGCGCATGTCAAAGAGAAACATCTGGTTGTAGAAGGTTGAAACTTAAATGAAACCAACAATAGGCTAATTATTATTGAAATGAGTGCTTTAAGTTAGAAAGTAAAAACCACTGCGCTAGTTGGTACTGAATAAGTCAGTTTTATTTAATATAACATTAGCAAGAGAAAACAAACACTCGACTAAGAATACAAAACTATCAAAGGTAAAATTTATATAAACTTGAGTGACATCTATCATGTCATAAATAAACAAAAAATAAATAAATGAAGCATTGCCAACTCAACACCTCTTCTCAATGCTGATTATCTTGAGCCACCTCTTCTTCATCTAAGTCGCCAGACCAATCTTCTTTAAAAGTTGAAGTAGTCTAGTATGACCCAGAGGCTTGGTTAAAAAATCTGCGAGCATGTTTTCTGTTGGGCAATACTCAAAGTTAATAAGATTCTTATTCTTTAAATCTTTTATAAAATTATATTTTGTATCAATATGCTTGGTCCTGTCACTTATTTTTTCCATACTCAAAAGCTTTAAACACGACTGGTTGTCTTCGTATATTTTAATACCTTTCACTTTTTCTCCTAGATCTTCAAGAACATTTCTAATAAATATAGCTTGCTGGCATGTCTCGGACAAAGCTATAAATTCGGCTTCGGTCGACGATAGTGCCACACAGTCTTGTTTTCTACTCCTCCAATCGATCATAACTCCGTTCCAGAAAAATAAGTAACCTGAATTTGACTTCCTGTCACGTCTGTCATTAGCCCAGTCAGCGTCGGAATATCCATAAAGTATGTCATCATTGTTTGTATCACTTTTAAGTCTAATTTTGTAGTTCATGGTTGTCTTCAAATATTTCAAAATTCTCTTTACTTCAGTCCAATCGTGAATAGTCGGTTCGTTAACTTTTCTAGCAAGTATTGATGTAGATACTGCTATATCTGGTCTTGTATTTACAGTTAAATATAATAACGCCCCTATAGCACTCCGATATAGATCTTTGTTTTCGAAAGTTTTCTTTTCTTTAAGGTTCAAAGAATTTTTATAATATCCAGTGTCCAATGGTAATGTAGATCCTTTTGCCTCTTCCAAACCGAATTTCATGAGTAATTTTTCAATGTAAGTTTTCTGCCAAAGTTGAATTCCTCCAAAATTATCATAGCCAATTTGAATTCCCAAGTAGTATCTAAGATTTCCTAGACATTTTATTTCAAATTTATTTTTAATTTCAGTGACTACCTGCTTTATAAGTTGGTTACTTTCACTTGCCACAAGCATGTCATCCACATATATCAGAACGTAGATTACAGTTTTATTTTCATCTTCCTTCTTGTAAACACATTGATCATAGTTACCTCTTCTGAATCCCAGTTCTTATAGTAAATTATTTATAGTTTGGTTCCAAATTCTCGCAGCTTGCTTAAGTCCATAGAGTCCCTTCTTCAACTTGCATACCAACTTCTTGCCATTATCATCTGCTTCATAACCTTTAGGTTGACGCATATATATTTCACCTTCTAGTACTCCGTTTAGAAAAGCAGTTTTAAAATCATAATGAAAAATGTTTAAACCTTTTTTAGAAGCTAATGCCAAAAATAAACGCAAAGTGGTCTGACGAACAACTGGTGCAAAAACTTCATCATAGTCTTGACCAAACTTTTGAGAAAAACCTTGGGCCACGATTCTCGCTTTATATTTACTCGGTTTTCCATGCTCATCCGATTTAATTTTGAACACCCACTTGCAACCAACTATGTTTTTATTTTCAGGAATTTTCACTAACTCCCATGTCTGATTAGACTTCATGGCAGCTATTTCCTCGTCCATGGCTTCAATCCACTTAGCTGAATCTTTTCTCTTTAAGGCTTCTTCTCTACTTCTTGGCTCAATCTGTATTTTATTATCACAGCAAAATCGCTGTGCTGCTATTCCTTTACACGTCCTCTGAGATCTTCGAGCTCCAGGGGTTTCAGTTTGAATATCTCCAGATTTAGTTTCTGTATTTTCATTATTTATTAACAAATCATTTTCAGTTTCTGTAATTTCATTATTTATTAACAAATCATTTTCAGTCTCTGTAATTTCATTATTTATCAAAAAATTATTTTCACTCACGCTTTCAGTGTTTTTCTGTTTACAGATATTTTTATTTTCAGTTTCAAAAACAACTTCTACAAAATTTTCTTGATTATCATCAACTTTCAATTCATTATTTACTTTTTCATTTTTATTTTCTTCAAAATTTTGATGATTTTCTTCCAAAAACTTCACATCCCTACTAATATGGATGCTGTCATTGCTTTTATCTAATAACCTGTAGGCTTTTGAACCTTCCTCATATCCGACAAATATTAGTCTTTTAGCCTTGTCGTCTAACTTCTTTCGTTTTTCACGTGGTATATGCATAAACACTTCACTCCCGAAAACTCTAAAGAAACTCACAGAAACTCTTTTGTTGTTCCACAGTTCTGATGCTATTTTACCAGTAGATCTAGACGGTAAACAGTTCTGGATATAATTAGCTGTCATGAGTGCCTCTCCCCAATACTTAATTGGAAGATTAGCATCATCAAGCATACACCTGGTCATTTCCACAAGATATCGATTTTTCCTTTCCGCCACTCCGTTTTGCTGTGGGGAATATGGAGCTGTTATTTGATGAAATATACCTTGAGATTTGAAAAACCTTTTAAACTCATTTCCAGAATATTCACCACCGCCATCAGTTCTTAAAGTTTGTGGTTTCCTTCCAAACTTATTTTGTACAAAGTTAACATATTCTTTAAATCTATCGTGAGTTTCATTTTTTGAATTTAGTAAATATACAATGCAATATTTACTGAAATCATCAATAAATGTGGGAAAATATTTTTTCTTACCTGGTGTAAGTGTTTGCATAGGTCCACATAAATCGCTGTGTACCAGTTCCATTACAAATGTCGTAGAACTCTTTGAATTTGGAAATGGCATTCGTGTCATCTTGCCTCGTAGACACGATTTACACGTTGAAGATGTTAAGCGATTACAATTTGTTAGAATAGCACCATCTACCAAGTTATTTTTCAACATACCCTTGACTAAATTTATATCTCGATGTCCAAACCGTTTATGCCATAGGTGAATGCAGCCTTCTAATTTTGAGTTGTTAATTGCACAAACCTTTTCAGTATTTCCTGCTAAACAAAGATTATATAGTTTTTTCTTCAATTTTCCATAAGCATATATTTCACCATTGTATGCAATTTCACATTCATCACCACAAAATTGTACATTGAATCCAAGCTGTGTCAGCTTTGGTTTTCCATGCTCATCCGATTTAATTTTGAACACCCACTTGCAACCAACTATGTTTTTATTTTCAGGAATTTTCACTAACTCCCATGTCTGATTAGACTTCATGGCAGCTATTTCCTCGTCCATGGCTTCAATCCACTTAGCTGAATCTTTTCTCTTTAAGGCTTCTTCTCTACTTCTTGGCTCAATCTGTATTTTATTATCACAGCAAAATCGCTGTGCTGCTATTCCTTTACACGTCCTCTGAGATCTTCGAGCTCCAGGGGTTTCAGTTTGAATATCTCCAGATTTAGTTTCTGTATTTTCATTATTTATTAACAAATCATTTTCAGTTTCTGTAATTTCATTATTTATTAACAAATCATTTTCAGTCTCTGTAATTTCATTATTTATCAAAAAATTATTTTCACTCACGCTTTCAGTGTTTTTCTGTTTACAGATATTTTTATTTTCAGTTTCAAAAACAACTTCTACAAAATTTTCTTGATTATCATCAACTTTCAATTCATTATTTACTTTTTCATTTTTATTTTCTTCAAAATTTTGATGATTTTCTTCCAAAAACTTCACATCCCTACTAATATGGATGCTGTCATTGCTTTTATCTAATAACCTGTAGGCTTTTGAACCTTCCTCATATCCGACAAATATTAGTCTTTTAGCCTTGTCGTCTAACTTCTTTCGTTTTTCACGTGGTATATGCATAAACACTTCACTCCCGAAAACTCTAAAGAAACTCACAGAAACTCTTTTGTTGTTCCACAGTTCTGATGCTATTTTACCAGTAGATCTAGACGGTAAACAGTTCTGGATATAATTAGCTGTCATGAGTGCCTCTCCCCAATACTTAATTGGAAGATTAGCATCATCAAGCATACACCTGGTCATTTCCACAAGATATCGATTTTTCCTTTCCGCCACTCCGTTTTGCTGTGGGGAATATGGAGCTGTTATTTGATGAAATATACCTTGAGATTTGAAAAACCTTTTAAACTCATTTCCAGAATATTCACCACCGCCATCAGTTCTTAAAGTTTGTGGTTTCCTTCCAAACTTATTTTGTACAAAGTTAACATATTCTTTAAATCTATCGTGAGTTTCATTTTTTGAATTTAGTAAATATACAATGCAATATTTACTGAAATCATCAATAAATGTGGGAAAATATTTTTTCTTACCTGGTGTAAGTGTTTGCATAGGTCCACATAAATCGCTGTGTACCAGTTCCATTACAAATGTCGTAGAACTCTTTGAATTTGGAAATGGCATTCGTGTCATCTTGCCTCGTAGACACGATTTACACGTTGAAGATGTTAAGCGATTACAATTTGTTAGAATAGCACCATCTACCAAGTTATTTTTCAACATACCCTTGACTAAATTTATATCTCGATGTCCAAACCGTTTATGCCATAGGTGAATGCAGCCTTCTAATTTTGAGTTGTTAATTGCACAAACCTTTTCAGTATTTCCTGCTAAACAAAGATTATATAGTTTTTTCTTCAATTTTCCATAAGCATATATTTCACCATTGTATGCAATTTCACATTCATCACCACAAAATTGTACATTGAATCCAAGCTGTGTCAGCTTTGGCACAGATAATAAGCTTGTTTCCAGATCAGGAACATGCAGAACATTCTTGACAACAATTTCTTTAACTTCACCATTTTTAAGAAAACATTTTAATTTTCCTTCTCCAGATCCGGTAGAGACAATTTTCCTACCATCTGCCATTTCAACCAGTGATTTACATTTATTATATAATTGGAAAAACTTTATATTATTTGTCAAGTGTGTACTTGCGCCTGAGTCAATGTACCAATCTTCAGAAGAAACATTATTCGTTATTAAGTTGAAGCACATTTCCTTATTTGCGGCAACTTCAGATTTATTATCAGCCACAGCTACATTTGCCTTTTTGTTGTTTTTATTGAAGAAGCAATTTTGTTTTAAATGACCCTTCTTCTTACAAATATGACAAACTTTGTCACATTTATTATAATTACTAGGCTGGAACTTGGACTGATATCTGTTATTGACTTTCAAAACAGATTCTCTATCATTAGGAACAGAATTTTCATTTTTTCTTTTGCACTCCTGAAGTAATTTTTCTTTAACCAGTTCTATAGTTAGGTCTGCTTCGGGCCTACCTTCCAGAGCTGTTACTAAATTGTCATAACTCTCGGGAAGACTACTGAGGAGAAACGCTACTTGAAGATTATCCGCTAGATCTTCTCCTAGGGTAGATAACTGGTGTATTAAATCGGTCATAATCATAATATGCTCTTCCATACTTCCTCCATTTATAAGTTTTAAGCGACATAGTCTTTTTAACAAATGAACTTTGTTAGATAAGGTGGATTTTTGATGATATTTTTGTAGAGTTACCCACGCTTCTCTAGCCGATTTCGTATTTCTAATATGATATATTTGGTTATCTTCCAACAATAAACCGATTGTGGCCTTTGCCTTTCCATCGCGTAATTCCCATTCAGCCGTTTTAGGAACTGGTGGAGGATTTGTTACAACATCCCATAATTCTTCTTTCAGAAGAAGCAGTTCCACTTTATATTTCCACACCTGATAATTTTTACCATTTAATTTTGCTAAATTATACGTTTTAAATGAATCTGTCATTTCTTACCTTTCAATTTATTTTCAATGTTTTGTTTACTTTTCAACTTTTCTTCTCGAATGTTCCTTTTTAACTTTTTTCTTCTTGATTGTTTCAACTTAAACAGATTACCAACTCTGGGCCCGTAACCTATTGAAACGAGTGTTTGTTTTCTCTTGATAATGTTATCTTAAATAAAACTGACTTATTCAGTACCAACCAGCGCAGTGGTTTTTACTTACTAACTTAAAGCACTCATTTCAATAATTATGACCTACCATCTAAATTTCATGAATAAAAAGTACAATAAAAAATTGTATAAGACACAATTAAATTTATATACATATAAATTAATAAATAAATATACTTTGGTACTTATTACTTACGAAGGTTTGCCTAAAATAAGTATAAAATCCTAAGAAACAATGAGGTATAAAATGCATAGTTTGATTTATAATGAGATGTTTAAGCTATCAGAAAATCTTTAATCATAAAAAAATGTAAAAAAAAAAAAATAAAGATATTTTTCAAGAAACCGCCCCGAGGCTTTACAAACCAAACCGCTATTTAGAAAACTATTTAAAATATCGACAATTAACTCCCTCTTACTGCTGCTTTGGTTCTTTTTTTTCTTCTTCGGTTCTTTTAGACAAACTTTCACTCTCAAATCGATTATTTCATTAGGATATTTGCATTGAGGTTTGAATTTTTTGTGGCTCTTTTTACATAAGAATATATATATATATATATATATATATATATATATATATATATATATATATATATATATATATATATATATATATATATATATATATATATATATATATATATATATATATATAATTCTATAAGGAAGGTGCGGTTTATGAAAAGAAGTGTAGAGAATAAATAAATAAATAAAAGCCATAAATTTGTCTTAAAAAAATTAAAAATGTTAAAGATCTCTTATCCGTAAAGTTATAATACCATTTGGGGTTTTTCATTCATAATTACATAATTGCGTTATCTCTCTTAATCTTTCTGTCTGTTCTTTTTCTAATTATGTATTGGAGCGGGAGGTGGTTGGTTCGAATCTTGGGTAGGGATAATATTTTTTATTAGTTGAAAGGAAGTGGCCCTGGAGATGATTGACTTTCACTGTTTCTGTTAGTCCGGCACTCAGTCAGACCCCGTGGTTTGGTGTTGGTTGTTGGTGTCTGTGTCATTGTGAGTGTGGTCTCGTGTTCGTCTTCATTCTTTTCAGTTCAGTTGCTTTGTTCGTTTATCAATACGTTCGTTGAATTTAATGTGCTTAGCTTACTTACTTGTTTAATTTACTTATTCTCCATGAAGTACCCTTTTAATTATTTTCAAGGTTGATATTTTATTTATTTACATGTTTTTATATGTTTACTTATTATTAAAATAATTATTATATTTTTATTTAATTATACTCCATAAACTATCGTTTCAATTATTTTTAAGGTTTATATTTTGGTGTATGATTACTTTTAATAATTATTTTATAATTATTTATTGTTAAAATTATAATAATATTAATTTATATTAATTTTACTTAAATTCGTCGTGCTTTAACAGAACTAATAGGTATAAATATAATTTATCCCTTTTATATCAATAGTTAAATAGTATCTATATTTAAGTATTATTTCTAAAACATTGCCTGAAATCGAAGTCACTGATATTATATTATATGTGATTGCTAAATTTAAAATAATAACTTATTACTATTATTAAAATAATAATAATACATTTATTAATAATTAAATATATATATTCTTAAAATTTGGCTAATAATTCTATTTTTAATTTGGCTTTGGAGCTTATGAAAGGTAACGGAAAGCATTCTGATCGTTCCGAAGAACGAAATGTTTTTATTCTCCGAATTCAATAATTCCAAGACTGAAATCCGTTTCAGATATTAGGGACCATTTTTGGTCTTTTCCTTGTCTGTCTGCCGGTCTCTCGTTCTATATTTCTCTTAAAACTGGGGAACAAGGATTTTTTTTTCATAACATATCTAACTTTACGGAAGCTATGTGATCGTTTTGAAGAAAGAAAATATTTTACGTCTCCGATTTCAAAAATTCCAAGACAGAAATCCATTTTAGACATCAGAGAAACATTTTTGGTTCCGTGTCTGTCCGTCTGTCGGCCTTTCGCTCAATTTTTGCGAAACAACATATCTTAAAAACTACACGTCCGATTTTAATTAAATTTGTATGGTAAGTCATAATAAGCTCATTGTTGGACCCACATAAGTTTTAAACTTCTGCGCCCATTTATTTTTTTACCACATTCACACAAACATACATTTATATACACCTATATCTTCAAAATTACTCCTTCGTTTTATGAAATTAAGATGATTTATCAAAAATAGCCCGCAGATAGCTCCAGATTAATTTCAATCTGCGCTCTTTAAATTTTGCTAAACTGATACTTTAATTCAAGTAAAATATTAATTTAAATCAAATTATAATTATTATTAACTACAGGAAACAGACAGTGAAAAATACACTCCTGTGCCGGGATTTATTCAAGTAAAATATTAAAACAACATTGAGAGATTTAAAAACGGTGGAAAATTACATTAATTTGACAATAATAGGCTGAAAAAGCATAAAATAAATAAAGTATATGAAATAGGAGCGAGGAAGATAATATGTATAAAATTTAAAATTAAATTATTTATGTAAAGTGTCCTTCTAGAAGTATTTTATGAATCTGAATCGAATGAGCCACCTTGCGAGTTCAGTGTATCATTCCTTATCGAGATATGATGGGTTAAAAGATGCAATATGATGGGTTAAAGTTAAAAATTCAGAATTGTTTTCATGTACATCTTGTTAAGGAATATTTCAATCTACCTGAAAATCTGTGTCATTCGATTCAACTCAATTAAATACATATAAAAGGGCACCTCACTTGAATAATTGCATTAAGCATTTTATTTATTACCCCCTTCCTTTTCCGAAAAAACATTTTTCCACCCTTTAAAATTTTCGAGACTCTTTAGAAATTAAATTAAAAGCCATTAACCAAGTTTCATGAATGGAAGAGTTTTTCCAATCCCTTTTTTTACCTTTACTACCACAAAATGTCAATAGAAATAATTAATTTTTTATAATTAAAGTCTAATATGATTTAGAAAGCAATACACATTTTAATTTTATTTATTTAAAAGGTAAAAGACTGCCAATTGGTGAGGCACATAGCTTCCTCGCATCCTATCCACGTACTTTATTGATTTTATGCTTTTACAAGCTATTATTATTTAATTGTTTCCCCCGTTTTTTTTTTATCTTTCAAAATTGTTTTGATTTATTACACGAATTAAATATTAAAGTATCAATTTAGCAAAAGTTAAAGATCGCAGATGGTTCAAATTAATCTGGGGTTATCTGGGGGTTACATTCGATGAACTATAAAAGTTTCATTCTAATCAGATAAGTACTTTTGAAGCTATAGGTGTAAATAAATGTATGTTTGTGCGCATGTGGATGAGAAACAAATAGGTGCAGAAGGTTGAAACTTATATGGGACCAACAATGGGCTACTCAAGATCATGACCAACCACCCAAATTTCATTAAAATTGGACGTGTAGTTTTTAAGATATGTTGGTTCACAAAAATTGAACGACAGACCGACAGACAGACACGGAACCAAAAATGTCCCCTGATGTCTGAAACGGATTTCTTTCTTGGAATTTTTTAAATCGGAGACCTAAAAATGTTTCATTCTTCAGAACGATCACGTAGCTTTCGTTACCTTCGGTAAGCTCGGAAGCAAAAGTCAAATTTCAGACATTTCCGGTGGCCGGAACTATGGTGGCCCAAACTGTTAAATGTATTGAATTATTGTATTGGGACTAACAATGGACTAATTATGACCTCCCACCTAAAATTCATTAAAATTGGACGTGTAGTTTTTAAGATATGTTAGTTCGCAAAAATTGAACCACAGATCGACCGACAGGACAGACAGAAGCGGAACCAAAAATAAAAGTTCCCTGATGTCTTAAACGGATTTCTGTCTTGGAATTTTTGAAATCGGAGACTTAAATATTTTTCTTTCTTCAGAACGATCACATAGCTTCCGTTACCTTCGGCAAGCTCGGAAGCAAAAAATCTTTGAGATAAACGGAAGGAACCTTATAATTACTGTTCATATAAAAATTAAAATGTTAATAAAAATAAAATATTAATAATATCCTGGATTGTTAGTAACGCACTACAATTATTCTTATCATAAAAAAGGACACAACAGTTATACAATTGTAACATTGCAACGAGATAGCATTCATTAAAAACATCTTGATAATGTATATAATTCAGAATTCATTCATTTGATAATGTAATGATCTTTTGATGTGTAATTTAGTTAAGGGATATCTTTTTCGGGTGTTTAATTCATACTATTATACGATTATAGAGATATAGTAGGAATAAGGAAGAAGTTGTGTATGAGTATAGTGGTTTTTTTTTCTTATAAGTTTCTGATACAGTACATAATGTAAAGAGATCTATAACTAACCACAGGCTATTGGTCACAGATGGTAATTCTTAGGGTTCATACCGGAAGCCTTACTCTCTGACTGTACTCATTCAACCGTGAATATAAGAAGTTTAAAAAGACGTTTCCCCCTATTTTTACTGGAAGTTCTTTAAGTTCTTAAGAGAGAAAAAATAACTCCTCGATGAATGGTTTCTAAAGCAGGTGGCCTGTAGAGTCTCCTTTGGCAGATGTCAGGCGATGTCGCCAATAATGTCTTTTGTAGTTCTTCGTCATTATCTTTTCTATTTTTTGGTTTCAATAATATAGATTGGCGTTAATTGATAAATTTATATCTTTTACTTATTTCGATGTACCAACTACCTAGATATATAAATAGTTTTTTAAGATGTTGATTGACATTGGTAATGATATTGGTTTGATCGATAATCTCATAAACTACTTTAAACGTTGAAATGTAAAATTTCGTGGCTAGCGTCATCAGAACACTCTTAATCTTTTTTGAGATTTGAGATATCTAAAGGTGCTTTCTAAAGATCCTTGGTCGCTCATTACTATCATTCGCACTTTGAAGGTAGAATATTTGGGTTCGATTCCCGACTTCGGCTCGTATTTTGGTAGTTCTTTACCATTGAAAATAATTGTTACTCCTCTACTTTTTTTTAGAACATAAATTGCTTTAACTAAATAGCTATTAAGACATAGGTATGCTTAGTCCAATGTATACTTTGGGACAAAGGAACATCACACTTTTGTCTTTATAAGGGAAGTAACAGTCTAAAGAAGATCATTCAGTGCACCTTCTTTAGATTGTTACTCCCTTCTGTTTTTTTAATAAGGCGGATAACAATCTAAAGAAGTGCCCTTGCCGTCATGATGCTGGGTTTTTACCCAGATATATAAATGGGTAACTACCTATTTAAAGTGATGTCAATCCAGTTGCGAATGCCAACTGCAAGGTTTATATACGGTTGTTTAATGATGGAGCGACATGTCATTTCTATATCACCCTTTACATCTATATCTATATATCTATATAATATATAAAATCCTTTTTACCTGATTTTGACTGATTGACTCATCACGATATCTCTGTAACCACTTGACCTATGACCATGGAATTTTGTTGGTAGGTTAATCTTAGCCCCTTGGTGCTTATCAGCCATCTTGATTCAAGATGGTGGACATTTATATACATTTGACAAGACGATATATCCGTGGCCAATTGCACTAGAACCTTAACATTTGGAAGTTAGCTTTCTTTCATGACATAAAAACTTTCGTAAAAGTATCTTCCGTTTAGCCATTTTGATTTAATACGGTATTTGCAAGCAAGTCATCTCACTGACATTATTATCACCAGTTCTTTTAAACACTAAAATAAAATTTGGTAAAATTGTACATTGTATTTGGTAAAATAACTAAAATTATATAGGTGTCTGTCAGGAAAGGATTGTCTAAAATTCGAACCTCTAAAGGAAGAAATGGGGTAAAATTAGGATGAAAACATGTATTTATAAAAGATAAACTTAATATAAACCCTAGGATGCCGTGAGACACCGGGGGAGGGGATGAATATGGGTATACTGAAAGAAAAACGCTTTTCCTGGAATGTTAACATTTATAAATGTTGCTCCAGTAGTCAGAATCAATTATTAATTAGGGATTACAAATGGAAAATCTGTGGCATCTGGATACTCTCGTTTTGTAAAATAATTTTTATGTTTATGAATGTTTATAAACACAATAAATTAAAAAATTAACACCTCGTCCTCGTAGCGAAGCATGGAAATCCAGGTAGTGTACATATATGCAGTACTATAAGCTCTTTGTCAGACCTAAGCCTTGCACGGACTGTTAAGACACGGAAAGAAATATATGCTTTCACTTCTAGAAAAATGTTATATATATTTGAAAATTGATGTCTAAAGATATGATTCTTGTTAGGAACGTATTTTATTATTTTTTCTAAAGGCCTGAACCCACTGCCAACTTAGAGAAAAAATGACTCCTCGAAAAATGGTTTCTACCGCAGGTGGTCATTATAGTGTCTTCAGTGGCAAATGACAGGCTATATCGTCAATCGTCAATAATGTCTTTTGTAGTTCTTCACCATTATCTTTTCTATATTTTTGGTTTCAGTAATATAGATTGGTGTAAATTGGTAAATTGATATCTTTAACAAACTTTGATAAGTTGTTTGATAAGTACATGTTACCAAAAAATTGTTGTCATTTACAAACATCCTGACTGTAAAAACGAATTACAATGAACATTTATAGCACACTTTTGATGTTGATACAAATGTACTCCTGAACAAATATATAATAACTTACTAACTTACACAGATAACTTTAATGTTTAATAAGACACCCAAACGAAAATGGTGATACCTCCTAGAATTTGTTTGTTAGTAATAGCACCCACCTCAAGAAATTAGTAATAGCACCCACCTCAAGAAAACAACAAAATTTTGTCTTGTAACAATAGCCTAATAGCCTTACCACTTCTAAAATAAGGTACTTGGTTTTCAAAATCTTTTTGAAAGACACGTGCAAATAATCTACTTTAGAAATTATAAATACACTCGTACATTAAGTGTAAATAAAAAGAAGACTACTTTGTTACTTATAAATAGAGGAAGAAAAGCTAATGAAAAGTGTGAGTTTCATAGAAGGAAACAACAGTGATAAGACTAAAGAAGTTTTATTTACTCAGAAGTTTGCGTGCAGTGTTACGTTATCTGTTTTTTTTTGTTGTTTTTTTTATCAGGGATAATTTCTCAGGAACCAGGTCAAAGCAAGGTTGTAAACTCACACATATCTCCTACACTCGTAGATTGTTGCTAATGCTTATTGAATTGATTATAACATGCGGAAGGAACATTCTGCTTGAATGATCATTTCATAATAATAAGCCTACTTCAGATATGAAACTTCTTCCGATTCTGACAAGTTTAATACTTAAAAAATCAGTTCGATTAATCCAACAAAACTTTCTTAAGAAGATTGATATTGTATTTAAATCCCTTAACGACAATTCATTTAATTTAATTATTGATTCCGAGCGAACCGAACCTAACGGAGGCTATTCAATCGCTCTGAAAAACTAAAAATTCGGACAAGACAGAAATTCGCTCAGACATAAAGCCTCTTTCACACGATCACACTAATGTCGAGACATTTAATGCCATGACACTGCTTGACACTCAGAGTCTTAGTTATAGTGAGTTTAGTACCATGACATCTACTGTTCAAACGACGACACTAATGTCGTGACATTAGTGGCATCGTGTGAACGAGGATTAAGGCAATATTTCGAACTTTTTTGGTGTCTTGTCTGTCTGCGTGTCTTTCAATTTTTGCGAGCCAACATTTTTTGGGAAAAATTAAAATAATTTGACAATAATAGGTTGTAAAAGCATAAAATCAAGAATACGAAATAGGACGCTAGGAAGCTATGGGCCTCACTAATTGGCAGACTATTTTTAAACACATTTAAAAAATGTTAAACAGGTGGTTGTTTACTTTTAGTTTTGAGTTTAAATAAAATCTGATTTATTTTACTATGTTTTTATTAGCTTGCTTTCTTGTTTGTTTGTTTGTTTGTCCAGTACAAATCTTGCAATCGATTTTTAACTAACTTCCCGAGTAGCTAGATATTTAAAACTTTTAGAATAGCTCAGAACACGTTGACAATGCATTATTTTAACACTTTTAGCCATCTTTCAGCAGAATTTAATTAGTTTTTAGCCAATTTTACTGTATGTAAAGTTAGTTCGGAAAAAATCCGCAAGTTATTTTATTTGTTTTGATATGACCCATATTTACGATCTTCATTTTAACAGGTTTCAAATTTATGATTTATGACAGAAAATTTAAAAACGTAGTGTATAACAAGTTATTTTTATCTTGCCATTATTTACGTAACTCCATTTTCCGGGAAAAATTACTTACATGGTTAGATTCCTTATTTATACATAGACTACACTTTAGAATTTTTTTTAAATCAAGTCCAAATCACTTTTTTAGATGGGCCCTGATATAAATGTAAATATAAACATGTAAATCCATCGAAGTTTCAAAATTCGATTTTTGTTTTATGACAATAATTTCTCTTTATAATTATGTAATAGGTATATGTGAGAATGTAAAAATGTCGTATTAAAACTAATTCGATTAGTAATGGGAAATTTTAATCCGAAAAAACAACAAATAAACCAAAAAAAATATAACAATCACATTCATATATTCACACTATGCCATTAATAAATAGACGTATAAAATATTACGAATACATTCAAAAGTGTTCACAATAATAGTATTTTTTGTAGGATTATACTAATTAAATTATAATTTATAATCTTAACTTTTCATAAGAAATAGAGGATAAAGGAGAACATTTTTAGATTATATCTTTATAAGTCCGTATACAAAGAAAAAAAAGTAAACACTTTCACCGTGGAAAGTTATGACAAAAAAAATGTTCAACATATTTTTTATGTTGAACTAAACATCAAGCACTGCCTTCAGCGTGTGGGAAGCAATGCCATCAAAAAGGTTGTGTGTTCAAAAACGAGTGAAAAGCAATCCCATCTTCTATCCTTTTAAGTTTGTCAGCTGTAGATATCTTAATAAAATCCAATGTCCATCCAAAAAACTTTAGTTATATACATTTAACATTTGCCGGCTTTTCCGTTTCGATTCTTCGCGCTCCAGATACGTTAGATTGACCTAAAATGATGGTAAACATTGTGAATTTATAATTGTGAATAGAGCATTACAAACAACTGATAATGCGTAGTCGAAAATAAGTCTAGGACTTAGGATTAATGAATCTTGACGTTTCGATGGGATCATTCTCAAGAGAGAACACATGATTAAAGCCCTTAAGGCCCCCATGCACGGTCGAAATGTTTGCGCATCATTTTGACCGTGTATGGGGCTGTTTGATGTTTGCGCAAATATGATGTTTGACGTGTATGACCTAAATTTGCCCATCAGCTTTGCGCAAAATGTTTGATCGTGTATGGGGGTCTTTAGCAACTGGCTCATTGCAATCAGATGCAAAATATTTCCGGAATATATATAATTATTTGACTCTGCCCAGTCGGAACCAGCCTATGGCCTATGTATATTTAAGATTGGATTATTTAACTTGGATTTTGAAAAAAAAAAACTGATACATTTTTATACGCTTCACTTACTTTGTCTATATCACTAAGTAACAACAAATCTTATAAATTCATATTTACCATTTTGGTAGTATTCATACTACAGAAAGATTAAATTTTAATTTAAATCAAATTATAATTATTATTAACTACGGGAAACAGACAGAGAAAAATACACTCCAGCGCCGGGATTTGAACCACGGGCCACTATATTTCCAGTATAGCGCTCTACCATATAGAGGCCCGTGGTTCAAATCCCGGCGCTGGAGTGTATTTTTCTCTGTCTGTTTCCCGTAGTTAATAATAATTATAATTTGATTTAAAACAAATCTTATTCTCTTGATCTATATTTAATTAGTGTCGGTTTCGCTTTGATTTCACCTTGAATGTGTCGGAAATAATAGAGATTTTTTTCAGTTTCAAAACAATTGCAATAAATTGCAGACACTTACTGATTTTTTTTTTGTTTTAAGTCAAACAAAATAAGGAATCATCAAATGTCTCTGGCAATGAGACACTTATAAATGCACTATTACCTTCCATTGTACCAAACATTTCCTTTTTGTTTTGCCGAGTCTAAGTGTGTCTGAGCTAGAACCGTATTAAGGAAAGAATATTCCTCTAAATGATTTTGTTCGACCTTCACCTGGATTCTTAGATTGATTATATATATTTACCTTATTCTTATTATAATTTTTTTTTGTTACATTATTTGTTTCAAAACACAAACATACTTGTACTTCTAAGCTATGATTAAAACAATATTAAATAATGTCAAAAATTGTTGGAGCGTTAGTGGAGGTCATTTTAAACCATATGAAGCAACTGTCTTTTCTGATAAAATAATACTTGTTTATTTCGTTCAAAACGATTATTAATTATATACCAAAGAATTTGAGACAGGTAAAACTACATAATATTAGACACCATCGTAAAATCTTATAAATTAATGGAACTAATATTATTTGCATAATAAGCAAGTATAGCGGCCTTATTAAGTATTTCGTAAACTAAAAGCTCTGAGATGACAAAAAAAAAAAAATAATAAAATAAAAACTATTCCAAATCTCAAAAAGCACCAAAAATTTCAACCAGATTTTGCTTCTAACCTTGCCGAAGGTAACAAAAGCATTGCAATAATTCTGAAATACGACGTTTTTTATTCCACCAAATTCAATAATCCTTTGACAGAATCCGTTTCAGACACTAAAGGATGTTCTCTGATCACGTGCCGCTCTTTGGCAACATTTGTGGTAACAACCATATCTTAAAAACTAATTATTAAACTCTAATGGTGCGTCAAAATTAGCCCGCAGAAGGTCCTACATTAATCTCTCTTTTAGTCACATATTGTTTTGTTTTTGCTTCCGAGCTTACCGAAGGTAACGGAAGCATTGTGTTCACTTTTGAGAACGAAAAAGTTTTATGCCTCCGATTTTAAAAATTCCAAGACAGAAATCCGTTTCAGACATCAGGGAACATTTTTGGTCTCGTGTCTGTCTGTCTGTCTGTCTGTCTGTCGGTCTGTGTGTCCGCGAATTATGAAACGTGCGACAATAACTTGAGTAAATGTAAACCTATTTTGATGAAATTTGGTAGACATGTTCATTTTACCAATGCCCAGGTCGAGTTCGTTGGACAACGTTATCCATCCAAGCGTTTACGAGCAACGCTCGCGTAAACGTGAACTTCAAATTTAAAATTGGAATTTTAGGTCGGGAAAAAAACTTCATCTATTCAATGAGACAAACATTTTTTTCAAATACAATTTTTCATTAAAACCAACAGCGACACCGCTATGAAGTGTTAAAGATCGCTAAAACTATTAATAGTTTTTACACAATAAACATTATAACAATAAAGTGCATGATAGGATGTGAGGAAGCTATGTGCCACACTAATTGGCAGTCTATTTCTTCTGCAACTATTGCTTCCTCCCTCGCATGAGAATAAACTTTTTTCTGCCAAGCTTACCAAACCATTGTGATCGTTCCGGAGAACTTCATTTTTTTATGACTCCGAATTCAAAAATCCCAAGGCAAAAGTACGTTTCAAACATCAAGGAACATTTCCGGTCTCGTTTGTGTCTGTCGTCCAACATTTTTGCAAGCCAACATACCCTAAAAAGTACTTGCCCGATTTTAATGATGGTAGGTACCAATTGGCACATCTTCGGTCCCAAACTAAACTTTCAAGGTTTCTTTTCCACATGTGCAACAAACTTTTTTTATATTAATGCCATATAAGTATCCTATATATTAATTAGTATCTCTATTAATAAGTGATGTGCTATAAACTTTACCCGTACATCCTGTCCTATAAAATTTTCTTACAATTTGAATGGTAGCTCACCTATAAATGTCTTCTCAGTTTACGACCTTGAATTTCATACTGCTCCATGATTTTGTTGATATCATAGTGCGTCGTGCGTTCCTTGCTCTTGACTCTTGATCTCAGTAATATTTATCGTGACCTTTCCATTGAGAGCTTCATTCATTCGTACAAGTTTCTTGACTCATAAACAGCTTGGGTTTCCGGTGAAATCCGCGTCACGAAGGGGTTGACCCCCCCCCCCCTCCCCGCGGGGTTCTACCCGTGGAAGCCTACGGACCAAGTTAAGTTTCTTGACTGTCCATTGTTACAATATGGAATAATTAACCACATTAAAAAGCAGTTAATATTGAATCTGTTCAGTTATTCGTCTATGTTTCCATCGTTATTTGTTTCGTCAAATTTTTTATTTTATAATCATTTATGTAAGCAACCTGATCTAGAGTAGAGTCTCTAGCTTTAAGACGGAAGACTTCTTGAATGCGTTGCGTCTAAACTCTACTCTTAAGGAAATCTCTCTCAGGTTACAATCCTCCCCTCGATGGTAGAAGTGACCGTGCTCTATACATACGAGATTTATCCACTACTAGTCCTCTGGTCCGCTGTGATAATTCTTTTAATATGTTTTCAATCCTTGTGAACAGTGTCTGTAGCCATATTGATTGTTTTCCCTGTTTTACCTCTTTATTACACTTACTTCCCGCTCCTATATCCCTTCCTACCCAAGGCTTACTATATTGAAAAACTAAAAATAGTATTAAAGTTTTGTGGTTGATGTTCCAAAAAATATCGACACTACAATTCACTGTGTAAAATATTTTTATCTAAGGACGTAACAACTTTGAGAAGGTGATTAAGACGTTGTATCAAATTAAAATAATTATTATACAAGCCAAACAAAGGACTAATCAAATAGTTTATCAAACAGACATTGGTAAATGTATATTATTAACTGAAATAACACATGTAAGATGTGATAAAATTAGCCCTGTTTATTTTAACAGTGTAAGAGTCAAGCTTAAAGGAATAGATTCTCTAAGTAAATTATCATTATGAGATATCCTTCGTTATTGTTACATCATTAATGATTATTCTTGTTTATATTTCCATCTCTTAATCATTATCTGCTTATTATTAAACACCTTCTTTTGATATTCAAAATCCCACAGATCTCAACTCAGAAGAAAAAATAACGCAGAATTCTATACAAAGACAAGGTTCCGTGACACAGAAAAAAAAAGATTGTTGAGATTCATTGTTTCTTTTTTTGTGAATTATTAAAAACCTTGTTAGGCTTATATTCTTTTTCATTCAATTCGAAATAATTATCAATTATTATCTGTTACATAATGTTTTGTTTTTCTTTGACTTTTTTTGTAAGATAAAAAATAAATTATTATGTCGTAATCTGATTAAAGTATTTTCTTATCAATAAAAAAAAAAAACCATATGATGACGCCTCTAATAATAAGAGTAAGGAGTTTAATTGTACTAATCTTTGTTACTTTATTTTCTGTTGTTTTGATTACAATTATTTTTAATTTTTTTTTTTTTTTACTTAAAATTCTCTGAAGAATAATGTACTAGATAAAGATACCGTGTGAAAACAAATGGATTTTGCGGATTATGGACTTAAGAAATATAATGTTATTATCTAATACATAATTATGTTTAAGGGAAAGTAATTGAACGAACCATGTAATTTTAGCTCACAATTACATTTATGATTTAATAAAATCATGGACTTAATTTGGATTTCACGGATGAAGTAATCATTTTCTAGAAACAAATAAATCAAAAATAGGAAATTGCATATTACGTATAAGATTAAGATCACCCTACTTTATTATTTTCCTGAAATCGAGTTAAGGTTATTTGGCAAATGATTTACTGAGTTATTTTGTTAATTTTTGTATAATTATTTATTAATATTTGACCAATTTAAGTGGCACTTAAATAAGTTCCTTTTGAGATCTCTTATATCAAGTAAATTAAAAATTCTGGTGTAACTTTTTGACCAACACATAGGAAAAATATAGGGAAGTTAAAAATGTAATAAGCGCATGCTCAATGCGCCAAAATGTGCTATGTGAAATTTTTTTCGAGAGGGTATCAAATGAATGCATATGAATACTGACGAGTTGATTACAAACAACATTTTATGAGCATTGTTTTTTACTGCTAAAATTTAGTTAACGGCTAGTCCTGAAATAATTCATGCTAATACATAATGATGATTTTTTATTTATTTTTATAAATTTTGAGTGCGGGTTTCAAATGAAAACTACTGCGAAGTAGATTTTAAATTTGTATAAACATTTTAAAAATTTCATTTTTTCTTGCATTTATAATTACTACCCTATAACGGCTAGTCCTAAAATTAAGAAATAATTCATGCTAATACCTTATGGTGGGGTGATGAAAAATTTCGGGAAAAAAATAATTTCTCTTTTTGTTACTACCGATAAGGAACATTGAGACCCTCCGGGGATCGAACTTAAGACCCCTGCTCTATTCCTTGTTAATATTTTTTTTACTTTCATGTAGAGCGGGATGGGGAATAATAATATGTCATTTCAGAATATATATAACATATATGTTTAATTACCTACGAAACCCTAAAAGTACTTGGAAGTGAGTACTTCCTTCTGATTTTTTTAAATCTATCGATATTATTATGATTTTTTACATATATGTATTTAAGAATCAATTTAGCAAAATTTAAAGAGCGCCGACGGACAAAAACATACATATATTTATTTACACCTTCATCTTGTAGGTGTAAATAAATGTCAGTATGTTTGTGCGCATGTGGAGAACAAATTGGTGCAAAAGAAAGAAATTTATATGGAACCAGTCATGGGCTAATTATGACCTATACCATCCAAATTCAATTTAACTTGACGAGCAGTTTTTAAGCTGTGTTGGTTAGCAAAAAGTGAGCGACAGACCGACAGACAGTAATCAAAAATGTTCCCTTATGCCTGAAAGGGATGACTGTCTTGGAATTTTTGAAATCGGAGATTTTATAGCTTCCGTTACCTTCGGTTAGCTCGGAAGCAATATTAAATTCATTAGACAATTATGTGTTATAAATGCCCAATATCATTAAAGTATACGTGATTGGAGGTGAGTGAGCTATGTGCCACACTAATTAACAGACTATTTTTATTTAGATTCAGTGGGCCTTAAAACGTTTAAATCATCAATATCTTAAAATGGGGTTTTGTCTTCTGAATAGTATCTTCTTGTATGAACTATAAGTGTGGGAAAATGTAAATATTGGATCCTCTTTATTTTTTCTTATCTTAAACTGTGTAAATCTATCAATATAGTTTTTTTTGCGCCATGTGAATATCTTCTCTTAAAATGTACATCTTATATCCAAATAAAAAAGAAAAGGTGAATTAGATGCAATACGTTTATTCGACTTTAACTTCTACAAATAAATTAATTTCACTTAGTGTCAGATTGCAATAATTTAGTAGTATAAGTATTATTAGTTTATCGAACTCTACTAGCTTTGCCAAATTTCAAATCTTTTTACTCTATTATACTATTACTTGTTTTCATTTTATTCATAGACGAACAAAAAAAAAATTGATCGATAGCGTCTTCACTTTTGGTTGAAGCTAAAATAAAAAATGGTTGGAAGATAATCTAAAGGAGCCATTGGGTTAGTCTATTACTAACTGGTTTTTTTTTTAGGCGAGACAAAAGTGGATGTCACTTAGTCAAGACAAAGAACAGGAGGTCAAGAGGTCATCTACCTTGACCTATGACAATGCTTTCACTTACAAAACTTGTAGACCTTCCCGTCTCGTCATATTCTGCTTATATAATCACAATCAATCTTACGTATCTGGTTTCTTTTTCAACCGACCTTGCGTTATAGTGTTAAACCATGGTGGAAATCTCTTGAGATGTGTTACAGCTAAGGAGATGAGACTAGAGGAACAAATCTATTGTATTAGTTAGACCTTGACTCTATTTAGATTCAGTAGAAACCCGACCAACGACCAACTGTCCAACTCACTTTAGTTTAGAGTTTGGACTTGGACTAAACAACTATATCATTCTCAACTGGACGAAAAGGGGAAGCATTTACTCATCAGAGATTCTTCCACTTCCCGAGTAAAAGGCTTAAAAATTGAAACAGTATGGTTTTATTCAATATGAGGTACCACACAAACACAAACTAAGCATGCTTAATTTTGGATTTCGACTTATTATGGGAGAGAGAAAAGGGAGGGGGACGTGAAAAAGTATGACCTGGTGGTAGAGAGTTGTAAGTTTGGAGTAGGGCTTTGCTTTAGGATGCATACTAAAAGACACTTTTGGAAATTCGAATGCTAATGGGGTAATAAGAGGTCCAGAGTAGTCATCATTCTAATGGCATTGGTCACTTCTGTTCAGCCATCTATAAATCATGGTTGAGATCACTGGTTCGATCCCACGCCTAGGTAACTTTGATTTATTTAACTTATTATTGATAACGCCATATTCGCTTTGGCGCTTCATTGCTGTGTGTGTCAACTCCGTATTGGGTTAATAAACAGAGTTTGAATAAGATGCCTCATTGCTAAGTTTTAAACAAGTGCCCATTCTACTCTTACGACTAGCATGAGGGAGCGAACAAAAAAAAGAAGAAGTTATCAATATCAACATAAGCCTCTAAAGTTATGGGTCTTAAATCATTTATACAGTATTACACAGTTATTATTATAATACTTTTGAGAAAAGAGAGGCATTATGAAGAATGAGGTATTCCTAATGAGCTCCTGGATAATATAAGAACTTGGTTTGATAGGTAGACTTTTGTCGAGATATGCTTGTTGGTGATAGCAAACGTCTAGCTTTAGTTAAATCATTCGTCCGGTGTTTTCAATTTTCGCCTATTCGCGTGACTTTGTGACTTAATTTTAAAATTTCTTACCCCCACCTTTGCTTATTTTCAGATAGGCATATTTTAATTTTCACTTTTAGGTCCAATAGGATGTTCTCAGATAATTGGGTTAGTAAATTTAAATACGGGAAATATTCAAGAGCAAAGAATCCTTCTTCATGATTATTGAGAGTAATTAACCATCCTCAAGAGTTTTCGAGGAAGAAAGGAAGCAATTCCTTCTTAAAATATTTATTTTTGTTTTATTTTTTACCGCCTTACACTAAATTACCTAATTCTCCGTCCGGCAACTTTTCATATTTTTTGTTAAGCGTTGCGTCTGTTTAAGTTCCGTTGCATGATTAAACTATGTTTCCCAAACAAAGGAAAAAAGGAAGCAAACTCGAAGCCTTAAACGGCCAAAGAATGTAATTAAATTAAGCAAAGTAATAATAATGTTCATTGAATAAGCCAAGAGCAAGCTTGACACCTATATCATACATAATCTTACTTCTTATTTGTTTTAGTATTATTCGCTGGAAATATTAAAACATTTTATTTGGAAAAATAAAATGATTTGCTTCCGAGCTTACCGAAGGTAACGAAAGCTATGTGATCGTTCTGAAGAACAAAAATTATTATTAAATTATTATGTTTCCGATTTCAAAAATTCCAAGACAGAAATCCGTTCAGACATCAGAGAACATTTTTGGTTCCTTGTTTGCCTGTCGGTCTATCGGTCTGTCGCTCAATTTTTGTGAACCAACATACCCTAAAAAATACACGTCCGATTTTAATTAAATTTGAATGGAAGGTCCATAATAAGCTCATTGTTGATCCCATATAAGTTTCAACCTTCTGCGCTAATTTTTTTTCTCTTCCACATGCGCACAAACATACATTTATTTACACCTACAGCTTGAAAAGATAGTTATCTGATTTATATGAAACTTTTATAGTTTAAGGAAAGTAACCCGGAGATAGCCCTAGATTAATTTGAACCCTTTGCACTATCTTTAACATTTGCTAAATTGATACTTTAATTCATATAAAAAAATCAAAACTATTTTGACAGATTAAAAAAACGGGGGAAACAATTAAACAAATTAGACAATAATGGCTTTGTAAAAGCATAAAATCAATTAAGTACGTGGATAGGATGCGAGGAAGCTTGTGCTACGCCAATTGGCAGTCTATTTTTGTATAAAGTTTCTTTATCTTAAACAGTAACCCCTCTTTTTCCAAACATTTAATGAAAAAATGTGCAGAATTTTTTTGGAGGAGGGCCGAACTATCGCGAAAGTTTAAGAATTGACTGTACATGGAAAGTAAAACAAAATAAAGAAATAGCTATTATATTACAAGAAGGGAAAGTATATAAATAATATCTAATTATTGGTTTAGTAACTAAAAATGATTATGATTTGGAAGCTGTTATATCCGGTGATATAGGTGGGCAGGCATGTAGAAAGCCTTCCTGTCTAAAGCACCGGCATCCTTGGTACTAATCTAAACTAAATACTATCTCAGGCTGTTGCCCCCTTAAATGGTGAAAGTCCTTCAAACCTGCCAAATATCTCTAAAACTTATAACTTAAAATAAATATTTTCTAATTTTTATTTTTAAGAATCAAGCTAACTTATTGATTGTTTATTATATCTCTTTTGTTGTTTGTAATCGCTAAACTTTTCTTTATGATTTCTTTTGTCAATAATCAAATAAATTAAAAATGTTAAAGTTATGTATTATCCTTAACAAAGATATAAAACCTTATGACAAAAAGATACTAAATAAAAAAATAAAAATCCCCTTTCTAAATTATATAGAAACTACTTGAATACATTTGCGCTTAATTATAGAATCTAAGACATCTATCTAGTACTCGCGAAGTAATATTACGACATTTTTCTTTTCGACAATTTATTTAAAATGATTTCTTTCTACCGATATTTTGTGGAAGATTCCACAAAGTAAATGAAGATCGAACAGATAAGATCAGTTTACCGTAAAGCACCAAAATATGTCTTACTTTCAATAACGATCAGGATTTTAATTTATTCATTTAAATTTTGCTTCAGAGCTTACCTAAGGTAACAAAAGCGGTACTTCTTTAGATTGTTACTCCCCTATGTCGTTTTAGAATAAAAATTATTTTGACTAAATAACTATTAAGTAAAAGGGATTTTTCTCTATTTTTTGGTCTATAGGGATGGAGTTATAATAAAAATAGCTATTTTTTATAACATTTTTTTATTGGCAAATTTTCACCCACACCTGGGCATCTTCAGGCCTTTATCAATGTAACATGGAGTCTTCAAGGGTTGTTGAGTAATTTTGACTGTTTTTTTTTTTTTTTTTTTTTTTTTTTTTTTTTAATAAGGAGGTAAACAGTTAAGTCAATTAGGTAATTTTTTAATTCTGACCAATGTATAGAAAAACTTCAATTTTATACATATAGACTCATTTGAGTGTAGCCCAAAATCATATATCTATAGCCAAAATCACAGATGGCTCCATATTAATTTCAACCTTCTCCGCTTATTAAATTGTGCTAAATTGATAATTTTATTCATGTCAAATGGCTGTAAATGCATAACATGTATGCATTTACAATGTATTTTTCGTTTTTTGCCCACGTGTACTTTTAGACCTTCTCTATTTGATCCATGTCACACTTACAGATTGACAGACTTTGTCTTCATTTTTACGAAAACTGCTTGTCCGATTTTTGATGAAATTTTAATGTTAGTTATAAAATCAAAGGTCGAAGAATATTAGATTTTGTAGCCCATAAAACTGTCCGATCAACAAATATGAATATTCCCCAATTCAATTAGCATATAATTAAGCTTTATAATTATTTTTGCGACGAAGTTTTTAGTAACATAGCTCAGACGCTACTTTAAATGTAACATGATAGTAGATATGAATAGTATGAAGCGTAATAGTTTCACTACAACATGTCCTGTCTCTAGATATTCACTAATCAAATCCAAGCTGCCCCACATCATAGGGGTCACCTGTTCAACACAGACCCACTTCATTTCCTCCTATAGTTAGCTAGATTCAGTAACTATCTGATCGCACTACAGTAAACACTACTGTCCGACCTCAACTATTCTTTTTGCAATACGTGCTTTTTTGTTTCTATTTTTAAAAAAAATAAATGCATAAATAAAATAACGTAATTTAAACATCATACATCATTTAATATATATGGCTGAAGCTAATCAAGGTCAATATATAAATATATCCTTTTTATTTCATTACTAATCATTTAAATATTATTTCTCATTACATTCAAGAAAACAAAAATATATATTACATTATATTTTTTCATATATATATATATATATATATATATATATATATATATATATATTTTTAATACAAAAGAATAAAAATAAATATTAGATAATAAGATACATTCCAAAACACTTATGTAGTCTAATGTCACGATTTGTTTATTAACTTTTAAAAATACAAATAAATAAATAGTATTATGTTATCTGTAAACGAATTAATCATTATGTTTGTTCGTAATTTCTTTAATTAGTTATCTTCTATTAATATATTTTATTAATATATTATTAATATATATGTTTGAAGCTTGAAGGTATATTAATTTTAATAAAAATATTATTTTTTATAATATATGTATTAAATAATATACATGATGAGTAAATATGTATTGATTGATTATTTATATATATTTATAAAACCGAATTGCTTCCAAATCTACCAAGGTGGCTGGTAGCTGAAGCATTGTGTTCACGTTTAGAAAATGCATTTTTTTTTCTCTCCAAAATCAAAGCATATCAGTCTCATTTTCCTTCCTTAACAAATTTAATTTTGTTTCTGTTTGTTAGTCTGTGTCCACGTATCCTTGCTACACTCCTAACTTTCACAATTTTCAACCAATTTCGAATACATTTTCAGCGATTGTGCACATTATGCCCTATATGGTCCCGTACGAATGTCACTGTGATTGGATGTATAGTAGCCACTGTGCTTGCGCAAACGTAACAATCCTCGAAACATCAATTTCTCAAGGTCTAACGAACCGATTTTACTCAGAATCGGTGGACAGTTATAGGGTCTGACTTACACATGATTTTTTTTTTTTAGGAAGCTAAGTGCCACACTAATTGGTAGTCTATTTTTTATTTATATTTCTTCCTTTCTCAAAATGAACCTTGAAAACATGAATGACAAAAACTCGCTGAAGTGTAACAGTAACAATGCTAATCTATGTTAAGATAATACACTTAATACTACACTTAATACAACTTAACAACTAAAAAAAAGAACTTTTTTTCCATTTCTTATCTTATGTACAAGTTAATTATTCTTATCACTTTTTACCTGCAATTTTGAGTTCAAGTTAAAAGTATTTTCTATGAACAACTATTACTGATAAAGTGCTTTACACATTCTCATATTAATAGTATGTTATACATTATGTTCGTTCGATATACTTGTAAATAATCCTTGACCATAACCCTTGACTTTGCGCTTTTAGTAAAAATGAAATAAACATAATATATTGCCACACTATATAGACAACAAAAAAATAAATAAACAAATTGATAAATTTAAATAAGTATACCTACCAATTAAAATAAATAAAATGCTAGTTTTATCATCAATATTTATTTTAAATATTTGTGTTTTAAATAAAGAAATAGATCCCAACAAAAACACTTCTGTATAAAAATAGCCAAGTCTCGCGTAAAATGTTGTGAGTTCATTGGTTTAGCTAAGTCTCGCCCTGTCCAAGTAAGTTCTACTAGGTCTAATGTATCCAATACAAGTCAGTGATATTGTTTGTCTACTAACCCTATGTCATCCCTTTCATATGTAGTTGTATAAGCCCTTTCGCAGTGCTATAGGTCCTCCATGGACTTTGGCACAACAGAGTTGGATATCAGGCGCAAAAGGTTAAAATTAATAAGGGTCCAACGATGGGCTAATTGTGACCTACTAGTGATGATCCGCGTATAAGAGTAAACTCTTAATTATACTACGTTTTTATTAGCTTGCTTTCTTGTTTGTTTGTCCGGTACAAATCTTGCAAACGATTTTTGACTAACTTCCCGAATAGCTAGGCACTTGAAACTTTTAGAATAGCTCAGAACACGATGACAATGCATTATTTTAATATTTATACCCATCTTTCAGCAGAATTTAATTCGTTTTCAGCAAATCTTGCTGAATGGAAAGTTAGTTCGGAAAAAATCCGCAATTTATTTTATTTGTTTTGACGTATCCCATATTTTTACGATCTTCATTATGACGGGTTTCAAATTTGTGATTTTTTATTAAGAGGTAAACATTGAATGACAGCTAAAAAGAAAAATTAAACAAAGAAATAAATTAATTGACGTATGACAACCAGGTTTGTCTACACTTGTGTACTAGATATCGGTTTATATTTTCTACATCTGTACTTCTTTACTTGTACTTATTTTTCTTCTCTTACCCTCCCCTACACGGGGCCATATCGATGGCCACGGTTTAGATTCGGTGTTGGTGAGATCCTTTGTTCAAAGATTTGTCCTTTTATAGGTTTAAGATCAGCTCTCTAGATGGTTGTCATTTGTGTGAAGTAAATAATTCGGAACTATTTATATTTCACTAACATTTTATATAACAATAAAAATTATTATTATCAACATTACATATTATGATTCAAAATAAAATTAAAAAACGTAGTATATAAAAAGTTCTTTTTATCTTGTAATTTATTTCAATATAATATATTGAAAATATATATTGTGTAAAAAAACATATATTCCTAATCTACCTAAAAAAGAAACTTGAATATGATTTATTAACATGCCACATAAGAATGAACTTATTTTAACACCCTCCTTTAAACCATATTTGTTTTAACAATGTCAACAAAAAATTAAATCATTGTAATATTAGTTACATAATCTTTTGCTACTCTTCAAGATCTTTAAAACGATTTATAACATGTCTGACTAAAACCCTTTTTTTTAGTCGTCCGCCATATTGGCCGCCATCTTGAAAATATAAACTGTGAAATTTCCAAAAACTATACACTTGCCTCACATGCTATAATGTATCTATGTACTAATTTTAATTTCTTTTAAATCTATAAATTGTTACGCCAGTTATCGTTAGACCAACAAACACACGAACTTTTCAAAGCCTATATCACTCACTACGCTCTTTTAACCATCCAAATTTCAATAAAATTGGGCTAGTAGTTTTTATAATATGGTGGTTCGTAAAATTGTTGACAAACAGACCGACAGACTGACAGCAAAAAATGATCCCTGATGTCTGAACATAAAACAATTCTTCAGAATGATAACAATTCTTCTGTTACCTTCGGTAAGCTTGACTGCAAAAAGAAAACTGGCGAGTTTTACACTTTGAGAATAGAACTTTACACTAACTTCACTTTACTTATATCCCCTTACCCTACCTCAGTTTTAAGAATCCTCCATTTTGCGTTTATTCTACACTTAATAATTCTTAACCGATGTTTTTTTAATGAGTATTTTGTTTATTTCGATATTATTGAAATATCGTATGCTTATTCTATTCTATTATCTTGTATTCATTCGTCTAAATCTACACTTTCTGTTAGTCAACAGTTAATACATAGCAATTGCTGTAGCGTCCACTCAATCTATTGCCTGAGTCCGTTACTGCGCATCAACTAACTGCAATTTTTATTTAGTTTGTATCACACATAGTTAGTCCGAAGAATTAATTCAACTCTGAAATAACTAGTTAAGATGTTTTGTTTCTTTTACAAACGAGTTACATAATTTATAAATGGCTATAATAGTTCTCTATTCGTGATGGTAAAAACTATTAAGCAACAAGATAATTTAACCTAGTTCAAGATGAGACCGTGTGAAGCGCTGCATGCAACTTAAATGAACACACATGTCTCTTCTAGATATCAGACAATCTGATTATGCATACAAACAACTCTTATTTAGATGCTACGTCTTAAAACTTCTTGGCTGTTGGCTGCATCGCTAAACATGAAATCATTTCACGGTCATTACCATTTTAAAATCAACATTTTCATATTTCTGTATGATGCTATATAAATAAACAAACGAACCAAATAGTAATTAAAGAATAATTTTTTTTTTTATCATTTAATTGATCTTAATAATGAATAAATAATTAGAAAACTTCCATACATTTATTAGTTTAATGTAGTTTAAAAAATGACAGGCTTCAATTTTAAATTAAATTATAATGTAAATGATCGTTCTAAGTTGTATGCAAATTCTACTTTTAACTTTCTCAAATACGTAGTCTATATAGCAAGAAAGTATTGTGATAGTGCGAAAATGGGATTTTGTGCATATAAATGTGAAACACCCCTTGGGCAAATGAACTATTAAGACAAAGGAATATTAAATATACGCTAAGAAAACTGTAGAACTCATTGTCCTTCAGTTATCTGTGTAGGATTTAGTCTTATACATGATAAGACTCAATCTTAAAATATCGTAAAAAACAACTGCCCCAGGAGTCTAAATGTCTTCGGGAGACAAACCTTTGAGACTTTTGTCAGGCATAGGTACTATTGATTGATCAGAACCATTTAAAAAAAAATATATATTTTATGTTTTTTATTTTTCTGAGTTACGGGGTGGCTCCTCAAATTTTGAGCTATCAACGTTCATTTCTCAATCATGCCTCAGGTATGATTTATCTGAATATGTATGCCAAATTTAATCGAAATCGGTTTAGACTTCACGAGTCTGCACAGACTACATACTGCAGAAGAGCGACAGACATTTTTTAAAATTAATTTTTTAGACTTAGCTTCACTCATTCACAACATTAAACGTAATGGTGGTCATTCACGTATTAAACGTTGTGTAAATCCATCAAAATCTCGTTTTAAGATTGAGATAGAAAACAGATTTCTATGGAGAAAATTTTCAAAAATTTTAATTACAAAAATTTTGAAGCCATTGCAATAGCTTAATTTTCTTCAAAAATTCGCTAATACTTCAGCATTAAACTTGTCTTTTTTGGGTCCATAGGCAAAACCAAGGACCCTTATCTTTTCCTGCGTGTGTCTGTCTGTCCGTCTGTCGCCTGCTCTCACGGCTACAACTTTCGTCCGATCACTTTGAAATTTGGCATGTATGTGTTTTGTACCTACCCACACATTTTAAAAACATTGCCACTTAAAAAAAAAATTAGGGTAAAAAAACTTTGGGGTTAGATTTTTTTTTTCGACACCGTGTGGGGTATCATATGAAAGGGTACGTCGAGCTGATTACAAAAATATATACTTTTTGGTTATAAGCTTGGATAGGGTACCGTAGACGAGTTTGAAGTGGTTGGGAAAAGTGTTCTCCCCCCCCCTCTATCTCGCTTATGTGAAGTGCAAAAAATCTGAAAAAATTCTTGAGCATTCTTCGACTAAAAGTAAAAATACCACTTTTTAGAAATTTCGAATAAAAAATATTATTTTATTTTTATTGACAAAATAAGTTTTTTTTGTAATTATGGTCTTTTCGATGTATTTATATGTTTGTAGTCCGGTTCAGAGGAAAAAAAAAATTGTCAGAAGTTTGTTTGTGTGTTTCGAGAATAACAGACCCATAGGATATTTCAAAGTAAGCTTTTTAGCATTTTAAAAAAACACCATCAATAGGGAACTACTTAAACAATGCAGTGTTGCCTACGGACCCTCGCTGTTTGCTGACTAGCACACTCTTAACCTGTTTATTTTTCATTGCTACCGAGCTTAAAAAAGCAGCGCATTGTGTTCGTCCTCGAGAATGACATATTTTTATGTTTCCGATTTCAAAAATTCAAGGCAGAAATCCGTTTCAGACATCAGGGAAATTTTTTTATCTCTTGTCTGTTTGCTTATCTATCTGTCGCTCAACATTTTTGTTAACCTGCATATCTTAATAAAAGCTATATTAGATGCTAAAAACAATTGTGAAAAATGTAAATGGAGGAATTACAATATAAACAATAATGGGTCGTAAAAGAAAAAAGAAGATTAATATTAAAACTTATTTTTTCTCTAGATTAAGTTTCCTCATAAAATTTCTCGATTTTGCCTCAGCGTATGATTTTTTCTAAAGATATATTATGTAAAATTTCAGTACTTTTTACAAAAAGTGAAACTTTTAGTTCGCAAGTGTAAGCTACTTTTGTGAGTTTCCCTTTTCAAGGGCTCCCACCCTATGAGACGCGGTTACTTCCAGAAGACCGAGAATTTCACAAAGAGAAAATTGTAGATAAGCTTATGCCTGATCTTTTAAACATATGTTTAGCCCGCATAACACGTCTGTATTGTTGGAGCATCTAACCTCAACTGTTGCAAGATATAAATAGGTCATAATATAATTATATTGTGTTGGTGATATTTCATATTGATTCTTAATGCTTGTTATACCAATGCTGGTACCTTCATTCGAAATTATACATAGAGATTATTTGACTATGTACATGTTTGTTCCACAAACATAGTTAATAAATTTTAAGTCTCGAATAACAAGCTTTCACTATGAGAATGATAATCTTTTTTTGTAAAAGTTTTTTTTTTTTTCTTCTAATGTTTTCAATGCTTTTCTACAGCCGGAAGAAATTTTAATATTGCATATTTATAAGTGTCGAGCGATTGACTTGAAAATAGTAAAAATATAAGAATTTGATCGTGACAAATTGGAAAAAATTTGTGATATATATACGTACACATTTAAAATGCGATAGTCCCCATTCTTTATATTTGTGCTTCTTTGTCTCGGAAACAAATTACCAAAGTTCAAAATCGAAATAATAGTCTAGTCTAGACTACACGCGTATCCATAAAATTCTTGTATTTGTACAAAAGTAATACAAGTAAGTACAAGTGTGTTTCTATTTACAATCTTTTACGTAGGCACTTAATAAATCTGTGATATTTAAATTTTTTACTGAATTAAACAATTATTAAAAAATGGACTCTGGAGTCCTAAAACGTGTAATCCTTAGAAAACTTAAAATATTTTTGCACCATATAATAATTTCTTCCTACATATATTACGTATATGAGAAAGTCAAAATTTCCTTATAGCTACTACGTATATGAGAAAGTCAAAATATTCTTATGGATACTACGTATTTGAGAAAGTCAAAATATCCTTATGGCTACTATGTATATGAGAAAGTCAAAATATCCTTATGGCTACTACGTATATGAGAAAGTAAAAATATCCTTATGGATACTACATGTATGAGTAAGTCAAAATATCCTTATGGATACTACGTATATGAGAAAGTCAAAATATCCTTATGGCTACTACGTATATGAGAAAGTAAAAAATCCTTATGGATACTACATGTATGAGTAAGTCAAAATATCCTTATGGATACTACGTATATGAGAAGGTAAAAATATCCTTATGGATACTACATGTATGAGTAAGTCAAAATATCCTTATGGATACTACGTATATGAGAAAGTCAAAATATCCTTATGGCTACTACGTATATGAGAAAGTCAAAATATCATTATGGATACTACGTATTTTATGAGGTTAAAAATTAAAAAAAAACTAATTATTATTGAAATGACAATTGTGGGCGATGGTAAACAATAGGATATAGCAAGACGTGTTTTGAGAATAAATTTTATGAATAGCTTTGCTTCAATTTGAATCGGACCTATGTTTTGTGTTAACTCAGGTTTTTAAAGATGAGTTCTTTGAACCTCTCGGACACAGTCCCCTATATTACATATTATTAATTTCAGTATTCAGCGGAGTTTTGTTTGGTGCAGAAGGTGTTTTGCGACTTATTAATGTATTTTATTTCTTTATTATTTTATTTATAACTAACTGGATACCCGCGCTTAGCTACGGAGTGTTATGATTTGTGTTTTTAATTTGATAGGCTTATAAACTACCATTAACAAACATTTAAATTTTTTACTAAGCGAGAATATCTAGATTCTATCCTTCCCCTTTATTTCTATACCCCCTCCCCTTTGATAAGATAATTTGCAAATATCGCAAATTGGTAATTGATTTCAACTACTTAAGAAAAATTCTTAAAAGATAACTTTCCGGGAAAAACAGCGATATTTTCCTTCTGTATCCCCCCGTGTCTTTTCACATCCCTGGGTTGAAATTGGAATTATATTTTATTAATATAAATGCCTACATCCAAAATACGTGCCTTTCTCAAGTATATTAACTTCTTACTTTAGAAGATCAGTTTCTTTTCTTACTTTGTCCCTATGTTCCCCTTAGGGATAACATTTTAGAAAATCCCTATTGGCTATCAATGTAATTTGGAAATGATTATACTACGTATACACTCGTAGACTTTATTTTAGCCTTTTAAAGAAGTGGTGATGGTTATGTTAGTAAAGGTTTAGGCATGGTAAGATGTGATTCATAAACTATTGTCTTCTTGATTTTCTTAAAAAATAAATCTAAATATTTTATGACTGTGGTTTAAAACTTATTGCTTTAACAGTTCTTCCTACAGAAATTTTCACAAAACATAAAATATTGTCTGTAGCTCCTTCTGCAACTTTGGTTATATAATTTTTTTTTTTTTTTTTTTTTTTTTTTTTTTTATATAAAATTAAATTAGAATTTTTAAATCTATTTAGAAGGCCCCGTTCTCCGTCCCATATAGAGCTACCAAAAAGTTTTATAGCCTATATTACCCGCAGAATTGAGCTTAGTATTGTACCCAAAAACCAACAAAATCTGGTCAGCCGTGAGCCGTTTGAACGTGATTGACGTACAGACAAACAGACATAAAATTTTCTAAACTCAAATTCGTTATTAGGACTACTCATTTAGTGAAAATACAAAATTTGAGCCCAATCAAATTGTACAGACACCACTCCAATCTTTTAATAAGTATAAGTATATTTAAGATTAGTTACATATTTATTTGCTATATTATTTCATTGATAATTAAGTATTTAATTTCTATATTGCTTCCGAGCTTACCGAAGGTAACGGAAGCATTGTGCTCACTTTTGAGAACGAAAAACTTTTATGCCTCCGATTTTAAAAATTCCAATACAGAAATCCGTTTCAGACATCAGGGAACATATTTGGTCTCGTGTCTGTCTGTCTCTCTGTCTGTCTCTCTGTCTGTCTGTCTGTCTGTCGGTCTGTGTGTCCGCGAATTATGAAACGTGCGACGATAACTTGAGTAAATGTCGACCGATTTTGATGAAATTTGGTAGACATGTTCATTTTACCAATGCCCAGGACGAGTTCGTTGGACAACGTTATCCGTCCAAGCGTTCACGAGCAACTCTCGCGTAAATGTGAACTTCAAATTTAAAATTGGAATTGTAGGTCGGGGAAAAAAAATCAAACTTCATCTTTTCAATGAGATAAATATTTTTTTCTAATACAATTTTTTAGTAAAACCAACATTGACACCGCTATGAAGTGTTAAAGATCGCTAAAACTAGTAATAGTTTTTACAAAATAAACAATATAACAACAATTTTAATGTTAATATAACAATAAAGTACATGATAGGATGCGAGGAAGCTATGTGCCACACTAATTGGCAGTCTATTATTTTATTTATAATTATATATTTAAATAAAAGTTAGATTTGCAAAAAATATATATTATTGTGGTAACTCAATTCATAAAACCTTTATATTTTATTCAATACTGGATTAATCAATCGTTCATAATTCAAAAGCCCTTGAATTTCATAAGCTGGTTTACTCATCTTCCTCCCCGTCACTCAGATTAAGTTTGGATTAAAAATAAATAATTCTCAAATCTTAGTTAGACAGGGACAGGAGAATACCATGGTCATTATTAATTTGGTTCCAACATCTCCTTTAAGGTCCTCTACATTTTTTACTTTCTTTTCCCCCTCCCTCAGATTAAGTTTAAATTAAACATTAATAATTCTTAAATCCCAGTTAGACAGGAGAATACCATGGTCTATTTTAATTTGGTACTAAAACAATTTTTAACTATGCGAACAGTTCGTTCTATTTCGCATGTTACTTATTTACAGGTTATTTTAAACACTAAAAACTTAAATATTTTACCAGCTCTACTTAAATAAAATCTTTTAAACTTTTAATTTCTTATATTATATACGTAGTATATTTAAAGAGGAAGTATTGTGATGGCTCAAAAATTCGATTTTTATGTGTTTCTTCCATAGTCGGCACTGATGATAAACCTTATCAAGGCAGAATTGCTACTATGATTACGTTAAGAAAAAGATTCTTAATAAACCCTCTAAAATCTTTGTTAGGGCTTCTGAAGTCAACGCACTAGATATTCTTAATTTGAATACCATGTATTGTCTGTCTGTATGTTTGGAGTAACATTGAGACAGACAATTAAGGAAATCTTATCTTGATCTTTTTAATTGTTGAATCAAAAGGTCAAGTATAATTAAGGTAGGATCTGTATATAATATAGAATATAGAGAACGAAGCCATTCATAGGACTAAATAACATAATCTTAAAAGGGTGGATGATAAATTTTACATCATTCCTATAAATGGTTCTTTCGTGGTAATATATAACTCAAAGAATTAAATTGGATTAGTTTATAGTTTAATACAATGAAACACGATTATTCCTATGAATTGTTCCTTGTTGGTAAATAGAACTCAAAACGCGAAATGGGATTACTTTATAGTTACAAATAAAAACCCGATTATTTCCATATTTTGTTTCTTTTAGATAAATAGAATTCCAAGAGTGGAATTGAATTTTTTATAGTTAAAAATAGTCTTCCAGTTAGTGTAGCACTTAAATAGCTTCCTCGCGTCTTTTTATTGAGTTTTTTTCTTTTATAACTCATAATTGTCTAATTTATTTTACTGGTTTCCCCAAATGTTCATTCTCAGGAACTAATTTTTTATGTCTCCATATTAAAAAATGCCGACGCAAAAAGCCATTTCAGACATCAAAGAACATTTCCACTGTCTGTCGGTCTATCGAACTTTACTTCCAATTTTATTGATATTATAGACTCCTAGGTCACAATTAGCTAATTGTTGGTCCCATACTAATTTTAACCTTATGCGACCCTCTCATTTTTTTAAAATCTGCCACCATTTTTTTTTTTAGTTTTTTTCCATGAATAAAAGGATTAATCAGAGCAATATTCATTTTTTTCACGAGGTGAAGTTAATATGGGACAATTTATGGTTTAGTTGGACAAGCCATCCATTTTATTTATTTATTTTTTTTTTCAAAATAGGATAATTACTTTTAAGGATAGATGTTAATAAAGATATAGATGTTAATAATAAACGGATTGCACGCATGTGGAAGAGAAAGGAAGTTTCAAAATAATATGGGTACAACAATAATAATCTAATTGTGACATACCATCTAAAATTGATTAAAATCGGATGGCTAGTTTTTGGATATGTTGGGTGACCGAAAATGTTTCTGGATGTTTGTCTGTAAATTTCTGAATTCGGAGACAAAAAATGTTCTTCAGAATGATCACAATGCTTGTTTTACCTTAGGTAAACTCGGAAGAAGTAATACACGAAGGGCAGCAGACTGCTGCCCTTCGTGTATTACTAAAAGTATACTAAATACTACAAATATGTTGTAGTATATGGACTATCCAAATATTAATCTCCATTTAAGTCGTGTTCAGAGAGAAAAAGCTAGTTCGTGAAAAATTAGTTTTACATTTGCAAAGGGAGAGAGGTCTAATTCGATTCTCCTGCAAGGGAGGAACTATTATTATGGTGAATTTAGATAAAATGTCATCATGTTAAAACGAATAAAACAATATGCAGCGTTATGCTTTAATAAGTGCTTGTTGAAGCGAGCGTAAGCGAGCTTCTTACATTCAACAAAATATGCATCCTGTCTGTCTGTCTGTCTGTCTGTCTGTCTGTCTGTCTGTCTGTCTGTGTGTAACGTTTACGTGTCCGACGATAACTTGAGTAAAAGTTAACCGATTTAGTTGAAATTTGGTATACAGGTTCCTTTTACTAATACTCAGGCTAAGTTCGTTGGACAGCGTGATCCGTCCAAGAGTTCGCGCGCAATGCTCGCGTAAACGTGAGCTTCAAATTTAAAATTGGAATTTTAGGATGGGAAAAAATTCTATCATCACCTATTCGATGAGACGAACATTTTTTACAAATAACATTTTTTAGTAAAACCAACATCGACACTGCTATGATTTAATAAAGATCGCTAAAACTATTAAAGCGGACCTAAACGTTTAAAATAGAGAAAACAACCTTTTTACCGATATCTTACGTTCTAACGTAACGATTTTAATAAAACTTCATGTACATCGTCTAAAGTGCAATTGAAACAAGTATGTAAAATTTCAATTTGATACATGCAGTAGTTGTGTTGTAGCAAAGAGATACATTTTATAGTAATTGAAAAGGAGATGGAGTGGTTAGAGGAATAGTAAGAATGCGGGGTGGTTCCCTTACTACTAGCCGCTGTACTACTACTATACCCATTATCTATCACTCATCATGATTCATGATTATCTATTTTTTCAATATTCAATACATATTTATTACAATACGCTCGCTTCAATGATAGAGCCACGCGATGCCTAGTTATAGAGGGGGGGGGGGGGAGGGCAAACAGCATTCTTACCCCGGGTGACAAAATGCCTTTATACATCATTGATGGCAGCAGTTTTGAAGAAATGGTTAGTTTATGTAACGATAGTTAAGAATATTGAGGCGTAGTTTGAAGTGTACCTGTTACTAGAAAGGGTACGTCAGTGTGCACTAGTTATCTTTGTTTAAGTTTGTAAAGTAGTCGGAGGTATGTGATTGTATGTCGTCAGTAGTGTTAGTTTAAAGGGCTTGGCCCAGTGAACTATGTCTGCCACTAGATAACTGAGATACGAGTGTTAGTACTATATATACACATGTATTGCAGAGTTACTCACACACCATGTTAGTTTTTTAGTGACTATTGTCGCTAGATTCTCCCTCCTGTAGCTTGTATGCCGCTCCTTCTTCCTGTTTCCTCTTGCCAGGTAGCGCTAGAGTTTTTCTCCTCTGCCCTAAAGCCCGTATATCTCATTCCGTCATTCGTACTTGTTTCAGATACCCCAGTCGAAACTCTGCCTCCGCAATTATCTGCTACGGACTCGACTAATAACAAAGGTAATTCTACATTATTATATAGTATTATTAAAACCCTTTCTATTAAATAGTCATTCATATTTTCTTTTTTTTTTATAAGTTTATTAGGTTGTAGAATTATTAGGTTTATTAGGTTGTTAGAAGTAATATTTATTTGAATGCAGCAAATCCTCAAATTAATGAACTCTATTATAAAGAACATTGTAATGACAATTTTCGGTTTTAAAGAAATTTATTCTTGTAACAACTTTAAACAATTCCCATCTTACCTGCATTTTTTCGCCTTGGTTATAACGTGCACATATATTTATAACGGAAATTACATTTTTTTTTATAATGTATGCACACCTGTTTATATCGTATAACATTTGTTTATGATAATTCTCGGAGTTAATGAATTATTCCTTTATTTAAAATTTAAACAATTCCCATTACTCCAGGCATTTTTCGCCTTTGTCATTGTGAATTCTCTTTCATAACTTAGTGAAATCATGGTCCCTTGAAAAATACATAGTAAGTAATATAAATATTTTAACTTTTAAATGTTTTAACTTTTTTTTGCAAATGCAAATCTGAATATCGGATAATTTTTCTGCAAACTATCACTATGCTAATCCTATCTCCATTCAGTTTTATTTTTCTTCCCGAAATGGGATAGGAAATCGTATAACGGCAACTATACTAGCTTCCGAAAACTTATCGCTTAATGTATAACTATGCTTTCAGAAGACATTATACGAATATTTCGAAATATATTTGACTAACAGATTGATGTTTCTACACCAAAATGTATAAATGAATGTATATTTTCCCCGGGAATTTGGAAAAAGGAGGATTGTAATGTAGAACAGTTTAATGAAAATTAGATGCAAAATTTTTAAATAATAAATTCTAAATTTAGTTTATCAAGGCCCTGTGAACCTATATTACAGTACAACTGAGCCTTATTAACTTCACTGTGTTATTCGACCCTAAAAATACTCTCTAAATATATAAATAAACATTTCACCTGCATCCGAACCCAAATTATAATTAGAAAATCAATTTTTAAACCTCTCAAACATTATGACTCAGTTTTGAATCTCCCTTCTCTCTCTCGGAAAAATTACTTCGAATTAAAATATTATGGAATTCAACATTTCATTTAAATTAATTCTTTGTAGTCACATTTTTTAACACACATTAGTCATTTAAAAGATTTAGTAGGTAATATGTGTTTAAAAAAAAATACTTGTCAGTAATTTTAAGGCGATATTTCATCGAACGATTTTAGATCATAAGTTGTAAAAATATTTAATTTTATATTTTTATATATTGTGTTAAAACATGCTTGCGTGTGGATTGAATATTTTTTATTTTTCTGCTTCTTTCACTCTGATTCTTTGACATAATTCCTTACTTTTTCCCTTCGTTACGGATCGCATTTAAGTGACAAAGTTCTTTCCTTATGTTTGCTCATGCTAAGTATTTTTGTTTGTTGGTTTGTTTGTTTCGTTCTATATATATATATATATATATATATATATATATATATATATATATATATATATATATATATATATATATATATATATATATATATATATATATATATATATATATATATATATATATATATATATGGTCTTGTTCGTTTTATTCATTTGTTTAAGTTACATCCAACTAGATTAATTTCATCATGACGTAACATTTGCATGTTAAGTCATACACGGCTTATTTAAAATAAATTAATTTTGTATTTTTTAATTTTGTGTCCTAAGTATCGTTTGGCTTTTATTTATTTATTTTTTTAAATAAAATAAAAAAAAAAAAAAACTCCTATTTATACTTTCTTATTCTTATGTCTTACGTGTCTAAATTGAAATTACAGTACAACAATATTTTTGTTGAATTTTAGATATAGTCCAGGAGATAGCGTGCAAAAAAGTGTCTGACTAACATCAAGCTAGAATTTTGTATACAAGTAAATGTTTTAGTGCCTTTTAAGAATATATGATCGGCTAAGTTCGTCTGCGGGACATAGCTTGGCAATAGGCAAAATGGTGGAGAGCGGCCAGTCCCACCAATTATGGTGGACAGTATGATTTTCATGATCCTGAGACCAGAATTAGTTAGTAGACCAAAAATCAAGTTGATGTTATTTTCACACTTGATAGGTTAGTTATTCAAATATTACTAAAAATCAACGTGGTCACCTGTCAAGGGACAAACTAACATCAACTTGATTTTCGGTCTACTAACTAATTCTGTACTCAGGATCATGAAAATAACATTGTCCACCATAATTGGTGAGACATGGCCGCTCTCCACCGGTTTGTTTTTTTAAAACGCCTATTGCCAAGCTATGTCCCGCAAACCACCTTAGCCGACCACATATTCTTAAAAGGCGCTAAAACATTGACTTGTATACAAAATTCTAGCTTGATGTTAGTCAGACACTGTTTTGCACGCTATCTCCTGGACTAATAGTATTGTTACTTATGTTGAATTGTTAATATAATTATTACATTGATAAGTAGTTCTTCTCATGATTTTTCATAATATTGATAGATTTACTTGAATATTTACTTATTATTAAACGGATTTATTTATTACTGAATAAATTTACTTATTATTAAATTGATTTACTTTACATAAAAATAAGTTACTTAAGAGTAAATGGTAACTTTTTTGTTCATACCGAATCGTACGAATGTACCTTGTAACAAAAAATCTTTTACATTTAAGATTATATATATATATATATATATATATATATATATATATATATATATATATATATATATATATAATAAATGTATGTTATGTATAAGTATGTTATGTTATAAATATTATGTGTGTTTTAAGCAATTAAATACGTATAAATAGAAACAGTAATAAGTATTAGAGTCAGATGCCAAAGATGTATTTAACGATATTCACAGGTTTCTATTTAATATGGCTGTTTTGATGGCATTTTCCTCTATAGTGGCTCAATTATAATCCGTCCAATTTAAATTGGATAATATCAACCTCTCAGGCTAGTTTGTTTTCTAAATCTGTTGGTTTTGCCAAATTGATTTTTGGAAGAACTACTCACTCAGGATCTCTTACACAGTGTAAACTTTTAAGTAAATAAATAATAAAAAGCTTTAAACACAGTAGATTTTAGTATCATTTTAAAACCACCCAATCTACTCACTCATAATTAGTGAGGAAAAACCATTACAGAAAATAATTTCAAATTGAAATTTATGGACATGTACACTTTTATACTATATAGTATGTATTTATGATAGTTAATAAATGTTTTATGACAAATTAAAAAATATATATTAAAGATAGTATATTTATATTATTAAGTGTTATTATTTTTTGTTTATTCTATTACTTATGTATATTTTTTTTAAATTATATTTAATTTTTAGTTATATTTGGTTGTAGAATAAAATAACAATTAATTGTTATGATTTACTTAAATAGATGTTATAAAAATCAGTTTATATTGTTATAAAATGATGTTTTTATTATTAAAAAAGAAAAAAAAAATGTTTGTAAATAACAAAATGTATTGTTTAGTTTTTTACTAATGTTATGAATGGATTTAGTGTTATATCATGCATAATGTATCAGTGCATACTAATTACCCCAACTTGTTACTAAGTTTCTATTAACAAGTGCGGTTTGTATTAACAAATGCTTTCTTTAACAGTGTGATAACAGATTTTTTAAAGTTTGATTCGAATCTGCTGCAAGATGGAAGTTTTTTTTTAGCCTACTAATCGTTCTAATTTGATTGATTTTTACGACGAGGTTATTAAAATGGTTTTGTTGAATTGTGCTTTAAGGTGACAAACAGACACCGAGCAGGTCGAGAAGAGAACGGAGAAAGAAACTGAAAACAAGAATTAAAAGAATATTCGGTTTAGGTGAGCGAGATAAGGCGGGTTCCGATCAAGATATCTGGGAACGGAGTACTGAAGCGAGCGAGCGAAGTTCGGTTGCGAGGAATGAAGATTTAGGTAGCGAAGGAAGAAGCGAAATAACCAGTGCGAAGTTTTCTGAGGATAATTCCAGCCTTTTTTACGATAATGATTCGACGAACGAACAATTCGAAAAAACAATCGCTACATCTGAAGGAAGGGTTACTTCAGAGAGTGAGCTTAATGTACACAGGGATGAATACAACACACTAAACAATGAAGAGAAACAAGAATGTGGCCTCCCTATCAAAAAGGACTCGAAGGCTAATACGAGTTACAGCGATGTTTTTGATACTTGTAGCGATTACTTGATAGGGCGTGATGTTAAAGGAAGAGGACAGGGACAGGACAGCGTTCCTCCCGATATTATTCTGTCGAGTAACTCTCAAAACAATAATAGTATAACTGAAACCGTAGTAATAAAGAGAGTAGTAGAACATCAGATCGTACACGGAGACGTGAGGAATCCGACGAGTAACAGAAGCGAGGTAGAGAGAGAGCCGGTCAGTCCTATCAAGAAACCCAACGATTTGAACAACAATAAATCCGGCGATAAGAGAGCAGAGGCAATCTGTTCTACTGATAGGATATCGGGTAAAAGGGTGCACATATTTCACTCGGCCGACGAGTATAAGATAGATGAAACGGCGGATCACGATAACGCGGATAGAAAACAGAACGCCGAGGAGTCAGTCGAGTGTATCCCCGAGCGGACGGTGAACCTCTGCAAGGCTATAGTCAGCTTTGAGGACGGTGGGTGCCGTAACGTCGAGACCGCGGGGAATACGGATAGGCCCTTCATCGTACTTGAAGACGATGCGAGTCTGATTCTCAATTCCCGATCTACCAACACGGAACCTTGTGGGACGCAGTTTGTTTACGAAGAGACTGACGCCTCGAGAACGGGAGGCGGTCCCCTTCCGATGTATTACATACCTGTCAGGAGGTACCTTGACGTCATTAAAGAGGAAGCGAGTGACATAAGCAGTGACAGTGAAAGAACAAAAGAGAGTTCGCCTTCGGTAAAACTGAATTTGAACGACGGTAATATACCCGAAAATTGGCATCCGGGCGGTATCGACACGTCGTGGAGAGACGGTAAAAGTTTAGACGACGTTTCAGACGTTCCAGTCGCCTCCGATTCACTCTCCGACACCGACCTATTGGTAGACGACTCTAAACCTCCGAGATACGTACCTCCTAATGAACACAAAAAAATAGTAAGCAAAACTAGAATATATCAAAACATAAATAATTCAAAACCGATTGTGAATAGATCTAAAATGCCGAGTGTCAATGTAGTTAAAAGTGTGGTGGCAAGTTATTACAATAACAAATCGAAAGCCGTGACCGTTGAAAACGTGAAACCTGACACCGCTAAACCAATCCAAGAGATTCAAGTATTACCGGCTGTAACTGAAACGCCCAGCATTGGAGAAGATGTGGAAATAGTTTATATCGACACCAGTGACTCAGACGCCTTATCTCTAAGAAGTGATAAACTGCTTAACAGTTCGTCTAGCAACAGATCGAGCTTGGAATTACTTGAAGAGGAAATCTTGGACGATTTAACCGCTCAGGTTGACCACGAAATTGAAATCCTTAACAACCTGACTCAAAATGAAAATGTGTCGATTCGTGTTGAAGACGTTACAGATAAAACGCCTAAATCAGTTGGGGTGCCTCTAATTAAGCAAAAAGATAGTGATAAAGACAAATATGCAGAAGAGCTTATAGAATTATCTCATTCAATAATTTCGGAAATTGCGGAAAATCTTTCATCTGGTGCAAATAGTAGAGTTACGTCAGCTCGTAGCACACCTTGTAGGTTGCTATCTCCTAGAAGTACTCCTTCAAAAGATATAATTAGCAGATTTAAAGGTTCGACTGAGTCAATAAAAGTTGAAACTTCTGTTAAACAAGAAGAAGCTATTACTTCTAAAGAAAACTCAAGTCTGTCTACCTCGTCTACAACTAAATTGGCACAACCGATTTTGCCACTTAGGCAGTTGAGTGCCGAAGTTATATTTGATTTACCTAATGGAAGGAATGTCTTAAAAGAATTGGGACTTGATCCACGTTTTAATTACGATTCCGGATCTGAGTATTTCCCTGAAACTTCGGAATATTCGGAACCTTCCAGACTTAGTTTCACTTCTACCGAAGACATTTATGGTGCTCGCTCCCATAGCGACGGTACACATCTTGAAACCGATCCGGACAGACCTCTGTCTTCGTGTGCTTCTAGTATCGTATTTATTTCCGGTCCGGGTAAAGTACCCGTCGAACCCTGGATAGGATTGCCGTTGTCTGAAGATCCAAGGTTCGTCGTATGTTTTTCGCCTTCACAATTGTCTTCAAATCCGATTAAAATCGACCAACAAAAGGCCTCAGAACTTTTCGACTTGCACAAAAAATTCGTACAACGTCGGGGCTATCACGAAAGTTACGAATCCAAAAACCTCGGACCCGATCTTATATCAATTGAGTCAAATGCTGTTCATGAAAAACATCGATACACTCCTGAGATACTATCGGAGGCGGCTAATTTACAAATATTACAAGAATACAGAAATAAAAGAGTGAATGAAAAGAAAGAGAGCGTGAAAGTGGTCTGCGACGCGGAAGACAATAGAAGCGGTCAAGACAAAAAGTTAAATTTAGGGTGCAGTGGAGATAACCGAAAGGGTGGGACGGAAAGTGGACACAACGAGGAGGTCGGTGGTTCGAGATTATTGGAACTCATCCAGAAGCAGGAAGTGAAAAGTTCAACATCACCAGAGAGCATTATGCTCGTCGAAAAGTCAACAACGGGAGAGAACGACGCTCAGACAGACCGTTCGGATTTGGACACAGAACAGTACTCCATATCAAAACGCGGTGATATCGCCATCCGCAAGATGAAGAAGCCTATTGAGGATGACAAGGTGCGTCCGAAATCGTTACCACCGTCTGGCGAGATCTTTAGACGAGTTATGTACCAAGAATACATGGATAAGGTGGCCGAAAGGATGGAACGGAGACAGATGAAAGTGATTAAAGTTTCCGACCATCCGTCGAATACGGAATCAGGTGCAGATAAAGCCAGGCACCTAGAAGCCGAGTTCATGAATAAGGTACGCGAAAGAATGGAAAAACTAGGCTTGAAAGAAGACGAAAGTGAAAAAGAAACAACAGACATCCAACCTGACCAGGAAACATCTGATAACCTTCCAAAACACTTGAAGGAATTCGTCGAACTTCTCAATGAAGAAAGCGGTGAGTTTTGCATGGAATTATCACAGTATTTCATTCTCTCCAGTTATGTTTTTCTTCATCAGGTTCTAACGACTCCTTGTCCAATTTTGTGTTTCAACACAGCTTATTTACAATATCTAGTCTTTCTAGTGTGCAAACTTTTTAAATTTTCTATTCTGTCTCTTTTTTAATAAGTCTTTCTTTTTTTCCACGACCTACCCTAACAACTTCACATCGCTTTAAAACTTACAAAAAGAGTTTTATGTGTGTAGAATTTCCTCGACATAATAAGTCCTAATGTTGTGTCCGCTGTATTTCACTTCCTTTCTTCTTGATCCTTTATTGTTTTGTCCCGTTTCTTTTTTTACAAAACCTAATAATTCATTGAACGTTTAAAATATTGCCAATATTTTACTAATATTAAATTTTACATTAATTTGTAAAATTATGTACATTTCGATTTTTTTGTGTGTGAAAGAAAACTAAACTTTATTTTCTCACGCCTTACAAAAAATAATGCAGCGCTTTTCTTTATGGTGTTTGTTTTATTTGTAGAAGTAGTTCGATATTCAACTCTATTAAGTGAAATTGATGAAAATCTAAGCCCAGAATGGAAAGGGTTTTTGACAAAAAGAGGTAAAATTATATAAATATTTATTTTTGTGACGTCTTTTTTATAAGAAAATTACAACTATATATTTTGTGTTGCATTTCTCAAGCATATTTATATTCTAAATTACTGATTTAATTTGTCACAACTATATTACATCTTCTAAATAATATACAAACAATATGGCTTTAGTAATTGTTATTTTTAAATATATTTCACTGTACGTTTGGTAAATTACTTTTCAAGTACATGTACTTTATAAAAGATAGAGAAATAATAAATGATTGTGATTGCATAAAATGGACTTTTAAATTGCGGTGAATTTACACATTTAAGGCCCCCTTTGTCTAAAAAAGCTGTCTGTGTATACTTTTCGTACTAAATTTCCTCGCATGTAGGTACGTAATTACTTCGACCAAAATCTTCAATTTTTGGGAAGGGATAATTTGTTATCACAAAATATGCGGTGTATGAAAAAATCTTTTTTAGGCAAAACCAAGGACCCTTATATTTTCCTGCGTGTGTCTGTCCGTCCGTCCGGTCGCCTGCTCTCACGGCTACACCTTTCGTCCGATCACTTTGAAATTTGGCATGTATGTGTCTTGTACCTACCCACATATTTTAAAAATATAGCGACTTAAAGCAAATATGTTTCAAAAATATTAGGGTAAAAAACTTAAGGGTTAATTTTTTTTTTTTTTTTTTTTCGACACCGTGAGGGTTATCATATGAAAGGGTACGTCGAGCTGATTACAAAAATATATCATTCTTTGGTTATAACTTTGATTGGGCGAGCGTAGGCAAGTTTGAAGTGGGTGTGAAACGTGCTCCCCCCCCCCCCCTCTTCTATCTCGCTTATGTGAAGTGCTAAAAATCTGAAAAAAATTCCTGAACATTCATCGACCAAAAGTAAAGATACCACTTTTTGGAAATTTCAAAAAAAATATTATTTTATTTTTTATTGACAAAATACGTTTTTTTATAACTATGGCCTTTTCGATGTATTTATATTTTGTAGTCCAGGTCAGTGGCAAAAAAATAATCTATCAGAAGTTTGTTTATGTGTTTTGAGAATATCAGACCCATAGGATAGTTCAAAGTAAGCTTTTTAGCATTTTAAAAAACATCATCAATTGGGTATTACTTAAACTATACACAGGGTTGTCTACGGACCCTCGCTGTGTGCTGACTAGCTCACACTTGACCTGTTTATTTATCTTCTAAGGACACGAAGAACGCAATTTTCACATGGCTCTAAGATAAATTGGTATAAAAACTAAAACCAAATATATATTTGTACTCAGGGCGTCCTCCTCTTTCATTTAACACCCCATATGATCAGAGCATATTTTAACATATTAACTGGGCGACACTAGTGTCGCCCAGTGCTAAGGTTTTGTCGCCCAGTGGCTAGAGGTAGTGCCGGCAGGTTTTTTTATATGGTAAATCAAAAGTTTACGATTAGTCAAAATTGTTTTTGTTAAGTGATGTTATCACATATAATTACTGATCCCAGAGCCCAGCTGGAGCTAGGCTAGGACTGCAAATTGGTGACTTCCAAGAACGGAATTATAAGCAGAAGCGGGCTGAGTCAGAAAACCGTTATCTTCAATTTTAATAAATTCCTAATAATTGTATTTTTTCATCTGTAAATAATTTTTACATTTTTAACATTTTTGATCTTGAAGAATGTTATATGTCGCGGAGCGAGCGCAGGGAATTTTGTTTTATTTATTTACTTCAATATTATTTTTTGTTATATTGTGTTATTTGTGAAAGAGCAAGTTACCTTGTTAAAAAGATAATAAATAAGGTCAGTCTTGTGAGAGAACTCAGAGATTCCGGCCTTTTTCCTGTAACTTAAGTTATGATGTGATGTAACTTTAAGTTAAATCAAATCAATAATAATCAAATCAAGAAGCCGAAGACTGGCTCATTATATTAGGCCAGTCAAATGAGACCTTTAATTCGCAAAGCTTGATGTAGTTCAGATTCTTTGATATGTTGTTCTGACTTCAGACCAGTTAAGGTAGTGTGATCCTTAGTTTGCAGCTTCGAAAAACCTGTGCTAGATGCGTAATATGTGAAAAACTGAAAAAATAGGATTTTTTGTAATTCTTGCTTTATATTTCGTAAACCACGCGTTGTTCGATGCTCTTACTATTTTTTAAGTACAGTAAATTTGCAGCAGCATAAGCCCAAGTGCAGCCCTGTACAGCGGCCAACACGCATGGGAACTTGGTTCGCCGAACCAAGTTCGTGGGGTCCGCTCTCTATACACAGAGAGAGAGACACGAACAACGGTTCGTCTTTAATCGTCAGTTTCCCTCTGAACTGAGCTGAAAACACAGCGCTAAAAATCAACGTTTAAAAAAAAAAACACTGAGTTAAAAACGGAGTTAAAAGAAACAGCTTTAGAAAAACACAGGGGAAAAAACAGCGTTAAAAAACACAAGAAAGCGTTAAAAACACAGTTAAAAGAAACAGCTTTAGAAAAGCACAGGCGGGAAAAAAAGCGATAAAAATCAGCGTTAAAAAACAGCGTTAAAAAAACAGCGTTAAAAAAAACAGCGTTAAAAGAAGTAAAAAGAAACAAATAAGGCGGAGGTGTAGTGTCTTTTCTGATAAATTAAGTATTGCACTCGTTTTAGGCCGAATCAATGTTTAAAGGATGCCAATGCATGAAATATCTCACCTACGAGAAAAGTAATAATAAATGAAGATGTAGTAAATTTAATTAGCTTCCTTTTACGGCCAACGGCAACTCTGTATGTCCAATAGTTACTGAGATATATGACACTTCAAAATTTGGCAGTCTTTTCCAAAAAAGGGAAATTTTAAGTATTGCTCTCGTTTCGGCCGAATATCGGCATTGAATCTCTCACCTACGAGTAAGTCATAAAAAAATGAAGTTGTAGTAAATTTAATTGTCTTTCAGGCAAGCACAAAATGAAGCCTATAGACAGAACAGTTCTGTTTCAATCGTAAAAAGAACAAAAAACAGAAAATTGTAATTTTTAAGAAATTAATCAAAATATATATATATATATATATATATATATATATATATATATATATATATATATATATATATATATCAAATATATATATATATATATATATATATATATATATATATATATATATATATATATATATATATATATATATATATATAGCAATCAATAATTGAAAGCGCTTAACGTAAGTACCCTTTCGAGGGTCCTGGGTGATGACAGTCGTATTCAGGGACTGAAGGAAGTTGCTGGGGAATTTAGTCTATGTTGGGTTGCTCGTCACAAGAGGGAGGATCGTCGGGACAGCTTCATCCTCGTCTATTAGAATTATAGCGACGGCGTTGCAAGTTTTGATGAGCAATAAGCCCAGTTCGGTACTTCTTTAGATTGTTACTGTCCTATGTTGTTTTAGAATAAAATCTCTTTGACTAAATAACTATCAAGAAAAAGGGTTTTGTGTCCAATGTAGGTACTTTGGGACAAAGATATCCCACTTCTATTTTGATAAGGGGAGTAACAGTCTATGAAGAAGAACATTCCGTACACCTTCTTTAGATTGTTACTCCCCTCTGTTTTTTGTATAAGGGGAGTAACAATCTAAAGAAGTGCCCCCAGTTTTCCGGCATGTGCCAGCTCCCGTGCATCCCTTCTTGAACTTACATGTGAGCGATTTGAGAAGGATTGCTGGGGCTGGATCGCATTATGTTGATAATATTGGTATTAAATCAACGGAGCTTTTTAACCAAACCCACGCTATGGTATCCTCATCCACCAGGGGGAGAGGGATTCAATTTCTCCACGACAGAAAGAAGTGGTGAAAAAGTAAGTGCAACTTGACTCCCCTCTGCCATTTCTCTGGAAGTAAACGCACTTCTAATGGTCGATCCCAAGGTGCACAGTAGGCCCCATCCTCTCAAAACAACGATCACATGACTGTAGGATGTGTTTTTTAGAGGGTGTTTCGGATATTGTCGCAAGTCTGCATCTTCTTTCACTTTCTTAGTTTAATGCTCTCGGATCTTAGCGCAGTGCAAAACTGGTCAATGAGGCGTCGTTCATTGGAGCAGTTGCTAACAGTTTCTCCTGGAGCACATTGATGATAGTAGTGATCGAAACAGGTAACGTTGGGAGAAGGCATCCCCCATCCACTACGATTGCAACTGAACTACTGAGCCTACAGACTTTGTTTTGTACTTAAAAGGAAGCCAATTCAATTTACTACAACTTAATTTCTTATGACTTTTCTCGCAGGTGAGCGCTTTTATGCCGATATTTGGCCCGAAACGAGAGCAAAACTTAAAATTTCAATATTTGAAAAACTGACAATGTTTGAAGTGCCATATCTCGGAAACTATTGGACGTACAGAACTGCAGTTGGGCTTGTGCTGCTGCAAATTTACTGAACTTTAAAAATAGTAAGAACAACTAACATCGAACAACGCATAGTTTACAAAGTATATAATAAAAACTAAAAAAAGGCCCAATTTCATTGCGAATTAAGCTATTTTTCATGTATGTTTTGACTGGCCTATTAGTTGGTAATTTCTAACTCTTTTTAAAAATAGTTTTTATTACAATAGCACTTCAGTTAGTTAATTTACATTGTAAAAACCTGTATTTAGTGAAAAAAAACATATTTTTTTTCAATTTTTATTAAATAACTATTTTCTTCCTTAAAGTTAAGGCTTTTGTTTATCTCTAATAAACTAATTTAAGAGGGAAATTTAGAGGAGATTCAATTAGTTAAAAATAGCTTAAAGTTTGAAGTATTAAATTTTCAAAAATTGTTCGGGGAACCCCTCGCTCTGCTTGGGGAATTCTATATCCATACCCCCAGACCCCCCGGAAAATCCTAGTTTGTCGCCCAGTAAAAATTCCTTAAAATATGCTCTGCATATGATGAATTTCCGTTAGCACAATTTCAACCCCTTAAACACCAACCACTAGTTGGCGTTAATGGGGATGATTTTTTGGGGCTTCCTTATGGTTTTTCTGTTTTTGGGTTATTTACACATAACATAACTACAAGTTTTGGAGGGATGATATTTTGGGGCTTCCTTATGGTTTTTCTGTTTTTGGGTTATTTACACATAACATAACTACAAGTTTTGGAGGGATGATATTTTGGGGCTTCCTTATAGTTTTTCTGTTTTTGGGTTATTTACACATAACATAACTACAAGTTTTGGAGGGATGATATTTTGGGGCTTCCTTATAGTTTTTCTGTTTTTGGGTTATTTACACATAACATAACTACAAGTTTTGGAGGGATGATATTTTGGGGCTTCCTTATAGTTTTTCTGTTTTTGGGTTATTTACACATAACATAAGTACAAAGTTTTAATTTTTTGTGCAGTGTTGTTTCGGAGATCAGGTCATTACAGACAGACAAGCGCAAGAATGTATAAGGGTCCTCGTTTTTGCCTATGGGCCCAAAAAATAACTGAAAATTTAATGTGAAATGTGATCAAAATTTGAAAATAGAATAATGGTTTTGTTGCAATATTTCCGCTCTATTGGCACAACGTACAATAGTACATTACGCGTCGAGTGCGGAAAGTAGCATTTAGCCAGCGAGTGTGGAGTTTGCACCCGAGCGATAGCGAGGGTGGTAAAACCACACGAGCAATGCAAAATGCCGTTTTCGCATGAGTTGCGTACCGTACTTTATCTACGATTGTTAGATTTAAATAATAAATACAGAAACAAATAAACTTGCTGTATGTAAGTTCGTATCTCTCTCTTGATAAAGATGGCATTAATTCAATAGTTGTATTTTTTGCCGAATTAATTAGTTCTGGAGGAGTATTATTTTCCACATTTTCGTCAAAGTCACTTTCACTCATTGTTTTTCACTAAAAACTCGATATAAACAGTTACTTTAATAAAAGAACAGCAAATTAGTTTTGTTAAATGTAAACAAACTTGCTAATCGTGCGTAAAGCTGAAGAATTCCTCTTCTTTACCGCACTAGTGTGGTAAAGAAGAGGAATTATTCAGAACTATGAGACGCGCATGCGCAATGAATACAAGTACGTAAAGAATCACTTTCTACGCATCTAAACAAAGATATAATGTTTATATTTCGTATCAATCGTAGATAAAAGAAATTAATAATAGATGGTCTATAAAGTTAACTGTGTGTCTATGTAAAAATAGAATTAATGTTAAATGTTTCTATATGGAGTATTTATATGGCTTTACTGTGACATAGAATTAATTTGGGAGTGCAGGGTAATATATATCTTTCTGTCCCTTCCTCCTTTATTTTTAATAGTAATATTATTTACTGAATGGATTCCCGTGCTTAGCTGTGGAGTGGGTTATTTTTTAATGTATTTTTAATAGATTATATAATAAAGTCAAGGAATATCTATGTTTAAATTTTTAGATTGCTCCCCGTAGATCAAATATAATTTACAAACATCTTATAATAATAATTGATTCCGACTATGGAGAAGCATTTTTAAAGATTAACTTTCCAAGAAAAACTGAGATTTTGTGCTTCAGCCCTACCCCCTCCCCTCTCCACCCTTTAACCCTCTTGGTGTCTTATCGAATTCTTGGATTGAAATTGGCAATTTCTTTTATTAATAGGGGCTTACATCCTAAAAAGAAGCTCTTTCCCCAAGTATTAACTTCTTATCTTCAGAAGATCAGTCTGAACTCAAATTCCCTTCTTTATTCTACTTTGTCCCTATTTTCTCCATGGGAGATTAAATTTAAAAAAAAAATCCGTTCTTAAAAGGATCTATGCCATTATAGAAATTATCTCACCAGTCACAATGATTTTATTTCAGCATTTTAAAGAAGTATATAGTTATGAGATTTTAGTGAGTGGACTTGGCTAAAAATACATCTACGGCCGACATTTTAAATTAAAATGGTGGATTGAAAACAATTTTTCACGAAAGCTGTTTATGTCTTAAAAGGAAGCTAAATATTAAATTTCAAGGTTCCAGTACAATTAGTTCCGGTAATATCGTCATCGTCATGACGAATTTTGTGTGTAAATGGCCGCCATCTTTAATCAAGATTATTTTAGACCACCTATAGGGTCTAAACGGAACATAACTACAATATATCGTGGTCATATAGGTCTACTAGTTTTAGGGATGTCGATATCTAATCGAGAGTCTATTAGGGACATATCGATGGTGCGTCATTCATTCAGTGCTGTTTGGATTTTACATATATTGGATTTCTTTGGAATTTTATTTATTTATTTTTCTGTATAAATTACAAATTAAGGATTATCTTTTGAGATAGAGATAGCTGTTAAAACGTAGGTAAATATATGTTATATTGTTTGATTGACGTAGATGTTATTGTAGTAGACGTAAGTAAAGGTTAGTTTGATTTATTTAACTAGTGTCCGTGGATGCAGTTGGAATCGATAGATTTGTAATTTGGCGGGGGTCCCAGTAGTGCAAGCAGATTGGTTGTTTGAACTCTTGGCTCTTATTTATTTTAAGATCGAAATCTATTATTTCACACTGTACACTTCTCGATGACTCGTCGATGACCTTCATAAAAAAAAAATCGTAATTTCTATGAAATTATTCATTTATTTTATACTATTCTTCAAATGATTACAATTTGTATTTTGTATTTGTATTTCATCAATATTTTGACTCAAATATTAATATATGTATGTATATATTTTCGGAATAATATCGTAATATTTAAATATTATATAAATTATCATTTTGTTGTTGTCATAATATAACCATACAGTAGAAAAAAACAGAAACCAAAAATTACTTACTACTTCTCTACAAAATATTTTCGAACCCTTGAACAGTACTGGTTACTTTTCCGTGAAATTTACAAAATTAACGCACGGCACAATATATTCCGAACATTGTAGTTCCTTTATTATCTTTGTTGTTTATTTTATGACCCGATCAATGCATAATTAGGTCCTTATAGAATCGAAGAATTAACTTCACACATCTACCCCATGAGGTAATTATTAGGAAATGTCTGACACATCTTTGAATTAAGTTTGGATACGAACTGATAGCTTAGTATTTAGACAACACCAGATAACTTTGGTGTTTTAACAACAGATGATAGCTTTAGTAATTAGACAACACCATATAACTGTGGTGTTTTAACAACAGAAGATAGCTTTATTATTTAGACAACACCAGATAACTTTGGTGATTTAACAACAGATGATAGCTTTAGTAATTAGACAACAGCAGATAACTTTGGTGTTTTAACAACATAAGACAGCTTTAGTAATTAGACAACAGCAGATAACTGTGGTGTTTTAACAACAGATGATAGCTTTAGTAATTAGACAACAGCAGATAACTTTGGTGTTTTAACAACATAAGACAGCTCTAGTAATTAGACAACAGCAGATAACTGTGGTGTTTTAACAACTGAAGATAGCTTTAGTAATTTGACAAAACAAGCTATGTTGATGTTTAAACAACAGAAGATAACTTTAGTGTTGAATTCAATTCAGCTGTCACCACAAATCAGCAACAAGTAACATGCTTCAATAGAACTAATACATTTTTTGTATTTAAACAAATTAGATTAAAACATTTAATACACACATATTTTATGTACCGATAAATAAAAATCTTATAGATTGATGTATCTGTCTGCTTCCTTTCCGTTCTAGCCATCCTGTACTTGATTTCTATGGAGCTTAGGACCTCAAATATTTTTAAAAAGTTGACTATGACTACTAAAAAGTTACTGTTCAATATTATTGATTTTTTATATCTCTAATCATATTCGTCACCTCAATGCAAGAAGTAGGTAACTCGAAATTTCATGTTTTGGTGTTTGATTTTTACATCAACATAGTAATTGGATTTTTAAAAAGTGATAGGCTTGAAATAAGACTTATCTAGTTATTGCATTGAACCCCCTGGCAAAAAATTCAAAAGGTCCAGATGATGATCCAACAATGGTAAATTTTCGAGTTACCTACTTCTTGCATTGAGGTGACGATTTATTATTTGGTCATAAGTTTGTTAGTGTTGGCTATTTATACTTGTTCAAATGCAATGACGATCAAATTTGTGTACCTGCAAATTAGGTGCATATCATCAGCAATCACAAAACATTGGATGTAGTAGTTATATTATATTGTACCTCTTGTGTTTATTTCTATACTTGGTTATTACTTTTTCCCCTCATTTATATAATCGAGTTGAGTCCCGACGGCGACGACTCCCCTCGAAATGATTTGTTATTGCTAAGCTAAGGCCACATTTATTCCAATTAGAATATACGTTTGTTTTGATTTGTTAGTCTTCAAATAGATATATTGATAATATGTAATAACTTATACCTAATTTAAAAACTTATCTAAATTTATAACAATCTAAATTAACTGATCTAATTTATTAAATTTTACTTTTTTTAAGTATAAAATTAAGCCCGTTGCCAAGGGCAATCTGACTGACTGCTTATTTTATGCCGACAGCGACCGCGTCTCGAGATGGTTTCGTCCAAACGTTTTGCTCCTAATACTAGAATCATATCTAGGGATGTCCCTGGATATGATTCTAGGGACATCCTAGAATCCGTTTAGACTCAGGAATACTACTACTACTCCGCGGCGTTACAGCCCTTGAAGAGCTCGGGCCTCCTCCACGATCCTCCTCCATTCTTTCCTGTCTTGTGCCTTCCCTCTCCATCGCCTCACATTAAGACTCCGCAAATCCTCCTCAACGTCGTCCAGCCATCTTTTGCGTGGTCGGCCTCGCTGTCTTCTGCCTTCAGGCTTGAGTCGATGGATCTTGCTGACCGCTCTCTCTACCGGCATTCTCTCCACATGCCCTAGCCATCTTAATCGCCCTCGCTTAATTTCTGTGACCAGGTTTGGATCTTGATAAAGACTATAGATCTCCTGGTTAGTTCGGATCCTCCATTCATTATTTTTACAGACTGGTCCATATATCCTTCGAAGCATCTTTCTCTCCCATGTGTCAAGTAAGACTTCATCCCTGCTGCCCCATCACCCAAGTTTCCGAAGTCAGGAATACCTAACTATAACTATAACCGCGGAAACCTACGACTACGAACTTTATTTATTTATAATAAACAGCTTGGTTTTCCGGTGAAATCCGCGTCACGAAGGGTTTTGAAGTCCGACGTTTCGCTTCCACTACTGGAATTATTTTTTCTTCATTTACTTTGATTTTCGGTCAACCTCATGAGCTGACAGCTACAAACATGTTTGAAAACTTCTTTCTTCGGTCTAACTAAATCCTACAGATATTATTAGACCTTAAATAAATATTAAAGAAGTTTTGTTTATCGGTAACGATTTTGTTACAAGTTAAATGGCAAATGCTTATCCGCGGAATTGGAAAAGAAATATCTGGTCTTTACTGATACTAAACTAATTTGCTATTATTGTTTGGAGTTCCAGATAGTTTATTAAGTATATTATAAAGAATATATTTTAAAAGAGTTTGAAGGTTCCTTTTTTTAGTTTTATTATTTCTTCTTTTGTCTATTTGAATTTTCGTACGGATTGGAAGTATGTTTGGCCGAGTTTTTCTTTGTTGTTTTTAGTGGTTTTTATCGCTTCGTTCTTCTTCTCTTTTATATCTATATACATGAATACATATATATATATATATATATATATATATTATTTAATGTGTTAAAAGAGGATATTCGGATTTGAGATTTGGCGGGACTGATGTCGGGGGGTATTTTTTAGACCGGTAGAAAACTACTAGGGGTGGGAAACTCGTGTGTTCGTCCCGGTTAGCATCGCTAAAAAAAGACAGACACAGTGGGGAGCGTTAAGACCTAAGGTTTTGTAGCGATCTAGCGCTTGTATTCTCAGTCCGGTGCCAAACTGCCTCTGGCTAGAGCTCGCTTTACGCCGCTACATCACCAACCCCGGTCCCTTCTATTTTTTTCTTATCTCGAGTCTTTTTAGCCTTATCTCTTCCCTCTCTTTCCTTAGAAAACATTTTTCTCTTTAAGTTTGGTACCCCTGAAGAGAGAAAAATTAAAATTAAAAAAAAAATCTAAATTTAGATCTACCAATTGCATTATTTATTTCTAGTTACCATTGACCCTCATTCATAAAATATACTTCTTTTTTTAAAAAATTATTTATTTATTTATTTATTTTAACCTAACACCAAATAAATCAAGTTACCAAATATATAAAATAAAAATCATTCCGAAACTTTATAAATAATCGAATATAATAGTTTTTTCCGAATAAACCGCGATAAATCGAATGTTTAAATGATCTACTGACACAGTTCGTTTACTTTGTAAATAAATTGTTTCAAATAATTTTCTGTTCGTTGGATAATGCCCGCGATGAGTTCGCCAAAGATCGTGCCTAAATTTAAAGCTAACACTCTTAAAGCAGGTACGGATTTTTCACCTTTTTATATAAAAAAAAAAAAAAAAAAAAAAAAAAAATACAAAACTTAAAATGATAACATATACTAAGGTATTTTATTTTTATTAACAAATAAATATGTGAAGTTTTATTTTGTCTGATTCTAACCAATATTACTATTATTTTTTACGAAAAAATTAACATACGGATTTTAATACTGTTTTTAAAATTTTGGTTCGAGTTTCTTTTTAATAAAATATTTTCTACCTGGTTTAAAGTGATAAGACATTGCAAAGCTCTCGTGTGAAGCGTTTATTTTGGTGTTATCCAATAAGTTTAATTAATGGATGTTTTAGATGTGGGAACAAAATTAACATTGCCTGGTCAAACTTACTTGTCTTAAGCTCGAAAATTCATATAAGCATTGATAACAGTCGTACCGCACGATAAGACTACTTTTTAAAAACTTCTACAGGTCACTGCTTATTGCTTATAGCTATGAAGACAGTGGTTCCTTCCACAAATAACCATAATTAATTTAAGAACAAGAAAAAATTCTGATGTAAAGGATTCCTGTAATAAAAACTTTTAATCAGTGGTCTCCAATCTTTTTAGTTGAAGTGCCGGAACTAGAGATTGGATGGTCTAAAGCGGGCCGGATCTGGATAGGATGGTCTAAAGCGGGCCGGATCTGGATAGGATGGTCTAAAGCGGGCCGGATCTGGATAGGATAGTCTAAAGCGGGCCGGATCTGGATAGGATGGTCTAAATCTAAAGCAAGACGGATCTAGATGGGATGGTCTTAAGCGGGCTGGACCTGGATAGGTCTAATGCGATTCGGATCTAGATAGGATGGTCTATATCTATAGTGTGTCGGATCTAGATAGGATGGTCTGAAGTGGGCTGGATCTGGATAGGAGGTCTAAAGCGAGTCGGATGTAGATAGGATGGTCTATAGTGTGTCGGATCTAGATAGGATGATCTAAAGCGGACTGGATTTGAATAGGATGGTCTAAAGCGAGTCGGATCTAGATAGGATAATCTAATGCGGGTTGGATCTGGATAGGATGGTCTCAAGCGGGCCGGATCTAGATAGGAGGGTCTAAAGTGTGTCGGATCTGGATAGGATGGTCTAAAGCAGGGGCGGATCTAGATAGGATGGTCTAAAGCGGGCCGGATCTAGATAGGATGGTCTAAAGCGGGCCGGATCTGGATAGGATGGTCTAAACTAGTCTAAAGCGGGCCGGATCTAGATAGAATGGTCTAAAGTGTGTCGGATCTAGATAGGATGGTCTAAAGCCGGCTGGATCTGTATAGGATGGTCTAAAGTGGGCCGGATCTGGATAGGATGGTCTAAAGTGGGCCGGATCTGGATAGGATGGTCTAAAGCGAGTCGGATCTAGATAAGATGGTCTAAAGCGGGCCGAATGAAGTAAGCAACATTCAGCCATTGGTCTTAAAAAAAACACCTTAATAAGAATTCTATTGATATTTTTTGACGGTTGAAATGACATTGTATATGGTGAACTTTTAATTGTTAAAGTTTATTTTTTTACTTATTTTGTGACGCGGTGACCACAATATTATCAAATGCTGACAGCTGCCTTGATAAATAAAAAGTGTTATAAATATGTATATGTATATATAGATAGAATATATTCTAATATATTAGCTATATTTTGATAACAAACTGATTAATTTTGAGATTTATTCACTAAGAGTTGGTTTTAAAAATTCTCATTCACATATGAAACCTAACATATTTAATTTTACTAAAAAAGAATATAGTGCCTTAATATTCCTAAGTATATACGTAATTATGCGTAGTAGGTATTTTTGTACTTTCTGATATACGTAGCTGGAAAGATAGTACATATTGTGATGGCGCAAAAATTAGTTTTTGATAGTTTTATTTTGAAGGTCCCATAAGTCCAAATATAATTTTTTCAGGAGCCTGGAGCCTAAACTAGGTTATGTTCAATTGAATTTGGGGCACATGTTTTAAGAAAAATTATACCCCGGTGTAAATTTTAGCTCTAAATTTAAGGGTGCTGCCCCTAAAAGCTCTAAATAAATAATTTCTCAAAAACGGTTCTGCCGAATTTGATTTAACTTCGTATTCAATTTAAATAGGAATTTAACAATATAAGAAGTTTCCCTGGGAAACATTTTGTTTCTGAGATATTGATGAAAATTAAATGTAAACAATCACCTGTTGAACACTTTTTAAACATGTTAAGTAAATTATTTAAATTAGATATTTAGGATTTAAATGCAATATTATTATGTATGTGAGAAAATTTAATTCGAGTTTGTAGAACCAATTTTTTTTGTTACGTTTACAACGTATTTTTTCATTGGAATTGGAAATTTCACCCGGGCGTAGGAATTACGTTGGTGTTTCTATTTATAGTGCTATTCAATTTGCTGAATTATTTTAAATATCGTTTTGTGAATTTTGTTTGGTTCTGTTGTTTTAAATTTAAACCATTTCTCCCAAGTCTATTAAACTGTCATTGATAAGAGTTGAATTCCACTAAGGGGCTGTTATCAGCTAAATGGAAATCATGACGCCACGCTAGATCCAAAATTAGATCCACAACTTGAATACACATCACACGAAACTGAAAGAGATGAAAAAAAAAGAAATAATTTTTAACTGTTCCAATTTTAGCTCTTATTGACTCTTCTAGCGATGTTTACAACGCTCTCGAAATGGAGGCCGAGGAATGGACTTTAATTTTAAATCTCCCGCCCGCGCGCCTTTTTTTATTCCCTTCTTTATTTTTCATTTAAGAATCCAGTGTTTCTTTTTTTCTCTTTTTTTATTCAAAGAATAAAAGGTTCTAAATGAAACATTTCATTGACTTTTATAGTCTTTAAAAGAAAACTTATTCAACATTAATAGGATTCACAGATTTAAATATAGGATTGAAGAATTTGTCGACTTTTAATTTAAGAAATTACGGTTTTTAAATAGTCTTTACCTATTTCCGAATTGTTTTAATAAAAAAAAATGACTGACATCTGGCTGTGAATAATAGAATTACTAATTTATGTTTTTTTATATATTAAACAAATAAATAAATATATAAAGGAGGCTTACACCACTCAAAGAAAAAAAATACTGAATTTACAAAAAAACAAAAAATATACCACGAAAACGGTTCCGGCAATTTAAAAAAAAATCCAAAATGTAGTTTATTATAAAATGAATCGATAGAATATTAGAGGTGATAGGAGTTTACGCGCTGACATCGACTTAAATATTCAATAATTATTATATATTCGTATATTTAAAACAGTAGTTGTATACAATATCAAATAATTTTGTAGACAATTACAGCTGTGTGTATGTTGATGCCTCACTAATTCTGGTTATTTTTACATAAGAATAAGAATGTTTATTAAAGAATTTAAATTTTTTGTGTTTATTGATGTAAACAACAAATTTGCTTCCTAGCGTAACTAGGTAAGAAGCGAAACCCAAACATAATACCAAATAAATTTTAATAAATACTACAAATATTAATTAGAAAAAGTGATTCTTTACTGTATTTATTATAAACATTAATAATTGTGCAGTGTTTGTAAACGAAGCTGGCGAATCAGCCTGGTGGATCTTCAGAAAAATCGTGCTAAATAAAATGATCGAGTAATGAATTTTAGCTCCAAATTAAATTTAATGACATAACTTGTAACTCCCAAAAAAACTCTGGCTTAAAAAAGCTTATAAAATGTAGTCCATTTAAATAAGAATGTAGATTGTTGTTATATCATTTTCCCGATAAACATTTAGTTTTCGAGATATTTATAAAAATAAATCTGATTTTGATGAAAATAATAAAAAAAAATTATATTTGACATATCAATTGATCAAAAGATATTATAGGATTTAAGTACCAATATACATACACCCATATGTAAGTATCAATATACATATGGGTGTAATATATGTCAGCTGTGTACAACACATTTAAAATTCAATATTATGCAGGTAGGGAGTCTATGAAAAAACAACTCGGCAAGTGGTATACGGGACAAAAAAGTTTGACTCTTTGTCTACTATACATTATGACTTTAATTAAATCTTTTAATAAACGAAACTCAATATTGAGTTTATTAAACATATCATTTTATCGTCATCACTTCATCTGTCCCGAAGACCGAGAGAGTGGGGCAGGGGTGAATTTTGTAAGATATAGGGGCGCATTTTCTAAAGTTACGGAGGAGGGGGGTGCGCCGGATTCCTTAGTTGCGCCAATGTTCAGATTTGTTTCTCTCGGCGTGGCGCCCTTTCTAAGCCGGCGCCTGGAGCAAATTGCTCCAACTGCTCCACGGTAGTTACGCCACTGAACAGAAGCTATGTGATCGTTCTGAAGAACGAAAATATTTATGTCTCCGATTTCAAAAAATCCGTTTCAGACATCAGGGAAATTTTTTAGTTCCGTGTCTGTCTGTCGGTCTGTTGATCTGTCAAAAAATTTTATATCTTTAAAAATTCCAAAACAGAAATCTGTTTCAGACATCATGGAACATTTTTGGTTCTGTGTCTGTCTGTCTGTCCTCAATTTTTGCGAACCACCAAAAATGTATACATTTTTCTTAATCTATACATAAATTCTGGTAAAAATAAAATATTTTTCACAGATTTACAAAGCGGGGGAAAATTAAATATATTTGAAAATAATAGGTTGTAATTGCATAAAATTATTTAAGTATACGAAATAGGAGCGAGGAAGCTATGTGCTCACAAATTGGAACTATTTTTAAAAGAGTCTCGATGAAAGGTATAATAATATTTAAATATATAAATTATTATTTATATATATATATATATATATATATATATATATTCAATCCAAAAGTATTAGGCGTACACATTATGACGACATTTGATTATCTATCTTTCCTCTTCTGCTTTACCATTTTCCAATCCAATGAAAAATATCTTGTATTTACAGTTGTCAAGCGTAGGAGTAAAGACGTTTTGTTAGATTTTTTTTTTTTACCTATCTAGAAATATCTTCCTCTAAGCTAAATATAAACTCTGATCTTTATTTATTATTTTGTCGTTGTAGAGATTTTTTTTTTTATTTCTTAAAAAAAAAATCTTTACCTGATTTATAATTTCGCTTCGGTTTTTACACAAGAGACTGACTAAGATGGATTTTTCTTCTTCTTTTTATTATTATTATATTTTTTGTTATTTATTTTGGCGTGGAGTCAGAAGAAGAGACGCCGGGTGTCTGGTTGTCTGGACAACCTCCCAGGATATAACCTACATCTATCTGTATCAGATTTCGATTGGTTTTTTATTGATAAAATGCTAACTTAGGATTATCAACTGTTTGCTTCTCCAGTGTGAGATTTTGAAAAAGAAAAGAAATAGTTATTTATGCACCAAGGGAGTAAAGTAAGCCATTATTCCCTGAGCGAAAAAGGTGGTTCTTGAGGCGAAGCCGAAGGAACCATGGTCCCTAAATCCCGAGGCGCAGTCGAGAAAGATAATTATCGCGAGGGGAATAATGGCACTTTACTCACGAGGTACATACAATATTTTATCTCCAGTAGGAAGCAAATACACATTTTCGTCCATTGCACAGTTTTTATTTATTATTTTATATATAACAATAATATATAAGAGATTCAATATTAAAAACAAATAAGAATTGGAATTAAACTCAAATAGAAGGTTATTTTGATGCAGGGTATAAACAAAAGATAAACATGGTCGAAAAAGCAGTGTCGCCAACCTGATTTCAAAAACTTCTTTACATTAGCCATTCATTTTCTACTATTTATAAAATAATTAAGTTGCAATCTTTACTTTTTTGCCCTACTTTACTTTTTCGCCCTACTTTTACATTTTCTCCCTACTTTTTGAGTTCAGGGAAAAAAAGACTTACTTTAGTCCCTCTAAACTAATTCAAATCATAACTTTTTCTCCCTACTGGAGATAATTTTTTTTTTTTTTTTTGTTCTTTTGAAGTGCATAAACTTGTTTTGCTTCCGAGCATACCGAAGGTAAATACCCATTTACTTAGATTCCATTTACTTACCCATTTATACTTAGATTGGTGCAAGTGCAAGTGTTTAGTGAAAATTTGCTTAACAATTACTTAACACTTACAATAAACACATGGATTTAGTGTATTTACTAAGCACTCGCACTTGCACTAATCAAAGTGCAATTGGGCCTTAACGGAAGTTAGGTGATCGCTTTAAAGAAAAAAAATATTTTTCTCCGATTTCAAAAATTCTATAACAGAAATTTGTTTTAAACCTCATGGAACATTTTTCATTCCGTGTGTGTTTGCCGGCCTGTCGCTCAATTTTTGCAAACCAACATATTTTCACGCCCGATTTTAATAAAAATGTTATGGTAGTTCATAACTAGCTCATTGTTGGTCCCATATAAGTTTCAACCGTCTACGCTCATTTGTTTCTCTTCCACGTGTGCACAAACATACATTTATTTTCATCTATAGCTTCAAAAATACTTATCTGATTTTCATGAAACTTTTATAGTTTATCGAAAGTAACCCACAGATAGCTGCAGAATTATTGGAACCGTCTGCACTCTTTAACTTTTGCCAAATTGATACTTTAATTCATGTAATAAATCAAAACAATTTTGACATTAAAATAAACGGAGGAAACAATTAAACAAATTAGACAATAATGGCTTGTAAAACCATAAAATCAATAAAGTACGTGCAAGGATGCGAGGAAGCTATGTGTCACACTAATTGGCAGTCTATTTTTCATATTTATAGAAAATAAACCATTTTGGAATTCGAAAATCATTCCGTGCCTTAATTAGAGTAACTTGATGTGTGTAAAAATGGTAAAATAATTATCTCAACAAGACATATTCATTAAATTAATTAAAATGTTTAGAAGATATTACAAATAGACTTTTTATCTTCCTTTAAGGAACTGAAAATTGGTTGTCTTTATAAATGAACTTTCTAAGATATCTTGTAAATAATTTATTATTAGTGAAAACATTATTTAAATAAATTATTATTTATTTGTATGATTTAAACGCGATTTTGTCGAACAAATAAATTATGATTTAGATTTATATGACAAATTTATCTATTATTTACATTGTAGAAGAAAAATTGCAATATTGTTTATGAATATAAAGATAGCATTTTATGTTTTTTTCGAGGGAAAATGTCTATTAAATATTATTTTGAATACAGAATGCAATATTGTGTGCGATTTATCGGCTAAAGTGCACATTCATATACAATTATTTAAACTATGTAGTATAAAATGCAACGTTTTTTACGATTTATTGGTCCAAATGCACTTTGGATTTTATGATTTAGAAGACAACATTTTATGTTGTTTTACGATTTATAACACAAAATATTCCATAAAGTAAAATGCAAGGTTATAAATATGTACTTTTTCGCACAATTTTCAGAGGGGTTCCCTGTGAAATTGCCTTCAATATAATATAACATGAATACTAAATCATTTTTTTTTTTTTAAATTTTCAAATTAAATTACATTATTGATTTTTAAAAATAGAGAAGTTTTATATATTTTATGTGTGTAGGTATGTATGTATATATATATATGTGTGTGTGTATGTGTATACATTATTATATATATATATATATATATATATATATATATATATATATATATTTGTATGTATTAATTTTTATATTAAGATATAGGGACGCTGAAATTCGTCAGAGCTGAGACTCTGTTTAAAATTTCTCTTATCCGGTTAGGCTTGGACGATTACAGCGTTTAATTTTGGCATCAGTGAGTTGAAAGAGAGGGAGAGACATTGCCGCGAATATAACTACTACAGATTATGAGGGCATTTATACTTGGCTCGCAAATGAACCAAGTCTACCTGAGTCTTCTTCTATGAGTCATATCTCCACCTACGCACTGTGTGCGAAAATATCAACTCAACAGGAAAACATATTATTCAATAAAATAGTAACTCAACTAGTGATGTAAAATACTCGGGTATTTAAAACTTCGGGTAAATACCCATTTTGGGTAAATACCCAGGTATTTATGATAATTTTAAAAGTTATGACTGCTGAGAGTTTAATTTCAAACTTATTTATTGTAAATAAATATATTATGAAAGTTCAAGTACTTATTAAATGATAATATGTCTCAATAATATTATTGAAGGGAAATTAATAAGTTAATAAGAATAATATTAATAAACCTAAATATTAACCTTCATACGAGTTTAAATTATGTAGAGGCCATTTGGCGTAGGCCTTAAGACTTTACACGTGATATTTCAGATTGTCAGATTTGCATAGCAATAGTCTATACACATATACTTATAAGAATTGAGTAACAAGGGTATAAAAATATGCCTACTAGGAAAACATCAGTGACATAATAACGTCAGTTCCTCTGTCAACAGCTAAATATCCCTCCCTTTGTGTTCACAATAAGATTAGTCTATAATAATAATAGTCCAAAAATAATGTGTGTTGATAGTACTTCTTTAGATTGTTACTCCTCTATGATTTTTTAGAATGTAAATGACTGACTAAATAACTATTAAGACAAAGGGATGTTTAGTCCAATGTACTTTGGGACAAAGGAATTTCACTCTTATAAAAAAAAAGTCACCGGTGTTTAATTTGTCGATTTTCATTAGTTGTTAATGCTCAAATTCAATTAAGAGCAAAGCAAAGGTATATTGGAATAAAATAATATTTATTTCCGATTGATACGAAATATAAACATTTTATCTCTGTTTAGATGCGTAGAAAGTGATCATCATTGCGCATGCGCGTTTCATAACTGTTTTTTTCTGTATTTATTATTAAAATCCAACAGTCCTTGATGAGTAGTAGTAGTAGTAGTAAGGTCCAAGTACTAGTAATTGTTCGAACCTTGCAATTCCGGCCCTTCACTTCGGCCTTTTTTACTATACCCGTGGTAGAGAGTTCCAGCAACTTCACACATCCTACCTCTGTACATTGTACCGCCAAAGCAAGTATGACGTGATCAATAGTGAGTCATACAAATCAGTGCGTCACGGCCAGGAATCGAACCCAAGATCTCGTACCGCTCATGATTCAGTGATGGCCTAGTAGACGTCGTAAGTAATTTAACCCACACGGCTACGCTGGCTCTCTCAATCGTTGATGAAGTACGGTACGCAACTCGTGCGAAAACTGCATTTTGCTTGGCTCGTGTGGTGGCTCCACACTCCCATGCAAAATGCTACTTTCCGCACTAGACGCGTAATACTATTTCGTAGTTGGAGTTTTAAGGGATTTACAAATTATAGCAGCAGTCATTCTTAAATTTGCTAAAAACCGACTTTGTTAAATATAAATTGCCAAGGGTCGCTGTTTCTCAATGCATACTTAGGGGCTCCATGAATGACCTCAAATCAACTGAACACATCATCACTTAGCGCGTTATTTTGAACAGCATCATGTTTGTTCAGGGCGGTATCCGAACTAAAGGGTTGAGGATTAGATCTTTGGGCCTGCGAAAGGAATGACTCAGTACCTTTAAAAAGCTATTTCCTTTTTTTTTGAATTTTTAATCTGTGTTTTTGACTGTTTCATTCTTTTAAACCAGTTCATATTTGGCTGGAAACTGGGCCCACAATGCACTATTTATGCGGTTTTAGCATTTTCCTTTTTCTATAGTTGTGCGGTCCCAGGATTCTCAATCCGAAGTAGTTATAGCAATTTTGTTCCATATTCCATCCTAGGTCGTCCGAAAATCTTAAAAGATAAATAATGGTGCTATTTATAAGTGTAACTAGTGTTACCAAAGATCTTACGTAAGTCTTATTAGTTAATGGTATAGTACATTCTGGCATCAATCCATAGCCAAACCTTGAAGTAGCCAGAGCAATGCAATCATCAGTCGGGGTGATAAGGTTGGACATATAATATGTACATGAATGTGGGTGAGGGTCAAGTATGGGAAAACCGCAGAACCATTCCGCAATCACTGAGTAGAAAAACAGTGACATTCGTTTCCGTATGCAAACTGTGCATCCTTATTGCTTAATTGGCTAAGCCTAAGCTCCTCCATCGTATTGTAGTTTTACTTCTCCAACCTGCCTAACCTCCAAATGATCACTAGTCAAATCTCTATCAAGTGATAATAGTGAATGACTTTATGACTTCTTCTTCTCACGGGTAGTAAGTAAATTCAATTATTGGAACTGTGCTTCAAGATACTAAATGGCTAACCTGCCGTAGACTCGAAAGGCGTAGTTAACCTTTTATCATGAGTAACTCCCTTGTGAATAATCATACCTTATGACAACTTTATCACTCTTGGTTAGCCTTATTTCCTTCTGCTCTCTGAACGTTGCTTGATGTTCTTTTTTAAGGCTTTGACCTCCTCCGTGCGGGCTCGGAATCTCAGTTATCGTAGTTCTTTCTTTACCTGTTGTTTTATTAGTGTAAAACTTGTCTCACCCATCTAGGACTCGAACCACAAATGTAGCTTATATAGACAGTGGTTTTTGGTAATTACACCCGTATTCCAATTTTTTAGAGCGACGCGGAATCTGGTTTATTATTTTTCTTTTCCTGAATATTATGAGACGAACTGAACTGATTTTGTTTCTTATTTGTTTTCTTTTCTATCGTACTGCTTGTATCCCTCTTATATCTCTAGTTTGTATTAATAATATTATATATATATATATATATATATATATATATATATATATATATATATATATATATATATATAAATATATATATAAATATATGTATAATTTTGATGCCTAGAACATAATATAGAGTAAGACAGGACAGACGACAGGGATATTAGTTTTGGACAAGAAAAACTTTTCCTTCGTTATATTAAAATAGGTTTTTCTGTTTCTTTTACATTTCTTCCACCTCTCAATTTATTTGAAAAGAATAAATCAAAAACAAGCATAATACAATTCGAATAATAATTTATTGAGTACATCTTTTTTGTTTAACATTATTTTATTAAATATATATATATATATATATATTTACAATTTCCTTGAACATAATTCATTTTAATTCTATTTTAAATTATTATTATCTCACTCTTTTCCTTTTTGCTTAGACTGTTCAAAGGATAGACTGATCTTTTTTTTTTATTATTATTTTTATTTTTTCTTGTTATTGAACAATTTAATAATTTTCTATTTGATTTTTAATTTTTATTATTTTATTCTAGAACGTTTTATAAGATACCATATAACTTACCTAATTCCTTTTTTTTTTTTGAAAGTTGTAATAATTATTATTTAATTTCTCATATACTTATTTATTACATAGCGATAGAAAGTATTGTTGATGGAGTGTAAAGTTAATTTTGAGATTTCGATTTTGAGCATCGTCAACAAATGAGTTTATAAAAATGATTTGTCGTTTGCGCAAACAAAAAAGCTCAGAACCTTAACATCTAAACCAATATCGATTAAATTTTGTATAATTGTTCAGAAAAATCATACCAAATGTGAGTTAGATTTTTTTATTTTATGTCTTTTAGGATTTTTATGTATGTTTGAGCGCATATGGAAGAGAAAAATATGAGCGCAATGAAATAAAAAAAATTTAACCCTTAAGTTTGTTTACCCTAATTTTTCTGATTTTCTGAAAAATATTTTTTTTAAGTCGCTATATTTTTAAAATATGTGGATAGGTACAAGACACATACATGCCAAATTTCAAAGTGATCGGACGAAAGGTGTAGCTGTGAGAGCAGGCGACCGGACGGACGGACAGACACACGCAGGAAAATATAAGGGTCCTTGGTTTTGCCTAAGGACCCTAAAAACTAAGGTCGATAGACCATGGGTTAATGGACCACTTTTACTTCCATGAAAATGGAAGTATGGTGATACCCTCCAAAACGTGATTCCGCGATCTCTGTTGTAGACTACTTTTGAATGCAAAACTATTAACGATGTTAGCTGTTTGTACGATGCAGTTTATACTGACTTGCTCACATATTAACTCCACAACATTTCATGGAAGTCATGTGTGGAATTTCCACACAAGTACTTTGCTGAAAATTTTATATTGATTCGCCTCTTTCTCTTCTGTGTCTGTGCTTAGCTGAAACCTCCTGTTTGAGAAGAATATATAGCAGATTTATTATTATATTCTTCTTAAAATTTACGAAACTGAAAATCTTTTTAAAATTAACCTCAATATACAAACTCTCCTCGTTAGAGTAAATGACCATCTTCTTTCCCTGTCAAAGCATTATTTATTTTAAAAGTATAAATAGCTTAAAAATGCGACATTAGATGAAATGTATTCTTTTTTTTTAAAGTTTAAAAAGACATTTTGTTTTGTTAATTTCTAACTCAAGTTTCCCTTATTTATTAAATAGTCAATTAGTATTGTCAGTTAATTTTACTTGTCACCTTCTTCTTTTAAAAAAAAAAAAAAAAAATCAATGTCTTAACAGATAAAGACAAAAACCGACTTGTTCGTTGTCTATATTGATTTTTGTTGTTTTGCCAACAAAACCAGTCAACGTCATTTTGAAAGTTTGAGAAATAGAGGGTTAATTTATTTGTTCGTATTTTTCTTTATATGGCTCATTATCGAGCTCACCACATATTCGGCAAATGACTATTGATTTCTGCAACCGGTCAATATAGAACATCACACTTTTAAAATTTAAGGATGTGGTGATTGTGTTTAAAACATATCTTACCTTTCTAGGAATTGAACTCAGATGTTTTGTTCATTTAATATATTTACAAACAATTCGACAAAGCCTAAATAAATTGAACAATCAATTGATAATCAAAATACACACCGCTAAATAAAACAAACCGCTCCTAGACGCTGCCTTTTCAAAATATGTCTTCTTACCGAGCATAACTCTGATATTTACTACTATATATATATATATATATATGTATGTATGTATAAAATTTGGAAATGATGAAGTAAATTAATTAATAAAGTTAATTAACTTAATTCATCATAATTTTTGCATCAAAGGAATAGGAATTTTTATCTTGGCCCGTCAAATATACAATTTGTATAAAAGATAAAAGAAAGAACAAACTGGCTTCAGATGAGAAAGAAACCTATAAAATCACAAATTGTATAAAAATAAGGTTTTACGAGACCTCAGATAAAACTAGCTAATTGATTTCACTTCAAAGAAAATCTAATGGACTTGTGATTTAATAGACCTAACTCAAGCGGATGGATTCTTTATAAAAATTTGTCATTCAGTTATTTTTATAAAGACAGTTTAAATTAAAAATTTGATCAATTAAATTTGTAATAAATTATTCTAATACAGAACTAGATTTATTTTGTCGTACAGCTATAAATATAGTAAATAACTAAAGGCCCATGCAAAAACTGATAATGCTTCCACACTATGCTGGCGCCGAATAAGCTAAAACTAGTAGTGCAGCCGCTCTATACGGTTGTTGTTAAGCCAAAACTATAAGCTGCACGCCGGCAAGCTGCACGCCGAGCTGTCTATGCCGCGGAAACCAGTAGGTACAAGCTTGTTTGGCACTTATTTACTTTAGTCCCCCCCCCCTCCCTCCCTTTGGTTTTAAACAATAGTCTGCCCTACAAAAGTCTCAAAGCTTTGTGTGCTTGTCTCCGCAAGACATTGAGACTCAAGGAGCAGTTTTATTACGCTATTTTAAATCTGACAATGATTTCTATAGTTTTCTTAGCGTATATTAAATATTCCTTTCTCTTAATAGTTAATTAGACTAAGGGATATTAGGTAACACATTTATATACACAAGTTTTATATTCCTTTGTCCCAAGATACATTGGACTAAACATCCCTTTGTCTTAATAGTAATTTAGACTAAGGAGTATATACTTCACTGTATAATATTCCTGTGCCTAAGTCTAAATAACTATTAAGACAAAGGGATAAGGGGGGGTGCTTAATTAAGAAAGTGCCGCTTTTTTATGGTTTGGAAAATACTTGCCGCGGAAGCCTACGTGTTAGCTTAATTAAGGTTAGGATGATTCATGCCGCGGAACCGGCCTTTAACTGTAACAGTTCATAATGACATAACCTCCTAAGTCTAAGTATGTGTATAATGAGATGTTTCAACTGACAATGTGTCAGTAACGAGTAAAACATTCAGTGAAAGAAATTGCATTCCATTCCACAACAACCGGGTTGACAGGACAGCCTAGATTCCCGCTCTTTAAAAAAAACCCGCAATTGTGTATTCAATATCTGCTACATAGGAAATTATCTGTTAGGATCTTTAACATTCCTCCTTTTCTAACTCTACTATTTGTCATTTTATTCTCTTTTAGTAAAATTTAGAATTTCTAACTTCACACGAAAGTAATTAATGTAAACTTATTATTGCATTAATTAACAAAAGGCGCGATTAATATGGCTCATTGCTTCCTCGCGTCCAATCTTAGAACGAATGTTCACATGAGTATAAAATAATTTGAACCCTTATGGAATTGAAAGTGTGGTTTTTGGGCATTTTGATTTTTAGTGGTGCCACATTATTTTATTTTTTAATATTATATTTGCGCAGAAGGTACCCTACCTTTCTGGTTGCCTTATGAGGCTACTTTTAACAAACCATCTAAATATCTTTATAAAATTTAGTATAAAAGAGTAGTTTGAAAGATATAGGTGTAATAATTGGTTAAAGCAGCTCCTACACTATCAATCCGCTTGTTAAGAACAGTGCGTCAAACTGATTGACACGAGCTTCAAGTATTTTTGGGGCGCATCAAGCATCCTATCAATCTTTTCATCAATAATCATTTGTAGCGGAGTTTTCGACTAGTGAACTGCTACTCCTGGACTGTATTGAATCAGTATTGTGTAGATACCATGGTTTAGAATCAGGATTTGGGGTTTCTCATCTTGACAGTTGTTGCTCTCAAGCGGAAAAAAAGATCCAGAAGAAACGACGTTGGTCAAAAGAGTAGAACTTTCCACAACTCGGGACAATCACGATATAAATTATAAATCAATGAGAAGGCTAATAAATTTTTGATCGGCATTATTATCTACGATGTCCGAACCTTCGGAAGCGAGCGGACGGTCCTCTATCGCTGGTGTTGAGCAGGTGATTGACGGAATGCTTGATCAAAATTCAAAATTGCTCTAGATTATCAAGCGCTCCATCAAGCCGCTTGAGTCATTCAAACTTTACATCAATCACCGTCAAGGCTCGACTCAAGCGTCAAACGGGTTCCTAGACTATTAATCACGCTTGACACCATCGCTTGACGCGTTGTTTTGATCAAGCGGAATGATAGTGTAGGAACTGCTTAAGTAAATTTCCAGTTTTACTTTATTCCTAAATAAACTATTTTTTTCACGTTTGAACTCTTTAAATTTAAAATCTCTAATCTCCGCCAAATAAGTTTAAGTGCGTTGACCAGCGGCAGGAAAGTCGAAAACATTATGTGGGGAGCCAATGACAGGGGAGCCAGGATTTTAAAATTCTGATTGTAAATACCTATAAATACTGTTATTTCATGCATTCAATATTACAGATGATAAAAAAGAAGTCAATTTTTATAACATTTAACGGCTTATCCACGGGAAGCACAGATTTTGCCTGGGATATGTGCCTTTGAGAGGCTAAAGTGCTAAAGGTTCTTTTCTTGAAACAATGTTCTAACATCAGCAGTAATTTTCTCGTGATAAATTCCTTCAAAATAGTGAAATGTATAACAAGACGACCAGTCTCAATTTCCAACATCGACAAATCCGAATTCCAAAGGATTGATCACACTAGTTAAAATTGTGAAAATCGCACTTAGCTACGACGAAATTCCAAATGGATAATTGATAATGTAATATCACTTTTACATATTTTAGGAAAGTACATTATTCAAGAATAAGTTTTTAAAATAGTTGGAATTATTCAAGATGCCACTTTTTTCTTCTTTTTAAATTAAAAAATGAGGCCAACTATATTTTCTGTGACGCTCAAAAGTCTACTTAAATGTTGAATATTTAATAGAGTGTCTAAGAGAGTTTTCTGATGAACCCCAAACGCTTTCTTGGAATTAAAATCCACACAAGGATAACATGGGTTTGATATCCGAATAATAGGGACATGTTCCTTAATAATTAATGTTCGTATCAATTACCGCATGAACTATTTGATTTATTTGTTACTGCCTAATCCTGGTGTCCATCAATACCTATAGATACGTTTAAAATTAATGGATAAGAATAAAGAAATAAGTTAATTTGAAAAACAAATGTCTAACACTCCTCATACAAAATTTATAAAAAAAAATATATATTTTCCAATGTTTTTCATTGTTGTTTAGTTGTTATAGTATTTTGGTAGCATAGGGCACCATATTTCGAGTAAAATTAATTACTTGATTTTTTCGTGGGGTATTTGTCTAAACATACATAAATATTTATTTATATAAGAAATTTAATGAAAATCGGTTCTGTAGTTTAGACTCCACGCGCGTCTGCAAAGATTACAGATTACTGACAGACTTTTTTTTCAACGGACATTAAAAAGTGTGAATCTAACGCACTATCGCACTATGATATATTATTTACATTAAATCATTAATAGCACAAAAAGAAGAGATACAAATAAGAAAATATAACATCATATTTATTATTATACATGGTAATCATTCATGAAAAATAGTTATTACGAGTTTAGCTAGATTATCTGAATTGATTTACTACCCAATAAAGTTTATTCGATTACTAAATAAAAATTCAATTAATTACCAACTGCCCCTAGCTACTGTAGAAATGTGCAAGATATATCCTTTATCTGAAACTAATAGCTTAAATTTATTCATACACTGCAGATTCAAATGAAAATTATCGCTTTTAAGATAAGCTTGTTATTTGATAATTCATTGTTTGTTAATATTTGTAGTAATTTAAATCTTCTATAGCTGCTTGTAAATTACAATATCAACCATATTTTATTATACACACACACACACACACACACATATATATATATATATATTATATAATGAGGATATCCCCACCGTCGATACTTGCTTGATCTGGGGATCACTGGACCGGTTTCGGCTAAACGCCATCCTCAGCATATATATATATATATATATATATATATATCATGAATAATAGTTCATTTTCATTTACTTTTTTTTTTTATTTTACTGATGCCTAGAGCAACACTTTTTAGACTAGGCAACGGATACTAAAAGGGATTAGTAAAGGGAAGATATAAAATCAGTTTATAAGGGAAGGTTATTGCATAGAAGTAGGTAGTGTAGAAGTAGTATGGCATTAGAATGTTTAATATGGCACAAATCCAACTAGGTGTTGCCTGCTTGCTTCCTCCCTCTTTTCACTAGATCACTGGAACTATATCTCGAGCCTATAAATACATATGGTACACCCACCACTAGGTCTACTAGGTCTACTACCTTCTGGCAGGGTAGACGAGGGCATTCAAACAACATATTTCCCTACGTCACTCTGCTACATCCTTCAGCAATGATGTAAGAAAGAAGACAAATATTTCAGGGAAGTACTTGGATGCGTGCCTTATAGGGGTTTCGTAGGTTATTAAGCATATACGTATATTAATAACTTATTAATATACTTTTGGTACTTTATTAATAAATAATTTTGGTACTTTTTTGTATCGATTCATCTTTGTGCTATATGCTTCCTTGAAAATTACTTTTTTCGTGCACCCCTCTCCCCTCTTTTTTTTAACAAAGCAATTAAAAATCTAACAGTTAATCTTTGTCAAAAAACGCAAAAGTCGCGTGTATTGTAAGAGAAAAATGTTTTTGCCCAAAATCTTAAAAATTAAACGGTTTGGACTGGACACATTTTTTATGTTTAATTGCGGTTGGACATTAAATATGCATATAAATCCGTTATAATAATCCCGTCATTATAATAAATGGTTCAAAAGTTATATTTAAAAAAGCTTTTAAGTGGCCGCCATCTTCATAAGGCTGAGCCGATTAAGCTGGTTAACGAACTAGTCCTACTCGTTATATTACCTACAGACCCTTTGTGTGTGGTTAAACCACATACTTGGCCCATTTATTTAATCCTTAATTTATTAATTAATTTATAACACGAATATTTGCATAAAAATATGCATCGTGGTTCCTCTCAAAACTATCCAGATTATTGCATGTTTTCGTGTGAAGATCCACGTATTGTACGTATCACTCCATTGGCAACCATAAGCTAGATAAGTATTTTGTATATCCTTAAGCCCTGTATACACGGTGATAGTTGACGCGATAGTTAGGGTCACGATAGCAACTATCGCATCAACTATCTATGTGTATACTACGTGATAGATTCTGTCGTGATAAAAACTATCAACCATCACACTATCTCGTCTGACAAGATAGTTGAGTGTTCTATCCCACAGCAGTCAGAGTAATATTTAAGACTACGCTAGATACTACATGCTGATTGTTGTTTGTTTATACTTTTCTATTACGTGATAACAGATCAAAAAGGCATCTAATATGATAGCTTGCTTCTCATTTGATATCAGATTTTGTTGTTATCGACAATATGAATATTCCGTTTGCTGTAGATGTATTATAATATGACATTATGATATATTTAATGCTCTATTTCTGTATCCAAGTCAAAAATGTACGATAAGGGTAAAACTTTGAGTTCAAGACAACAAATTTTGACTTATGTTAACTCTGGCCGTGTAGACTGTACCTCCGCGATATGATATTGACTAATATAATAGTTCTGTCGTGGGGGAACTATCACAGTGTAAACAGGGCTTTAGCTTTAATGTCTTAGAGAGATTCTAGTATACCTGTAGCGGGTTTTGCGTAAAATAGTTACTTAATTTTGATGCTCCGGTCCTGCAACTATCTTCGGTCAAGTCATCTGCATTCTTAATAATTGATTTTCGACAAGAGTTATTTTTACTACGTTTTTATTAGCTTGCTTTCTTGTTTGTTTGTTTGTCCAGTACAAATCTTGCTATCGATTTTTAACTAACTTCCCGAGTAGCTAAACATTTTAAACTTTTAGAATAGCTCAGAACACGATGACAAATGACAATGCATTATTTTAATACTTTTAGCCATCTTTCAGCAGAATTTAATTAGTTTTCAGCAAATTTTGCTGAATGGAAAGTAAGTTCGGAAAAATTCCACAAGTTATTTTATTTGTTTTGACATATCCCATAGTATTTACAATCTTCATTTTGACGGGTTTCAAATTTGTAATTTTTTATTAAGAGGTAAACATTGAACGACAGCGAAAAGTAAACAAAGACAATTTTCAAGAAACAAGAACAACTTTCTTTAAGTCTTGTATTGTGTTCATAAATGTTACCCTGATGATGTAAATATATTTTACGAAACTAGTTGGTAAACAAGTTTTTTCTTTAGACCGTACCTCACTAACTCCCTCACATCTATACTTTACGGTTGCTAACTTCATCTTAAAGAAATAAATTAATTGACGTGTGACACCCAGGTTTGTTTATACACTTGTGTCCTAGGTAGGTATAGGTTTAATTTTTCTGCATCTGTACTTCTTTACTTGTACACATTTTTCTTCTCTTACTGTCCCTACACAGGGGCATATCAATGGCACGGTTTAGATTCGGTGTTGGTGAGATCCGTTGTACAAAGATTTGTCCTTTTATAGCACATGTGGGCAACCCCCGGCCCGCGGGCCAGATCCGGCCCTTGGCATGTTTTGATCCGGCCCGTGGACGTGCAGAGTTTCTATCGTACCAGAAGGCTGACTTTTATCGTAGTTTCTTTTTTTTTAATGCCTAGTGAGTTTTAGAATAAAACTAGACAAAAAACATCTCTAGAATTTTTTGAAGAACACGTTTTTTGCTAATACAATTTAGTCCACTCCAACTGGATCTTTTTTTACTTTTGAACACATTTTCGAAATTAGAGTTAAATTCCCTATAAAACTAGAGCACTTTCATTTTTGGAAACCAATAACTAAACACCAAAATAACAGTTCAAACGTTCAAAAATTAGAAAAATTTAAACTTCTGGAATACTTGAAATGCTCACTCACTATTTTCCTAAAAAAAAAACTCTTGGAGGCTGTCAAATCTCACAAAAACTTGATCATTCAATACCCTTTCGAACGGTATAATCAACATTGCGATTCCATATCGATTTCATGGAGAAATTCAAGTTCGAATGCAAAAACAAAACGTCACCTACAATACTTGTAGTAGGTACGGTACCTACCAAAATGCTTGGGTGGAACGAGAAAAATCCACAACAATTTTTCAAATGGGAATTAAATACATAAAACATTTCAATAGAAAACCATTTTTGGTTAAGAAAAATTAGATATATCTATAATAATATTACGATAATGTATCAATGTATCACTTGTGTTTTTCTTTAAATTTATATAGTATTTCTATAATGTGACTCACTTTTTTTTATTCAATTTTTTTAATTCATATACTTACTACTCGAAATTCCAACTTTGTTTTATTTTAATAAATCCCAATCATAAAATCATTGAAAACAATGGCAATGAACGTTAACACAAAGGATCTCACAGGAGAATTTTCCACTATTTTTAAAAATACTTATTCGTATTTCGAGTTTCCTTTAAAAACCAGGTCATTTTAAAACTCTCATGACATTAACTATCTTATACCCAATTATGATATTCACCATTCATGCTTATTCAATATCTGGCGCAAAGACCTCTCCCCCCCCCCCCCCCCCCAGGATTTTTTAATAGATTTTTTGATCCGGCCCGCGACTCGGAGGAACCGTGACAATCCGGCTCCAGACGAGAAAAGGTTGCCCATGCCTGTTTTATAGGTTTAAGATCAGCTCTCTAGATGGTTGTCATTATTATGTGAAGTAAATAAATTCGGAACTATGTATTTTTTTTTTTCACTGACATTATATATTATAAAAATGACAATTATATTATCAACATTACATATGATTCAACAGAATATTTAAACACGTAGTATATAACGAGTTCTTTTTATCTTGCAATTATTAAAGTTTCCCAATACCTCAAAAGATCTACTGAATTTCATTATCAATAACTCCTTTACTTTCTTGATGCAACAATTACCTTTTTTACTGTAATACTACCTGCTAATTTAATTATACTTAGTAAAAAATGGTACAATCTGTTTGCAAGTTACTAACGAGGTCAGGTACAAGGTTGTTAGATTCAAGTCAGTTACTTGTTTTTCTACTAAACAGGCATTTAAAGGCAAGTTTATAAGAAGGAAAGACAGTGACAGAGTCTGTCTATTTAAGAGTGACAGTGTGTCTAGCCAGAGTGACATGATTCCTATCTGTGACATCCTGTCTACTCTGGAACAGATAATCTCCTCTAAGTTCTTCTTCTATCTTCCTCTTGGTTTCTCTTCTAGCTTGCTTCGTCTGTCTATTGTCACTGCGACGCTTCTGACCTGATTCTTTTCAAGTAGACAATTGACTTTATCACTTTAAGAATTGTTCTTTCCATTTTGTTTTGTATACATCTTATTCTTGTGTTTGTAAATCTTTCTCTAAGCTTTATTTTCTTGTATTTTTAAGAGTACTTAGTTCTATCTCTTCAATAAGCTTTTATTTTATGACCTAACCTTCCACAATCAATCAATAATAAATGTAGATCTTCCGAAAGGATCATAACTTAGGCGTGGTAGATTCTGAGGTTTTCAGAAAATGCCGCAGATTATCCTCTATAAAGCCCAGCGCACACGATCAATAACAAAGTCAATAATATTATTGAAAATACTATTGTCAATATGCTATTCAATAACGACAGACCGCACACTGATCAATATTATAGTCAATCATTTAATTTCATTTTTTCCTCTAGTCGTGCCCGAACACAAGTTAGACGTGTCACACTTCTCTTTTTTATCATGAATAAAAAAAAGCGTGCATTTCGCTATTATTGTTTTGTGCAGCCAAACGTTCCATCAACCGTAAACAGTGGGTAAAAGAGACTGGATCAAAAGAAGAGAACATTATTCTCATGCAACATTACTGAGAGAACTTTCTTTGATTCCACGGACTATTGTAGTTATTTTCGAATGAACGTCCACACGTTCCATACCCTCAAAGAAATGCTAGACCTCCTTTAAAACGCTAAGACACTGTAATATGAGAGATGCCATTAGCGTGGAAGATAAATGACAATATCTTCTCTTTCCTCAATAATTTTTTCAAAAAAATATATCAAAATAATAATAATAATAAACAAAAATTACCGAAAACTAAATTTTAAGTTAGCAACCGTTAAAGTGTAGATATGAGAGAGTTAGTGATGATGTAATATATATAGTATAATATAATATATATAATTTATATAATATATATATATATAATAATATAATCATAGTTACCCTGATGATGTAAATATATTTTACGAAACTAGTTGGTAAAAACTTAGTTTTTTTTTTTTTTTCTTTAGACCGTATCTCACTAACTCTCTCATATTTACCGAAAACTGTTAAAAACTTTCCTCAACAAAGACATCAGGCCCGACAAATTTAAGAGAGAAGGTAATTTAAAAGCAAGCTCTACATTCATATGCAAAAGAATCGACTCTCAGTTAATTTAACCGCTAAAATTAAAAATATGACTCAAGTTCCTACCTCAACCAAATTTGTATTTCAACTGAGTATTGAACAAAGTATTGAATAGCCACCGCACATGATCAATATTATTGTTAATATCCCCACCACTTTCAAGTATTGAAGCTTCAAAATTAAAATATTTAAATTTTCATCAATACTGTTTTATTATATCAATACCAACTTCCAATACCTCCGCACACGATCACTAGTATTGACAATACTTTTGTATATTGACAATACTATTGATCGTGTGGGGATGGGCTTAAGAAACTGTAAAAGCTGGGTACCATAACTGATCTGATCTTTAGGAAAATTTATGTAAGTATAATGTTTTCGATAGATCGGAATCTACAATCTACACCTGACTAGTAGGCCTGACATTTTAGAAAACAGTGTTCAGGCGGCCGGATCATACACACCCTCAGGCGGCACTGACGGACTGTTCAGTTTAAACTGTCAATTCTGCCGGCTCGTGTGTACCCTATGTGTGTTACATAGGGGCTTAAAGCAGCCATTATGTAAACTATCAACATTCCTTCAACATATATCATGTAGGGGGTTTAATCCGCAAAAGATTCCAGGAGATTAATTTAACTATTCTCAGAAATCATTTCTCATTTACATGTAGTGTTTCAAACGTAACAGCTGTAAGAAAATAAATATGATAGCAATTTCATAGATAATAATCATTATATATTTTCTTCGTTGATTTTAAGTCTTTATTTTAAATAATAACTCTTTCACTTTATGGGTTTTACACTTTTCTTTATGGTCTTACATAGATTTAATATCAATTATAAGCTCTTTTATTTAGTCTGATGAATCACACCCCGTTAATTATCAAGGTAATAAATTATTTTGTGATATAATAATATTTTTAAAATGTACTTATCTAAATAATTAATATATTTGCAGTAAGTAAATGTGAAATAAAATGCATTTGTGATAAAAGGTTTATTCCCATTAACTGTTTTAAATTATATTTTAAATTGTTCTTGTAATTTTCATTAATCATGTATTTTAAAACAAATAATATATTATATTTTGTGTTTAAACTCGTTAAAGAGTAAAAATAACGAATTTGATACTTTATAATGTTGTGACGACTCCACAACATCTGACGAGAAAGTAGAGAGTACTATCGCTGCATCAGAGTATTCTTGCGGCAGTCGGAAGAACTATCGCACCTAGTATCTCGTGAAATCAGATGTGTGAAGAATTGGCTTGCTCATATTGTATACATGATATTATGTTGTTTACATACCTGAAAACACTTTGAAGCTATATCTTTCTATTTCTTTGGATTTGTCTAGGTTTTATTTTAATAATTTCCCTAATGACAGGCTCTACCATTTCCCTGACAGGCTCTACCATTTCCCTAATGACAGACTCTACTATTTCCCTGATGACAGCCTCCACCATTTCCCTAATGACAGCCTCTACCGCTGCTATGTGGATATACCTTACCACTAGAGAGTCAACACTAGTTTCAAAACTGCGTGTAGACTGTACACTATTGCGACAGTACTATTGTGGTGACTGACATGGTAGTTCTATCGTATGAGTAGTATTTCCTTGTAAACGTGGCTTAAATTTGTACTATACTGTAACCAAAATTTGTTTTAAATGTCAAAATGATATGTTTAAGGAAACGATATAGCAATAGTTAAAATGGCTACCATAATGAAAAGGTTTAGCATTTATTGGCGTTTTATTACATTTTTTTATTATTATTATTACTTCTTTGGTAGAATGAGTGCGATAAGTCCTCCTTCAAAGATTTCTTTTAAAATTTGATTTCAATAACAATTGGGAATATGCAGTGAACCAAACTTTTTTATACCTTAATCCATTTATATATTTAAAAAAATCAAAACTATATGACCATAGATAACCGTAGATCTATAGATTTACTAATTCTTAATCTGCTTAGGCTGTTCCAGTTTTAAGACATTTTAATTTACAAGATTGGCAGTAGGATTATGATTTTTTTGTATAAAATTTCACCAGAAATATTATTTATTTTGTACATACGAGTTGTGGAATAGCTTCATTAATTAAATTAAAATATAATAGACGAGATTGGGGTTAAAATGTGATTTATCTTCTGAACTGTGATTTCTTTTATTCCACATTTTTTTGTCAGGGACACTAATGATTACCACTAGTGATTAAAAGGCGGTGAAGAAGGCTTCGTATAATAGAATTATTTTTTATTGGATAGAGGTCTTTCTTTATTCCTTTTATTATATTGATTTTATTGATATTGATATTAATAATAGAAACAGGACACTTTCAGATGCAGTGTTTTTTTTATCACTTTATATAAATATTTTATATTTTAAAATTTGAGTTAAACGGAGAACTTGTTTTTTAACGCAACTTGGCAGAGTTGTGGTCAAATTGTGAACTCTCATCACCTTGTAACAATTAAGTTTTATGTCTGTGGTGGTACGTTTATCTTATTAAATTCTTTTCACAATTTTTTTTGTTTATATAGAAAAATAGCAGTAGTTAATTTTATACCAAGTTAATAGGAATTACAATATAAGTATGCAACAGGCCTGGTCCCATCCTGTGATAAACTAATGATGTGCTGTGATAAACTAAGAGTGGTAAATACATTAAAAAAAAAATTTAAAAAAACCTAATGAAATATAGCCAATTAAATTAAATAACTTTGAGTTATTTTTTAAGCCACGTTTACTCGATCCCAAGCATGCTTGGACCAAGACAGCTTTGAATCTACTTGGACGCTACTTGAATCGTGTAAACAGGGGATCTAAGTCAACTTGTACATCCAAGTTAAGTTGGATGAACTCTATCAAAGTAGACTTTGATAAAAAAAAAAAAAAAAAAAAAAAAAAAATGGCGCCCACCTGACAAATTATGAGAACGAACAGTCAAAAAATGACATATGTGAGGTTAAGCTGGGTTTTGTTTACCAGAAAGTGATATATCTCTTTTAAAACTGAATAAGCACAATTTAAGTGGAAAGTTCTAGAGGGAAAGACATTTCACCCAATCTATCTTAACCTCTACTTTATAGTGCATCAAAGTTCCACTACTTGGACCAAGTATACTTTGATCATGCAAACCTTACTTCAAAACACTTGGACCAAGTGGATTTGATCAGTCACTTGGACCAAGTACATAATTGGATCGTGTAAACCAGGTGTACCTCTACCCCTTTATAACCGAACTATACTATTATAAAGTTTTCACTTGATTACTTGTCTTCTGCTTGATTACTTGAACTTGATCATTTTGTTTTGTATTCTTAATGAGACTGCTGAATATTCTTTCTAGATAATTGAAATAAATTAAAAAAAAAAATATATATATATAACTTTTCGTTTATATTATAAAATAAATTAAAGATTTTTTGTTTTGTTTCTAACAGGGGTTTGGTCTCCTTCCGGTACTCCGGAAGCGGAGAGGAAGAAGTTCGATTTCAGCAGCGAAGATTCCATTAAGAAAGAAGAGAGAAGAGATAATCAGGAAGAAGAAGATCCTGGGTCTGCCGTGTGGACACCGAGATCAGCTGGTGCGAGTCCACAGCTAGATCGCAAGAAGTACCGTCCAATCAACTTCCAGAGCCCTCCACCTACGAGAAAACATCTAGGAAAACAGGTAAGCAAGGAAATAATCATTTATTTTTATTAGTTTTCCTCCACTTGACCAGCTAAAATTATCTCGCAGATGGCTATTAGCGCGAATAAGTCGTTAATAGTTAACGAAGTGTAGCAGATAATCTAAGTTTCTAAATTTTGTTTTGAGGGTGACGTAAAAATGAAAGATTATTGGGTGCACACTATCTTGGTTTATAAAAGAGTATGTCTGTTTCTTTTTTAGGGTTTCGTAAGTAAAACAAAAAAAACCCTAATAGTTTCGTTCCTGTGTCTGTTTGTCTATCACCCTGTACGGTTCCAATAACTTTTGAATCAAAAGAGATAAAAACATGAAACTTTGCAGTATTAAAGATCTTTTTGACGCGCACTCTGGAAAAATATAGCAAACTCAACATTACCAGCCGTTCATATCCAAAATGGCGGATAATTCATGTCACATTTTTTTAAAAAACATTTCGAGTGGGGTATCAAATTTAAGGTGTTAAAGAGTAGATTACAAAAATATATAACACTTAAGGAAGTTGTTTAATTTATTCTTTCGCACAAACATTTTTTATTGTAAATACAATTAATTGAAAAGTTACAATTTTCACCGTTAAACAAACTTCAAAATCGTCCCATTGCCGTGGAGTTGTCGGGTTAGATTTGCTAACAAACGTTTAAAAAGTACAAATTCATCTCTGAAATACCTAAACTATTAATAATTGACCCTGCTTTGTTTTCATGAAGAAAATCTATTAATTTAAATTAAATAAAAGGTTATTAATTCAATTTAATTGTTGTAATGCAAAATATAGTATACTCTCTGAATTTTTTTCCACTCTTTCCTATCGTTTGCTTCATCTTGTCACTTGACTATTTCACATCGTAGTAGACTGCATCACATTTCTTAGGTTCAACTCAGTTCCTTTTCAAATTTTCTCGGTTGACATCTATTGATTGTTTTGTCTTTTATTCTAGCAATGGGACCAGCCCATTTTAACTCTCTCTCCATTACCACGTTTCCTGTATCGCCTAGTCTTGCCTACTGTCTAATCCAACTATTTTTCCTTCTATACATATATTGAAAACTTGTTTATTTAATAAAGAAGCTTTCAGCTTCCATAAGGCCTCCCTAGTGCCGAAATGTGGAAGAAACAAAGTATCATTAATCAAATGAATGAATTAGTGACAAGTACGTTTTATTTCATGTCGAAGATCAAAGTGAGACTAATGCCCCTCTGCCTCTCCTAGTTATTTTAAACTTGCTTCTTTACTTAAAGCTTTGTGTGACTCTAAGCTTTCTCACAGTTTCTTCATCAGAATTCAATATTTGCTCCTTTGGTCAGAGATATTAGTACAAACCATTTTATTGAGTAACAAAATTGGTTATTATTACTGTAATAAAAACAAACATCGGTGAAAGCTTTGTCCACAATAAATTTAAAAATAAATTAACAATTTTTTCATTAGTATTTTTTTTTTTTTTTTTTATTTGATTTTTCAGGGGTGATTAAAAATTTATTAAAATAGTTCTTATTAATCACCCCTGAAGACTCAAATAAAAATATACTAAAAATAAATTGCTAAAGAAGTTTTTGTCCTGTTGAAAAATATATTCTTTCTTCAATTTGTAATAGAAAATACATGTAGATAGAGAAGACCACACATTGAGCCTAGGATATTAGTTATACAAATTATTTATAATAAAAATTAAATCCTTTCTTATAAAAATGATAAAGTTGGTGAAATTGATACTTATAGTCTGTCTTCTAGGATATTATATTGAATTCATTCTATATTTCCTGGTGAGGAAACAATAGAGAGAGAAATGCGGTCAAGTAGATGCTTTGCACTCATGATGCATAACTCGTAGACTGGTGACCACGCTAGAGCTCCTGCCCTCATTGTGGTTTGGTTTTGTCTCTTCATGTTATTGTCATTAGTCAGCTGCTTTGTTCCGGAATTGCAAAGTAGTTGTTATGTTATGAGCGAAATATTTATTTTTATTTTATTAGTTATTTATTTTGTTAAAAGTAAAAACTGTAAGTGGAGCTCATTCTGCAGTTTCCATATCCTATGACAATGTTTTATTGTGGAAGTCCACATTCGACCTTACCCTATGACATGTTTTATTGTTTAAACCCCCATTTTGCAGTATCCTACTCAATAGCGGCCTTTACACATACGTTCTTTCCTGCGTGCTTGAATCGTGAAGGAATGCGGGCGAGTAAAACCGAGCAAGTAATCGTGTGGGAAAGATTTGGTAGCTAAAAAGAGATTACGCGCTGACCCCGTGATGGCGCGAGAGAAAGCGTGACCCCGTGATGGCGCGTCGAAAAGAACGCATATGTGTAAAGAGGAATCCCGCACGCAATCCTCGGAGCGTGGAGTGGTCGTCAGACGAACAATTTTAGGGGGCGCGCCACAGTTTTGTGCATATTTTTTGAAACGTTTGTATTTTTAATAAATATGGAACTTCAATGAAGACAAAATACTATTATTACACTGGCTATTGCTGGAATGGCAACGCCTGGACGACCAATTTAAAAAAAGAAGAATATGGGTGAAAGAGTATGGACGACGTTTTGGTCACTTGCCGTTAATTAATGAATTAAGAGAACATTTCCCAGAAGATTTTACTAATTACTTGAGAATGAGACCTTCGTCTTTTAAATTTTTTGGTCTTGTACTCCTCAGACTTCCACAACAGGGAAAAGAAAATGCAGGGAAAGGATTTGTACAGATTAATGAAATCTAAAATCAATTCTTTCGACAAAAGCCGAACATATAAAAATGAACGCAATGTAAAAAAAAGAAGCAGTAAGAGTAAATTTAAAGAACACGGGAGGCATGTGTTAAAGCTCGAGATCGCCTGTAGACTAAGGAGTAAGGAGACTTAAGCGTGGTAATACGTGCGTCTCTGTGCATGCGCAATCCCCGGACTCCTGTGCCTTTAGACTGAAACTCTTACCCGCGCTCTTTCCCGTTTGATGTTCTATCCGGCAGGAAAGCACCCAAGTGTAAAGTCCGCTTATGGCATATATTTTACTGAGGGACTCCCCACTCTGCAGTATCCTCTGGGCATTTGTTTTTTCATCATTATGCTATTGTCTTGGAAACAAGAACTGTCCCGGAAGTTATATGGTTTTATTTATGGGGCTTCCCCTCTCTTCTAAGCAAAATTTAAAGAGCGCTCTAGCCACCTCAAACCATCCAAATTTCATAAAAAACAGATGAATACTTTTGAAGATATAGGTGTAAATAAATGAATGCTTCTGCGCATGTGGGGGAGAAATAGGCGCAGAAGGTTAGTACTACCCATGGGACCACCAATGGGCTAATTATGACTTACCATCTAAATTTCATTAAAATCGGACGAATAGTTTTTAAGATATGTTGGATCGCTAAAATTGAGTGACAGATCGACAGACAGACTCAGAACCAAAAATGTTCCTTGATGCCTGAAACGGATTTCCGCCCTTTGAATTGTAAAAATCGGAGACACAAAAAATGTTTTTTCTTCAGATAGATCTCATAGCTACCGCTACCTTCGCTACGCTCGGAAGCAAAATAATCGAATATCGATATTTTTGGAGATCATCAAACTATATATTATAGTTTGATATATAGTTTCGATAGAGAGAGAGAGAGAGAGAGAGAGAGAGAGAGAGAGAGAGAGGGTTAGAGAGTTTATTGCTTTTAATATTAATCATATCGAAATATTGATTGTGTTATAAAAAAAAAGTCTGTTTGAAATCCGTCGACTGTGTTGTGTAGACTGTAGACGATTTAAATTTTGTTTTCATAGTTGGCTTATACCTTCTAGACGTCATTATTTATTTAATCTATTAAAGATAAACATAGCTGTAATATTTAATATTATTTGGAATTATTAGTTTAAAATTTAATATCAAGATGGTTAGTATTGAGAATTGACATTTAGTAAAGCAATTTGAAGTGGCGTGATATCTTTTAACCAAATAAATCATCGTCTTATGTCATAGACCGGGAAGAACCTTGCACCAAATATATTAATAAATTTCAATTAAATACTCTTGTAATATTTGACCCTAGTGAAAGCTCTCATACCCTTTTCTAGAGACTTGTTTTCCTTTCCTTTAAAATCATTCATGTAAAAGTTTATCTCCGTCCCCTAAACATTTTTTGAAATATATATTATATTCCTAGTTTATTGCGTCCGAGCTTACTGAAGGTAACGGAAGCTATATGATCATTCTGAGGAACAAAACAATTTTGTGTCTCCGATTTCAACAATTTAAATTAATTAAACTAGCGTTTAAATTATTAAACGCTCCTTAAATTTTGCTAAATTGGTATATTAATTAATGTAAAAAATCAACAATGTTGTAAGTTTAAAAAATAGGGGGAAAATTAAATAAATTTGACAATAATAGGTTTTAATATTTATAAATAAGTAGGTGGTTCCTTTTTGATACAATATCTTGATTAGTTGGGTATTTTAAGGAAATGTAAACGCCTCACTTTTGCGATATTTCGATCCCTCCTTGGATCATTCTCAGCTGATTGACTAGCTGATTACATTGTCATGGTTATAGTTGTATATAAAGGTTCTTACTGCTACGTATCATTGAATCTGATTGATTCTCGTCAATTTACCTGAAATCAGGTACTGTTAATTGCACAATTAGTTAAACATTCAGTTTTATATAATTATAAATATAAATATAATTATACCCCCTAACAACACATTGCAACTTACAACTTCGAAATCCGACTTACAACTTCAAGTACCAATACTAATTATAGTATTGCCAAAAATGATTAAATTATTATGGGGCAATATCTCGGTGCAAGTATAAAAACGGTATTCAAGTCCAGGATGAAGAAGACAGTTTTAATCATATTTTCGTTGAGACTTAATTAAAATAGTACATTACGTGTCTAGTGTGGAAAGTAGCATTTTGCATGCGAGTGCGGAGTTTGCACCCGAGCGACAGCGAGGGTAGTAAAACCACACGAGCAAAGCAAAATGCAGTTTTCGTACGAGTTGCGTACCATACTTTATCTACGATTGTTAGATTTAAATAATAAATACAGAAAGAAATAAACTTCCAGTATACAAGTTCGTATTTCTCTTTTGATAAAGATAACATTAATTCATTAGTTGTATTTTGTGCCGAATTATTTCGGGAGGCGTATTATTCTCCTCATATTCGTCATAATCATTTAAATCACTCATTGATTTTCACAAAAAACTCGATATAAAAGTTACTTACTGCGTCTATGATTGCTGGATTTTAAAATAAATACAGAAAAAAATATTTAATAAACTTCCTGCATGTAAGTTCGTATTTCTCTTTTGATAAAGATGACATTAATTTATTAGTTGTATTTTTTGGCGAATTAATTATTTCGGGAGACGTATTATTCTCCCCATTTTCGTCATAATCACTTAAATCAATCACTGTTCTTCACTATAAACAGTTACTTCAATTAAACAAAAAGCAAATTTGTTTTGTTAAATGTAAACTCGCTAATCGTGCGTAAAGGGGGAGAATTATTCTTTTTTACCGCACTAGGGCTGAAAAAAAGAGGAATTATGAAACGCGCAAGCGCAATGAATACAAGTACCTAAAGAATCACTTTCTGCGCATCTAAACAGAGATACAATTTTATATTTCGTATCAATCGTAGATAAACGTATTATTTACGATTTTATAAATTTTTATTTCGATCTTACCTAAGGTGGCGGAAGCTATGTGACCGTTCTAAAGAACGACAATAATTGTTAATGCGCGGTATAGGACGCGAGACATCTATACCCCACACTAATTGGCAGGCTATTTTCATTCTAAATTATGATTTATTTAATATTTTATCATGAAAAAATAATATATTCTATATTTTTTACTCTATGCCCATATAATTTTAGATAAATATCTAATTAAATATACGAAAATTTAAAAATATTGGTGAAATTGAATATACGAGCTAAGACGTAGCTAAGTGGTCGTTAAGGAACAACTTATATAGATGATAGCAAAAATATAATTCATAAAATATATCTTTCTATTTATTATTATTGTTATCAGTGAATACATTATATGTAGTTCAATTAATTGATCTAAATTTATTTATAGTTATTGGTTATAGTATTTTAAATTACATCACAAAGTATATTTACCAATCGTTATTAAACTGTTTTAGCACAATACTCCGATACGATACTGTGTATGTGAAAGCAATTATAATTATTACTATACATTTATACCCATAGTATATTACATCAACTGATAATGACCTCGTGTAATTATTTTTTTTTCTACCACTTCAACTACTATTTGATAAGAAGTCTAAAGCGAACCACTTTAGTCAGTATTCACGATTCGATGAGAAATCGCGTGAGCGCATTTAGTCAGAATTGTTCATACAAATTCGTATTCTATGTAGTTTTATGCTTTTTTATTTATCTATAGTTTAGACAAAAGGGTTTTTTTTTTTTTACTAATCTTGTTTTGATGTTGATTAAAATGATAACGGCGAGAGAACAATTCTTCAGTTTGCCAATTAGAGAAGGAGTTGTACTTGATACATATTCTAACGGCCAGGTGTATATCATTTTATTTAGTTAATAAATATAAATCTAATAATTTTATTTTAAACAAATTAAAAGTAATGAAATATTATGGTTAAATAATATTTACTTTAAAAAATCTGGTGGTAGTCCTTATCTTACTTGTAACTTGTCACTGACCAAAAGATGCCACAAACTACTTATATGACAACTTAAACTGTCTTTCCAAGCTTTCACCGACAAATGATGCTACAAACTGCTAATATGACAACTAAGACTGTCTTTCTAAGCTGTCACCTACTAAATGATGCCACAAACTGCTAATATGACAACTTAGACTGTCTTTCCAAGCTGTCACCGACCAAATGATGCCACAAACTGCTAATATGACAACTTAGACTGTCATTCCAAGCTGTCGCCGACTAAATGATGCTACAAACTGCTAATATGACAACTTAGACTGTCTTTCCAAGCTCTCGCCGACTAAATGATGCTACAAACGTCTTATACCGTCGTGTCATTGGAAGCTGTTACTGACTTACAAAATCCTAATCTATTATTCCAGGTTAAAATCTTCCTGAATGCATTATGGTATCGAAATATGGGACAAATTAAGTCTTCCAAATTCCTATAAACTCTAAACCTTATACGATCAAAAATCCTCTGCAAAATTTCCAGCTCTCATAATTTCATATCTACCACACGGACCTATGACCATGAACTTTTGTAGGAAGAAATCTTTTTACGATCCGCCATCTTGATTGAATATGGCGACCATTTATATACTAAATTCAAATGAGGATAATTATCTCCGGCACTAAATGCACTAAACCTTGAAATTTGGAAGTTAGCTTTCTTTTATATCTTGAACAACTTTTTTCGAAAGAGTTTTCTAATCGATCATTTTGGTTCAGGATCGTGGGTCTTCTCACTAACATAATAATCACCACTTCATTGCAAATTTAGTACATGGGAGGGGAAGGGTATAGAAATAAGGGCACTTCTTTAGATTGCTACACCTCTTATAAAAAACCAGGGGGAGTAACAATCTAAAGAAGTTGTACGGGATTTTCTTCTTTAATTTGTTACTCCCCTTATAAAAACAGAAGTGTGATATTCCTTTGTCCCAAAGTACATAGGACTAAATATCCCTTTCTCATAATAGTTATTTAGTCAGTCATTTATATTCTTTAAAAAAGCATAGGGAGTAACAATCTAAAGAAGTACCGAAATAAGGTAGTGGGGGATTATGGAAACTCAGTGGCTTCATAATATTTTCGCTCCGTAATATAAGTTTACTTTAAATCAAATTATCATTATTATTAACTACGGGAAACAGACAGAGAAAAATAGACTCCAGCGCGGGGATTTGAACCACCGGCCTCTATATGTGGAAATATAGAGGCCGGTGGTTCAAATCCCCGCGCTGGAGTCTATTTTTCTCTGTCTGTTTCCCGTAGTTAATAATAATTATAATTTGATTTAAATTAAAATGTAATCGTTCCGTAGTATGAATACTACCAAAATCGTAAAATATAAGTTTACTGTTTCCTGACAATAGTTTATAATTACATCAAATTAAAAGAAATACGGCAGTGATAAGGACGCCAATCCAGTTACTACTCAATAAAGTCATTTGTTAAGTCAAAATTGTTATATCTGTTGGTTTGTTTACTAAACCATTTAAGTTAAAAGGTATCTTAGAGTCCTTACATTCTTATCTGATAACAATTATCATCAATCACTTATCAACAGAGTGTATAAATCAGCTGTATACAACTAGAAAGTTGCATTTTCGAGCACTGTTAACTCTGTTAAACTGTTATATACCTACCGGTTATTTGTATATTACCTTCAGATGTTTTCTCTGTTGTCTCGTTAGTTTTTGTACCCTGCAGATTTCTTTAAAGTTGCTCTGCGGTAATTAACTTTGTTTAAATGTTAAGATTTTTTTATTTGAAACAAAGACGACTTTGTTTTCAACTAATTAAGATCATCAATAGAGATAAGGGAAGTAAAATATAGTGATAAGAATATTAAATCTTACTGCTACTTTGGTACTAATCCACCTACACCCTCTTAATTTTCTTTTATTTCTGTTTTGATGATGAGAGCTTACATTTTTTAATCAATTTTGTCATAACAGAATAAAACGGTTCTTATACTTACTTCCCTCTCTGCGTTGATGATGACTATTTGTGGTTAAATACCAATTAGTCTAGTAAAGTATTAATAGTAAAGATTAGGACGATATTTTACATCATAACTCCTCAGACTTGACTCCCTTCTTTAGTTCTTTCTCTCTCACCCCTGACGATTACTGCTTGCGATTAATGAATAATTTGCTTCAGTAAAAACTTAGTAAATATAGGTATTTTACATCTTAACTCACCCTTGACTTCCTTTTTAGCTTTTATCTCTCTTTCTCCAAATAATGATCGCTGGTGGTATAAGACCAATTTGGCTCAGCAAAGCTTAAGAAAGATGGATGTTCAAAGTTTAACTCAGCTTTGACTTAATTCACTAGTTCCACTTCTCTTTGCGCTGATGATGGCCGCTTGCAATTTAAGACCAATTCGCGATATTAAAGCTTAGGAAAGATGGGTGTTTTACATCTTAACTCAGCTTTGACTGTTGTGGAGAGACGCCTTTTTTCTTAACTAAAATCTTAGATTCTATTACTTTATTTTAAATTCATATACACATGATTTACTTTGGTTTTATTTATTTACTAACATTAATGCTGTTATCTAATTGTTTTAGGATGAGCCAGAATTGCCGAAAGAATTGCCTGTGAGGATAGTGTCTAGTACCAGCGAGGGAAGTACTCTTTCTAATCAGAATAGCAAGTTGCCTCCAGCTCAAAACCCTGTTATCACATTACTGCAGAAAGCAAGAGGTAATCCTACAGTACACACTAGTTAGATACGGATTAATTAAAAAAATATCCAACATCTAAAAAGACAAAATTTCCATTGATTTTGTATTAAATAAAAATTAATTTTAAAATATGATGTTATATCTATCAAATTTGTAGACCTCCGACTTGTAGCACTAACAAAACTAGAAGCATTCTAGGGGAAATCTTGTGATACTATAATGATATGATCATCTAATGCTGAACTCTGATTTTTATATGAGGAGAATCACGTTTAAACCTAAACCCCATCCTATGAACCTAAACTCAACGTACCTATGAACTAACATAATCTTCGAAAACCAGAACTCCTTATCAAAATTTCATTCTTAATCTAATACCATGCTGGAAAAGAGCGTAAAGCAAGGATGAGATCAGAAAGAAAAGCAACGAAACCAATCAAGCGGTTTTTCTTTGAGCTCTTATTCTTAAACAAATTAAAGAGGTTTACAATTTAAAAAAGTAAAGCGTCCAAACTTTTTTTTATTGGCTGCATATTTATTGTATAAAACATATCGAGGAAGTTCCCTTTCCATGGAAAGTTATCCTTGGACACTTGCACCCAGCACAATTCCAGGGAGAGATCAATTTTTTTTATATTTTTAAACCTAACAAAAGCAAATGGATGATCTTGATCCATTTGATAAAGGTCACCAAGAGCTTTGTTTATTTATACTCTTTGGTATAATTCAAGACGCTTAACGCCACACCTTGTTTATCTCAGATAAGCCGTGGAATAAGGTAGCTCATGAAATTACGACAGTTTTTATCTTTACTGATATATTCTTGATGTTCCATCTTTGATTCACATTGCTAAATTTAAAGGCCCATTACAATGCATGAACAGTTCAAATCAGTGTAAACCACAGCTGATTTATCCCAGTCAAGTCATGGCATCACTGCGAGTTTTACTCTTGCGTCATGCTTTCTTCTCCAGTACATTATTTTTTTAGTGATTTTAATTTTAAAACTGATTTTTTTGTTTTGTTCTTACTTGCAGAAGGTCAGATTCCTAAGGGTGCACAGTATTTGGAACAAGTTGAAAACAGAACTGAGCGAATTTCAGAAGCTTCAGTTGGACAACACGAAGTCTGTACGTATTTCCTTGTCGTTACATTTATAGTTTTTTTCATTCCATACTTAGGGTCTGTAAGCGAAACCGAGGACCCTAACAATTTCGTTAACTCACCTGTATTATGAAGGTGTACAACACAAAGATTTGAAATTTTGAAGTTATGTTATGTTGAATTATAATATAAGGTTTACCATTTACAGCTAAAATAAACTTTCAAATTGCCGTCATGTTGATACTGGCAGATTTTGCTGTGCTAGCTGAAAGCACAAAACTTAATTTTTAATCTTTTATGTTAAAGAAAGCGATATTAATATTTATTACATGTATTAATATGTAAGTTACATGTTACATCCTGTATGCGATAAGTTTATATAATTTAAAGATGACATTTCTTCCCCTGAGTGTAAGGAAAAGGGGCATTACTAAGTGTTTGATTGTCATATTATAATTAATGTGAGATGTGCCAAAACTGATAACATATTTTTGGATGAAGTCCAGGAGGAAGTTTTTTATAGTTTTTAGCACGACTCCAAACTAGGTAGACCGAAATAGATACACTGTGTACAAACAGACTCTGAGCTCAACTCAAAAAACAAAAAATTGGTTCACCTCTTACGAGTTAACATATTGATGTGTTTACAGTTGACCAATTATACTTTGTGTTCTTTATCATCTTTGCCTTTCAATTCTAAGAATGATTTTTTTTGCGTTACTCTCTTTCTTTGCTCTCACTTCCTTTATTTTCTTTTAAGTAGCCACAAGGCATCTGAGCCAAAGTTGATCTTTTTGAAATTCAGTAAATCAAAAAAAGCCCCCAAGTATTAAATACGAATGAAATAGTTATTTATGCACCTAGGGAGTAAAGTAAGCCATTATTCCCTGAGCAAAAAAAGTTGGTTCTTGAAGCGAAGCCGAAGGAACCATGGTTCCTAAATCCCGAGGCGAAGCCGAGGGAATAACGCTAATTAGCTCCCGAGGCGCACCCAAGGGAGATAATTATCGCGAGGGGGAATAATGACACTTTACTCACGAGGTACATACAATATTTTATCTACAGTAGGAAGAAAATACACATTTTCGTCCATTGCACAGTTTTTATTTATTATTTTAATAAATATCAATAATTATTTGCACTTTTAATTGCAGCTATAAGAGATTTAATATTAAAAACAAAGAAGAATTGGAATTAAACTCAAATAGAAGGTTATTTAGATGCAGGTTATAAAAAATATAAACATGGTCGAAAAAGCAGTGTCGCCAACCTGATTTCAATAACTAAATTACATTAGCCATTCATTCTCTACTATTTATAAAATAATTAAGTTGCAATCTTTACTTTTTCGCCCTACTTTACTCTTTCACTCTAATTTTTACATTTTCTCCCTACTTTTTGAGTTCAGGGATGAAAAGACTTACTTTAGTCCCTCTAAAATAATTCAAAATCATAACTTTTTCTCCCTACTGGAGATAAACAAATTTATGTTCCTGGCTCACAGCTGATATTTAAAAAACTCTACTACAAAAGAGCTGAAATAAACTTGCATTTCTAAAATCCCTTTTGGCATCAGATAAAACATAATTAGTTATTGTTTTGGTTTTGGTTCGAGTTGGAATTATCATTATATGACGGTGTAAATGGTGATGGTTGAAATATTTTGTCAAAAATAATCTCAAATTCATAATTTTGTTGTTACAAATTGTTTACCTGTCAGCTATAGCTATTATTGTAAAGAAATGAAAGCGTTGAAGGATCAAAATACATAAAAGCGTTGAAGGGTCAAAATAAATAAAAGCGTTGAAGGATCAAAATAAATAAAAGCGTTGAAAAATCAAAATAAATAAAAGCGTTGAAGGATCAAAATAAATAAAAGCGTTGAAGGATCAAAATAAATAAAAGCGTTGAAGAATCAAAATATGTATACGTATCTGCTATTTTAAGGTCACTTTAGACGATCAACTTGGTTGCCAACCATGTTGTCAATAATCCTTGTTGAAGTCAATGTTTATCGTCTGTGGGTAGGTTGGTGATTAAAATTTTATGTAGGTTGGAGTAAAATAAAGAAAAAAATCTATTATCTACGATTTTTGGGTTTTAATAATAAATACAGAAGAAGCAGTTACTTTAATTAAACAAACAGCAATTTACTTTTGTTAAATGTAAACAAACACACTAATCGTGCGATAAGGCGAAGAATTAAGAAACGCGCATGCGCAATGAATACAAGTACGTAAAGAATCACTTTCTACACATCTAAACAGAGATAAAATGTTTATACATATTTCGTATCAAGCGTAGATAAAATCAATTTCATGTGGGACGAGCCTCTTCTTCATAATGCATGATAATATTGAGGTATAACAATTCTTCACACATTTTAAACCCAAAAACCTCCCCCAATAAACTCGAACAAACCGTAGATTCGTTAGACAACTTTTTAAAAAGTAATGTCTGTGTTAAATGTTGTCAACTTGAAGGCCAACTTGGTTGACAACTATGTTGACAACCAAGTTGATCGTCTTAAGGCCGCTTCAAACATCGATTTTTGTGTTTTGATTTGTTGGTCTTAATTTAATTATTTGTTTAGTTATTGTTATTAAGATAACCTTTTTATTTTTTTGTAACCTATCGAGGAGAGTTTGTTTACATGTTTCAAATAAAGAATGAAGAAGTGAATGTTAAAAGTGATTTTAAGTAAAAGTAGAAGTTATAAAATATTAAATACTCTTGAAGTTTATAAATGAGTAACGATTGACAATAATCTAAAAGTGGTTTAATGGTTTTATTATGGTATTTACGGACTAGATTTAACTTATTTTTTTTTTAATAAAATCGAAAACGATAAAACTTTTTTAGAATTTATTCCTCATTAGTTTTGATAGTTTTTAGTTTGGCAGTGCTCCGACATTTAGAACTAAAATTAATTTCTCTAGTCTTTAGATTTGTTTGCAGTATATTTACATTCGAAATTCAGCAGTTTATAATTCACGCGTCTAAACTTGGAAACGACATTTATTAAAATCCATTCTTTATGTAGACTCAAAGTCTGGCAACGAATTTGCATAATACTAAAATAAGCTGTTAAACTTTATAAACATTTTTAAATTTAATAAGCTTTCAGACCATTTATATGATTTTAAATTTTCTTGCAGTGCAATTATATTATAACTGTCAATAGGTGTTGCGATATTACTACATCTGCCAAAAGGGGTTGTAACCACCGAGTATAGAGACTAAATAGAGGTGTCTTATAAGCCGGAGGGTATGGGGAGTGGCACCAACTTCCCCCTCCTCTAGAATACCAACAAGCTATAAAATACAAGACTTTTCACAGTGTAAAAAGGTAGTGTTATGACAGGAGACAAGTATTTAAAAGGTTATATTATGCTGGTTTATATTATAGTTTGAATTTAGTTAGTAAAGTTTTGGTTCAGGCCTTCCACTACGGCGATGTTCTCGCCTGGCCAGGTTATAATTTGAAAACTGACAACTTGACAACTAGGACGAAGGTTTCAATCTTAGTATTCTTAGGCCGATCGGCCACCAGAAGCTGAGCGGAGCGGAGCTGAGCGGAGTTGACTCAGCTTGTGAAATCGAATCCCATTGTTTTAAATGTAAGGGTGGCCACCGGTTGCGGAGCGGAGCTGAGCTGAGCCAAGCGACGCATCTCGACTCAGCTTTGACGGTCGGTTTTGAAAGCTGACTCCGCTTCCCCCTCCACCCACAACAATAATATTATTAAAAAAAATAAATGAATAAACTTTTTATTAATTGATTAATACACTCTTGTAGATAAATGAACGAGAGATTAGCTGGCTAATATAGTGTAGAAAATCACTATTTTATTTGAGAAACGTTTCGACCAATTATTAATGTCATCTTCAGTCTTGTTTTATTCTAAAATTTAAACAAGCATAATATATAGCTTTAAAATAAAGTAATTATAAAATAAAAATTAGTAATTATATAGGGTTTAATTATTCATTAAACATTTTGACATATACTTCTAATTTTACTGAAATCAAGTTTTAATTAAGACTTGTATTCAGTAAAAAATATACTTACATACGTCATTATTGTTTCATTATATAATACTATCTCCATAAGAGAGGGTCTAAAATTAAAAAGTTTAACAGTGGCACGTTGGTATAACATACCGACATCGAAATAACCAGTAAATGTTAATATGTATAAATATAAATTAAAACATTAAACAAAACTAGTAACAATTTATAACATTCTAAAAAATATATAATAATAACTAAAAATACAATTATCAAAAAGCTGTATACATGTGATCTTCATAACAACTATTCATCGAGGAGATTCATCTTATTATAATAATAATAATAACCATTTATTTGCTAGATTATTCACATGCTTTTTTCCTTTTTTTAAAAAATATTCATCTTATTATACAGTGGTTCTTAATTAAAACTTGATTTCAGTGGGATTAAGGATATGCCAAAATTTATAATGAATAATTATAATTACCTTGAATTAATTTTATATATATGTTTGTTTGAAGATTGAAGATGACATTAATAATTGGTCGAAACGTTTCTCAAATGAAATAGTGATTTTCATTATTTTCTCTACCTTAATAGCCATCTAATCTCTCTTTCAATAATATAATGTGAAGGAAAATAAATAAAGTATAATAAAAAGTAATCAGTGTTGGCGTATTTAAAAAAAAGGTTTTTAATTCGGATGTTACAGCTCTAGTTTGTATCACAACCCGTTATATCATCTCTTATCTTATTTAGAAGTTCATTAAAATGAGGGCTATTCATACGGAAATATTCCTTAAACTGTTCGTGGTTTAGATCATGAAAAAGGGTGTGAAATTCCCCGAATTCATCCCTTTTTCTAGATAGAAAATTTCCCAATCTGTCTTATAAGCTGGTAATGCGATACAAGCTGCAAGAGAAAACTCGGTTTCAGAATCCTCGGATTCTGAACTTAAACACAAATATAATAGTTTTCGTTGGGTTGACATTTTTGGGTGGACTAGCTTAGTTCACGCAAACGAAAACAGAGCGGAGTCAGCTAGACTCCGCTACAGTCAGCTCGACTCCGCTCAGCTTTCGGTTGCCACACCCCTTGGACTCAACTACACTCAGCTACACTCCGCTCAGCTCCGCTCCGCTCCGCTCAGCTTCTGGTGGCCGATTGGCCTTATGGTGGGGAAAAATGGTGCCATCTGCCTTCCCTCTTTAGCTACTCTATTTAGTCTCTATACTCGGTGGTTGTAACAGTACTATACCTGTCAAAAGTATAGTATATTGCAACACCATTTCTGACCCTGTTTTGTACTGAAAACTATACCTGTAAATTTACAACTATATAGGTGGTCTGAAAGCTTAATAATATAGAAGTTTTTTATCAAGTTTGAAAGACACTAGGTAATTTTTATATGGGTAGCTGCGAAAGATTTTTAAAACTAATTATGTGGATTATTTTAAGCAATTTAGATTATATTTTAATATTAACATACTCGCATATACGAGCATCAACAAACATCACTTGTTTCTACTTTATTCGAAACTATCACGAGGTTCATTCAGATCGCTGTGATATTTTGCTGAGGTATTCAAATTTTTGTCGTTAAGCTAGGATTTTATATAATATGGGTAAATTTATTATAAACTTATCTAGTTATAAAGCGATCTTCTTAGTTGTGTATTTTTGGCTTTTGAAGATTAAAGAATAGTTTATTTTTAAAGACGTTCTAATTGCATTTTCTTCTATCTTCTGAACGCTTTAATTATTGCTAATTGAAGTTAAAGGACGGAGGAATCAACGACTTGGTACATATTGTGATTTGGTTATTAGAATGGAACATGCCTTTGAAATTTCAAATCTTTAAGAGGGTTTTATATTATATATCAATAGATGGAGGTAGATTTTTATTCCTTCCTCCATGCTAAAGTTAACTAGAATAGACAAGTTGTTGCACTGGAGCGTTTCCTTTAGTTTGTTGTATTTAGTTTCGTTTTGTCCACCGCGCAGCTGTGCAATCTGTATGGGGGTACTTTTCTACACAACTACATTACAAACTCTAACTTTTTTTACTTAATTATTATTTTTGACATTTTCATGTTTTGCCTTTGCTACATACAATATACAATCGAAAAGCGTTACTTAAAATCTAAGCCAAAAACGTTACACGAGTGTAACAGGGAGTTAGAAAGATATAGGAGGTGTGCAATCCAGTCTCCAGCTGTAGGGCCTTTCCCTCCTATCGCGCTTGGTTGGACTGAAGTAAGTCGAAAAGAGTTAAACTGCTACCAGGAACATAGACAGATGCAGAGGGTAGTTCATAGTCGCATAGTTTAGTCTAGTCTAGAGGGTTTTAGAAAGAGCCTTCAGCCTTTCCCCTACGGGCTCGCCATTATAGGGGCTACATCTTCACCTTGCGCGGTAACTGGCTCTACGCACCGACTTCTTCTCTCTACCAACGGTGTCCCTGCCCCCCCCCCCCCCCCCACAACTACAACTTCTGTTCTACTGCTCCGATTTGCATCGGACAAACGCCATAACCCTTAGAATTTTATTCCTAATAAACTTACATACATAAAATTTATTTTTTACTTTATTATTATTTTTTTGTTATACGGTACTATAATTTTTTGCATTTAAATATGGGTGAAGAAGCTAAAATATTACTTCTTAATAAACTGGAGAAGAAGAAAAGTACTTTCTTTCTTCGAGCACAACATAATATGTTCGATTTAATTCCAAATATACAAACGCAAAAATCTGCAAGTTCAAATTTTTTTGGCATTTTCATATCTTTACTTAGGCACATAAACTCGAAAAGCGTTACCAAAAGACGACACCAAAAAGCGTTACATGAAAATGTCTCACTGTCTTGCAGACTCGTATGCAAGCAATTATTTAATGTATATTTGAAGTAATTTTAATAAACCCTCAATAATTATTATTAATAGAATAATTGGTCGAAAAAATAGCCCCCATACTGGTAGACCTGCACTCTAGCGAAGAAAAAAGCGTGACTTTTTTCCAACCCTAGAATTCAAACGTCAAACATTGTCAGTGCAACAACTTGTCTATTCTATATAACTTTACTCCTTCCCATTAGTATTCTTAACTTTTTGCTAACATATTAACTTTGTTTCTCTTGTTTGTTTTAGTTTACTCAATTAAGAAGGAGTACGAAAGCGATTCAGAGGAGAAGAAAAAAGTAGTGGAGCTAACGCCGAGGAAGTTCGAAGGAATTGGACCAACAACCAAAGAAGGAACTCCAATAGCCCTCAGATCTGTAAGATATATAATATAACTAATCATTTCTGTGTCTTTTAAGATGAACAAATGTTGAGCAAAAGATACTTTAATTACTTTTAGAAAAAGAAGAGTTATGTTTTTCTAAGCCAATAGCAATAAATATCATAACATTTTAAAGATTTTCATTCTTTTATACATGTATTGTAATTTACCACTGTAAAAGTATAGGAATCGAAATAAACTTCTATACAGTATTCTATATATAACATAAAATAATGTGAAATTGTTTTAAACAATAGATTTCGTTTGTTTGAGCTCTTATCTTAATGCACCGTTGTAAATTAATAGTTCGAACGATTTTTTAGTTCACACCCTCAAATTCAATTCAAGTTAAAAATGATTACCTTTTTATTAAAAAAATATTTTATAAATAATTGCTAACGTTAATTTTGATTAAAAAATCGGTCCGATAAATCGAATAAAATGTTCTCATATAGACATTGATACTGGATTTAAATAATAGCTCATTTAATTTATTTATTTAAGGTAAAAGAAGCTATATGATCGTCCTGAAGAACGAACACTTTTTGTCTCTGATTTCAAAATTCTTAGACAGAAATCCGTTTAAAACATCAAGGAACCTCGTTGGATCTGAGTCTGTCTCTGGGTCTATATATATATATATATACTACGTATAAGAAAAATTAAAACAAAAACCAAAAATTGTTATTGAAAAATTCTACAGTTGCTATAATTTCGAGTTGGTTAGTGTATTTTTTAAAATAAATTGTTTAAGAATGAATACCTTAGGAAATAAACGAAGCTTGGAAATAATTACAATGAATTCAAAAGAGTATCGGTGTAACCGAGGGTTATTGCACTCATTTTTGTCTTTGAACTTTTGAAACAATAGTTGAATCTATGACACATCTGTTGATAGTTGGAATGCCAGAGTTGTTGCATGTTTTGTTCTGATGATCTCATCGAGTAATAGTCGATTTATTCCTGTAATAACCTCATGTTTTGTTGATCTGGAGGTGAATGATACAGAAGAAAGGTTAATGTGCAGAACGGAGGGAGTTTATCAAATATGATCACTTCTAAGTACAGAGAGAAAATGTGCCTTTGTCTAAAGAACTATTAGACAAAGAGACATTATCCATTATCCCTTCTGTACGTTATATAAGTGTTAATATCCCTTTGTCTTTTATAAAACTAATAAAGTGGCCTAGATACTCATAGGAACCTAATTCGCCGATGTCAGTTCGCAAGAACCAAGCTCGTCTGTGTGTTGAGGTTTAACGCGCCAAGATTGTGAAGAACTTGGTATTCCATTAGGCTGCTTTCACACTGCCCGAGTCTAGCGAGTGCGTATTCACACTGCGCGTGATAGTCCAGTCACCTACATACTCGAAATTTTGGGAATCCACCGATTTTCGTAAACATTTGGATTCTAAGCTCTACTTTAAAATTTACCCTGTGCCGAACCGGGCTTTTAATTTTTAGGGGGGAAAACTACCCCTTAATGTCAAAAAATTAAAAAATCGTAGATTCTAGCATGTAATTGGTTAATCTACACATAATTCACTTAAACTTTATTGAAACTTAAGGGATTCGTACCATGTAAGGGGAAGTTTGTGTTATGCAATCGTGCAGTAGGGGCAACCACCCATTTTGCCCCTAGGCCAAACAACTTCAAAATTTCTGGAGTGTATGATTTTGATAGCATATTTGAATTCTATACGGCGAAAAATAATAAAATTTACCGTTATACTTTTTTTTCTATCTCCAATATTTTGCCCTACAAATGGGGTAAAAGTATAAAAATGGTAGATTTCAGCGCCTGGGGGAAAAATGGGTGGTTGCCACTAGTGCGCGATTCAAACTTCCCTTTACATGGGATTTTCGTCAAAGTCACTTGATTCACTCATTGTTTTTCACTAAAAACTCGATATAAACAGTTACTTTTTCTTTACCGCACTAGCGTGGTAAAGAAGAGGAATTATTCAGAACTATGAGACGCGCATGCGCAATGAATACAAGTACGTAAATAATCACTTTCTACGCATCTAAACAAAGATATAATGTTTATATTTCGTATCAATCGTAGATAAAATTATTAGAGTCGTTCTCTTCTTCAATCCCTTAGCAGTAAAGTCAAATAATTCATCAACTTTTCCAAATTGACACTAATGATAAGAATAATTTAAGAATACAAAAGAACGATTGATAAAATCCCTAAGAAGAGAAAGTTTCTTTACATCTTTCATTATGACCTCCAGTAATGCTCCTAGTTCTGCCGTTGACGAAACTTCTTCTTTTTTTCCAACTTATTAATGTTTTTCTTACTTGAGGAAACAAAGAAAGAAATTATTTTTTAACGCATTCTTTGTTTTTCTGTTCGCTAATTAGGAAGTAAAAGAAGACAATCAGCAAAGATGGTACAAACGTATGTACGACTCCCTTCACAAAGCAGACCATGACAGTAAGTAAACCAATACAATCCTCAAATTTGTTCAAAAATAAAGTTTTCATGTATCACAGATGTTTGGTTGAATGTCTAATAAAATTATCAATATGTACATGAATTGGTACGACTTGCCTAAAATAGTTTTATATTATTTTATGTATTTTTTTAAATTAAATTATTTTAAATAAATTCGCTTCATCAAATATTTATATGTCTCCCATGACTTATTTCTCACAAAATAATGATTTTTACTTTTGACTGATCTTCAATTCCTCTTAAATTTACTTTTTTTTACTTTTGACTGATCCTCAATTCCTCTTAAATTTACTGATTTTTACTTTTGACTGATCCTCAATTCCTCTTAAATTTACCGATTTTTACTTTTGACTGAACCTCAATTCCTCTTATATTTACTGATTTTTTACTTTTGACTGATCCTCAATTTCTCTTAAATTTACTGATTTTTACTTTTGACTAATCCTCGCTATCCTCAATTCCTATTCAATACACATTCATTGTCCTCATAAGTTATTAGTTTCAATTAATATAAATAATTTATGTTTTATGTTCAATTAATAATTTGTTTTTTTTGTTTTAATTGTGTTTTTCCAGAGGATTATGTAACCGTCCGTTATAAAAAGAAAGGTGATGGTTCGTTTTACCACAGAAAAAATTAATTTAATTAAAAAAAACTATATATTTATAATCTATCTCTTACATTTCTCTTTTATACCTTTTGGTGTCTTTTACAAATTAAAAATTTTCCTTATATTTCTTCGCTAAAAAAATTTTAATAATAGACAAAACAAAAAAAATATTATTAAAAATAAATTTAACAAATCATACATTGGTGTTGGCTATAATTAATATTAAAAAAAAGAAAAATGTCATTGTTATATTTGCTTATCAATTTCGGCTGATTAACCTAGGTATATAAGAGTAACCTTCACTTTATATATAAAATTTATTTAAAATATATTTAACATATCGAAATTTGAGCTAAGCTTATATAGAATAGTTTATATATTAACTAAATGTAAATAATGTCTATAAATTTGTATATTTATAGCGATATAAATATATAAAATAAATAGATTTATAGAGCTGTATCAAAGCTTGAGAAATGTTTTTTTTTTATTTTTAACTTTTTAGTTCACGGAATACATTTTATTTGATATAGTATTAGATCTTCTCAAAAATATAAATTAAAGATTCTCTTTTATTTTAATTTTTTGCCTGATGGAAAACTGTATGGCGTAGATTATTTGAAAATGAAGGGGTCATCCACTTTTCACATCTATCAATATAATTATTTGTGTTAGGCTTTTCATGACGTTATATTTTATATCATGGACTTTCATATGACACTTCACATACAATTTTGTAGAGTACGTCACGGATTTCCGTTTTTTTTTTACGTTTTGTCCCAGATTATCATCTTCTTATAGAGAATTGTGTACTAGTATGGTTGAATGTAGTTACGTATCTTGAATGATTTTTCGTTTCTTTTTAGGGTGAAACTTTAGGGAATTTATACATAAGTATATTTTTATAACATGGGAACATCTACTACATAATAATAAAATTCTAACTAATATAACCTTCTTCTCTCTTTAAGCTCATTCTTGCTGTAATCTGTGTACGTCCGCAAAAAAGTTTTATATTTCTTGATGTTGTCAAAATAACATATGGTTTTAACAATTATAATTTTAGTTGTTAAATTATTTAATTTTTATTTCATAATAATATGTTGTATAAAAACTATGTATCTTTTTATATTTGCACATTTTTTTTATATATAATTATTATTTCTTAATAAGAATGCTGTGTGATGAATGATAAATTGAAAAACAATTTTTGTTGCATAGATAATTAATATTGATAAGTGATGCTTATTGTTTGATGAATAGAGGCGGTGATGAAATAGATAATCTAAGTTAATAAATTATCCTAGCAGTAAAATGAATGAAGAAAGATGATAAAACAGATAATCGATGTTATTGAATGATTATGCAGTAAAATGAATGGAGAAGGATGATAAAGCAGATAATCGATGTTATTGAATGATTATGCAGTAAAATGAATGGAGAAGGATGATAAAGCAGATAATCGATGTTATTGAATGATTATGCAGTAAAATGAATGGAGAAGGATGATAAAGCAGTTAATCGATGTTAATTTATTATGATTGGTGTAAGATGAATGGAGAACGATAATAAAACGGATATTCGATGTTAATGAATGAAAGATAGTAATGACATATTTATCTTAAATGATTTTTCAAACATCTTCTAACCATGCAAGAGAAATAAAAACTATAGAGTCACATGGTAATAATATTTAAATGAACGATCGATGTAAGTGAATAATTCTAACTACATGATGAATGAACATAGATGCTATTGTATAATTCTAACCACATGATGATTGTAGATGTTTATAGGAATATCTCTAACTGTATGATGAGTGAAAGATAATAATGAGTAGTTCTAACTATATTATGATAAATGAACATGGATGTTAATGAATACAAATAGTTCTAACTATAATATGATGAATGAACATGGATGCTAATGAATAGTTCAAACTACATGAATGAATATAGATGTTATAGAATAATTCTAACTGTGTAATGAATGAATATAGATGTTAGTGAATAATTCTTATTATATGATGAATTGTTTCAGATCTGTTACCCTACGCAGGCTGGAGTAGTGGTTACCTTTCAGAACCAGACAGACTGTACTACGATTCAGACGCGTCTATTAGTTCCAAGTATGCTACACTCGATAGAAGGAGAGCAAAGAGTACAAGAGATACGACTTCAACTCACTCGGACTACCTAACTACTACGAGTACACTTCCAAGGAATACCAGGTAATCACCATTGCTTGATTTCAACTTTAAATGAAACCATTCTTGTTTATAAAGTGAGAAGTATATTGGTTATTTCAAAGTTGGTTATTTCATAAATGCGTGATTTTTACCACCTCGAAATACCTCTTATCATCTCCAACCATCTCTAAATACCTATTTATCATCTTCAACCACCTCTAAATACCTCTTATCATCTCCAACCACCTCTTAATACCTCCTATCATCTCTAAATACCTCTTATCATCTCTAAATACCTCTTATCATCTCCAATCACCTCTAAATACCTCTTATCATCTCCAACCATCTCTAAATATCTATTATCATCTCTAACCACCTCTAAATCCCTCTTATCATCTCCAACCACTTCGCTATCCTCATTTTTATTTAATTGACATTGAGTTTATTTTTACTTACAAGCTTAGTTAAGGTAATTCTTCTAATGCAATGTGAATTAAAAGACGGAACATGTACTGGGAAGAGAGCAAAGAGTATAAACGTTATAATCTCATCACCCACCTTATTCCACGGCTTATATGTGATAAACCAGCTGTGGTGTTACTCTGTTTTGTACTGTTTACTATAGCTTTGAAAGGTCTATATAATACACAATTTGAATCTAAGGCGAAACATAAAGAGTAAAATCCAGCAAAGATTAAAACTGCCGCAACCTCATCACCTACCCAATACCACGGCTTATATACAAGCTGTGGCGAGCGTCTTGATTGATCCCCAACACAGACTAGGCCTTATATAAATGTTCGGATGAAAATTACCTAAAAAAAATACGTGTGGTGTCGCGGGACACCCGGTAGGTACGAAGTTCCTTAGATTTTTCATTAAATATAAATTATAAAATCACACTGCTAAGTACGTATACATTGCTAACTACTTATTCATGGCGGAGTTAGAAAAGAGACAAAATTAAAAGTAACGAACTGTTTGTACCTAGCAGAGTTAAGGCAAAATTAAAAGAAAATCATGATTTGTATAATTAAAGCAAGCGTCATACTATAAATATATGTTGAATATATGAAAAAAGTTGATCATGATGAGTTTATAGTGAAAGAGTATGTTTGTTAAAGGAGTTTGGATTGAAATAGGACTGTTTTCTACCTACCCGGCCAATTAATTAAAAATATTATAAAATATATCTCTTCCCTACTCTACAGCTTCTGCTTGTGTCAGGGTGAAATTTTACATGATTATATTTTATATATTTACAAAACAAAGTGACATTTTTGACATATATAACAAAAATAATCAAAACAAATCAAGGAGCAGGCTTCCTTAATAACACTTTTTCCCGTCTTTTGAAGCTTACGTTTACGCGCACGTTGCGCGTGAACGCTTGGGCGGATAACGTTTTCTGACGATCTCAGCCTGGGCATTGGTAAAATGAACATGTGTACCAAATTTCATCTAACTCGGTGATCTTTTACTCAAGGTATGACGATACCTTGAGTAAAAGATCTACAGATCACGAAATCTACGACGACCTGTACAGATCACGAGATGACGATCTGTAGATTTCGTGACGGATTTTGCGTGACGGTGATTTTGTGACGGAGATTTTGGTCGTTTTTTTCGGATTCACTCCCGGGCTCCAGAACGTGCCATAAGGAACTTCGTTCCAAAAATAATATTATGGGGGGATTCCCTCACGTAGGACTTACTAACTAACTAAGTGGCAAATCAGCGTGTGGAGGACCGGCCAATGGGCTTACACAACTATATATGTAATGGGTGACACTGGCTTAGTGTGTCGCTCCATCAGCTGTATAAACCTTACTATTGGCATACACAACCACTTAGTTGCCACTTCACATTAGCTACCCATTTATATACCATTTTAGGCGAACACCGAGCGGGGAGACCGCTCCGGGAATGAATTCAACTTTGTTGTCACATATCAAAGTTATGACCTCGCTGGATACTGTTTAAGTTTATTGATAGGCTAGCCTACTGATCCTTTATACGAGCCACATAATAATAATTCCGTGAAGTAAGTATTTAAAATAGTATCAATAATAAATTCTTAGATTAATTAAAGGTTTTCATAGGTGGACTTAAGAATAAAATTGCGGCATTTTTAAAGAGCTTTATTCCAGGCGACATTAATAATCTATCAGATCGATCTAGGAATGTTATTACTTGACTAAACAAAGAATAATGATCTTAATGTTCAATTTATTATCAGATTACATATTATTATGTATTTCGTTGAAGCATTTAAACTAATGACCGTGCCTTACCATTGTTCTCTTCATTTAACATCCTGTTAATAGTTCTTAACTTAAGTAATAAAACTCGTTTAAAAAACAAATAAACAAACAAACAAATCGTGCATAGTATAAAAATAACCATTTAATGGAACAATTAATAAAAATTTTATACAAAATACTTGCGCATCTGAGCTTACCTAAGGTAACGGAAGCATTGTGATTTATTTTTATTTGAATTAAATAATTCCAAGAGAGAAATCCGTTTCAGACATCAGAGAACATTTTTAATCAGTAGGTATATCTCTAAAAGTACTAATCTAATTCTTAAGAAATTTAGATGTTCTTTCGAATGTAGCCCTCAGATAGTCCCATAATAATTTTAACTGTCTGCGCTCATTAAATTTTAAAAATATCATTAAAGTATACTCTATAAGATGTGAGGAAGCTATTTCCCACACTATTTTAAATAAGATATTGATAAAATAAAAATTGTATTTGTATTTTATTATTTATTTCAAATAAAGAGATAAATAAAATCCATATTTTCAATAAATGAGTTAGATAGATTTACCTTTAATCTAAATCCTGATATTTCACCTAACGGCATATCGTACATCTAGTCTGATCAGACTAGTCGTACGATAAGAAATCTAATCTGTGAGGGGTGTCTAGAGTCTACATGAGACTTATTATTAAATAAATTATTTATGATTCACGTTTGTTAGAACGCTGCGTGCGAACGCGATGTTGGATAACGCTGTCCAACGACCTTGGCCTCAGCATTGATGAAAGGAACAATTATACCAAACTTCAACTAAATATGTCAACGTTTACACAAATTAAGGTAGTACGTTAATAGATAAGACGGCGGACTAAAGATTGGACGAAAGTTGAAAGGCCTTGTCGAACTCTGCCTACACCTAATGACTCATTATACGTTTCGTGTGACAGTGGCGGATTAAGGGTGTCATCTAGGGGGTGGCGATCTGACCCTCCAAGGGGTTTCGGGAGTATGGAAAGCCCTAAGGAAAGGGGGGGGGGGAGTTCTCAGGATTCCTCCCCCCCGACTGTAGTACAATATCTTAACCGTAAGTCATAGGTGTCGTAAGCAGTTAATTATTGTATGGTGCATATAGCGGGGGGTCCGCCCCCGGAAAAATTTGAAAATATGACCTCTCAAAACAGCGCTTAAATGCATTTCTGAGGTAAAATTTGATTTTAATTATTAGTCACAAAAGGGTAATTTTTGGCTCGATTAAGTATATGGTGTAGTTTGTTGGAAAACAAGTATGAACTGAACATGAACACAAGTACATTTTTTTTAAAAAAATATGATACAAACTTAAAAGCATAGTTATTGTAACACAATAAAAGTTGTGCACCTAATCATTCCCTTTGTCTAAAATACCTAAAAAAAATTTCGTTCCTGAGAACGAAAATTTATCACAGTTTGTTACCTTCGGTAAGCTCGGAAGCTAAAGGGGAATTTTTAATATTTTCGTTTTATATATCTACGAGCCGTTAACCCCATGACAACGGACCTAATTTTATATTTAGAAAAAAATAGTTAAATTAAGTTAATTAATTTAGATAAGTTATTATATCTATTTGAAGACCATCGAATCAAAGCAAATACTCGTACTTTTTTGTATTGGAATAAATGCGGTTGATTCAGATTGGCAATAACAAACATTTAGCTAAAACTACGCATCTATAAATTATTTTATAAAATAAATTATCAGAATATGTAGATTTGTTTAAACGAATTAATCTATTATCGGCGTCTGTATTGAAAACTAGGACATTTTGGCGTCCCGAAAAGTGTTTTCGGGAGACAAGTTCGGGATTTAAAGTCCAAAACCGGGACAACTCCGGGACGCCTGGCGTCGTCAGAAGTTTATTATTGGGGAGGGGGGGGGACATATTGCGGGGCCGGGGTCCTCCCTCGGAAAATTTTGAAAATATTACCTCTCAAAACAGCGCTTTTATGCATTTCTGATATGAAAATTGGTAGTCGTTGGAAAAAAGTATAATCAAGGGGGGGGGGGGGGCGGTCGCCACCCCCGCCCCCCCCCCCTTTAATCCGCCACTGTCGTGTGATCAGACGTTCGATAAGTCGTTCGATTTTAACCGAGCTTTTAAGTTCAAATCTCGTTAAAACATAAGAAAATTAATTTAGTATTAAAGTTTATCGAAGAAATTCAGCATGGAAGAGAGAGATACATTGCTTGTTATCTATTGGTCCTAGATAATACATATGGTGTTGTCATCAAATGTTCAATAATGTCTGCTTTGTTTATACTAATCTTAAACCAATAATGAAAATAAAAATGTTTATATGAAAGGCGGTTATCACGCCGAACAAGCAAGCGTGCATCTTGTGTGGCTGGCTAAGTATAACAATATTTAGAAGGTCGAGAGAGATGGAATACGATTCTAATGTTCATATGCCATAGCACAAGCGCAGAGAGTTTCAATAAATCTAAGAGTCTACTACATAACGCTCCCCTGTCCCGCCAGATAGGGGAGTTTATAATACGTTGAAATTACCATGATATAAAATTATGAAAAATCTCTCTTGGAGATTTAACAACCTATTTAAAATAACATATGAGCTACGATCTCCTGCGTTCCTCCAAAAAGGATGCACCCATAAGCTAGCATTTTGTCTTTAAGATATCAGAACTATTATAGTCTCGTCCAAAGAAAAAGACGATATCCTGGTGCCTTATTTTTTAAGCAAGTCGTCAAGGCAATCTAGTAATACAAGGGTCATACCGGGTGAATTGGAGGGAGGTGGATGGTTGTGAGGATGCATCATGCATCTTCTATGAGAAAGTATTTGTATTAAGACTTCGATGCATTGCATATGCTCGATGCATCGCAGTGCAATTTGCATATTCGGTGTCAAAGCCACCTTAATTTTAAATTATCCCTCTATGTCACCTGCACATATCTGATTTTTCATTGGTTCGAATTCCTGGGAGGTGAGAGTTTTTTTTAGAAATAAGCCAATTATGGACTATCATCCAAATTTCATTAAAATCGGACGAGTAGATAAGATATGTTTGGTTCGCAAAAATGTTGAGCGACAGAATGATCGACAGACAGTCACGAGAACCAATATGTTCTCTGATGTTTGAAACGGATTTCTGTCCAGAAATTTTTGAAATCGGAGACATAAAAAACTTTCGTTCATCAGATCTCAATGCTTTCGTAACCTTCGGTTTGCTCGGAAGAAAAAATATTTCGAGTGAAAAAAATACGAACCGAACATATTTCAACAGATGCTAAACAGTAGTTGGAGATAATATAATTCAGTGTTAATGAGTTTGAATAATTTAACTAGAATGTGTTTTTGTTGTGTTATATGTACAGGTATTCAGCTGGTGTAAGGCATGCAGTAAACATATATAAAAATCAACCTGGCAGAATAGAAGACTACGAGCCCGGACATTCTTCTATAGCTGACAAGGAAAAACAACAAGTATGTACTACTGTTTTAGTTATAAACAAAAGACAATAAATAAATTACAAATGAAAATGAAGTATTATAATTGAAAAATATATCGGAGGGCTCGGCAGTGCCTCCGCCAAGTCGTGCTCAGCTGTATATCACCCTTTACTGGAACCAACTCAGGGCACTTTGAACTCCCTCTACTATTTATTAAAAATACTTAGATGTATAAAATTAATTTTAAATTAGAGTCCATTACAAATAAACAAAAATTTCACACCTCTACCCATATTAGTTACATAAGATCTATGAGCCTAAAATTTTGTTATTTTGATACTGACTAACTCATCATAATTCCAATGTACTTCTAGAAATCCTAGAAAATTAAAAATGTTGTAAATAGCTAGAGTTTAATGTAAAAAAAGGAAAATTAAAAAATAATACGACAAAATCTGGTTATAGCCCTTCTCAAGACTAAAAAAAAAACCTATTATACACTAAGAAGTTGAAAACATCCAAGCTAAACTATTATTTTACTAACATTAATAAAATTTTGTATTGGAATTAATGTGATTAATCTTTATTGAGTATTGAGCTAGAAAATTGTAAACATACACTTCCCACTCGTCCGCACACGTACACCAGATAATTGTTTAGATAAATTTGAACACCCAACGCGTAGTGAGGCGATCGACTCAAGTGGATAAAAACAACAACTTTACGATATTTTTGTCAAAATAATTTTATTTTACTTGAAAAATGTTTTCAAAAATATCTTATCTTTATAAATCATTTGAAAAAATAAATAAATAAAAATGCATGGAAAATATTAATAACTTGCATTTTCATCGGAAATACAAAATCTGAGAAAGTTTCTACTTTCTAGGTAGTTGGAAAGTGGGTTAAACTTTTATTACTAAATTTATTCCTCACAAACAACTGAGGTTTTATACATTTATAAGAGCTTTGTTTTTATTTCATCATGAAGATCTAATTTTTTATCTTATTAATTGCAGTGGCTGGAAGAGGTGATGGACATTTTTGATGGGGTTAGTTGATATAATTTATTATAACTTTTTATAACTATGGATATTGTAAAATTTGATGGGTAATGTGTTGGATTTTAAATTAATCTTCTGAGTATTACTCTAAATTTCCGTGTATATTTAGAAGATTTTTGAGAGTATAGTTATCATAAGATTCGGAAGTCGTTAATTTCATTGAACAATGAATTCAATAAAATTATTCTCTAATGAATTGTTATTCTCCCGTTCACCTTTATTTTTACACTTTCAGACCCCTGTCTTATCGCCGTTCGACCAAAGGCCATTAAATTTGTGACTCCTATCTTTTCTAACCAAATTTGTAGCGAGTTCATTTGAGTTTCGGTTCTTTAGGTACCCCTCAGAAAATGAGCGACCATTCATTTTAACAGAGATCCACTACGCCGGTTAATATAGCTGACCTGTTCGTTCGTTCTAGAACGACTCAGCTCTGGAGTTATCACAATGTTGATTCTCCGGTGACCACTTTTTTCTTGGGATTTTGGTTTGGAGAAATTGGATGCCATAGGAATTGCAAGGCTTGGTGCGTTCTGCTTAAAATCCGATATTTAAGCACCAATCTTAATGTATCACCTAAATCCGATTTTCAGAGACGTCTTTAGAGACCTCAATCATTAATAATCACATCAATTAATGTCTAAAGTGGTTCTTCCGTTCCTTGTGACCTTGCTTTGCTCTTGATCACTGATGATTGAAATTAATTTATTTTTATTAATATTTTGTTTATTTTGCTTTTCAGGAGTTCAAGTCTCATTCAAGAAGTGAAAATAGCGCACCACCTGTAATAAGCGGCTCTTCAGGAAGATCTTTTACTTCGTAAGTTCTCGACAAATCTTAGATTGCTCTTCCTTGTCAAAATAAAGAATATTATTTATTCGTTTGTTTGAGATTCTCTAAATTTCGACTTCTCTAAATTAGACTTCAAAGCTTTAATTTATTGATCAGTTAAAATAGTTGAATCGTTTGTATTTAGAAATAGCTATTTATAACCAAAACATCTCGGTAGAAGACACTAAAATGGTTATATTAAACACACTTTGGTATAACACCTTTTAATATATCTCCTGCTTTTTATTATTGATTCAAGTAACTTATTATATACTCATCTTATCAATACTTCTTGTTGTGCTTGATAAGAAACATTTCAAGATTTGCATATGGTTTTTAATTAGTATAATTAAGGTGTTTAATAGTAATAAATCGAGCTAAATTGATATTTTGATAGCTATTTTCCTAGCTGTTTCCTTCCCTGGTCTTCCCACTCAACAGGATGTTGCATTTACACGGCCCGGTTCCATCCAGTCAGCAGGCTTTCCCTTAAGGAGACAGGGATATCAGGTCCGACGAATAAGATTACACTGACAGTCGATTCGTTAGGTGAAGTAATGGGAGCCTGGAGTTCCCCCACTTTTCTATCCTAAATTGGATAGGATTTCCATCCGAATTTTTATCTTCCAAACGCAAATGCAAATTTGAAAGATTTGAGGTGGTGGAAATATTTTTTTCTTACAAAATATGCGACGTAAAAATTCCTTAAAAATTGTTTTTTTTTTTTTTTCTTTTTTGACAAAGAATAGCTGAGTTTTTCGTTGATTTGTTAAAAAAAAAAAAAAAAAAAAAAAAAAAAAAAAAAATAGAGAGGGGAGACACGAAAAACGAAATTTTGAAAGACAGATTACGCAAAGATGAATTGGTACTAAAACAAAACCAAATATATATTTGTTGTCAGGGCGTTCTTATCTTTCATTTTAGGCGGGGACTATTTTTTTTTTTTTTTTTTTTTTTTTTTTTCTTTTGGGTTTTAGTCCCGATCAACTGCCAGGGTTATTACAGGACGGGGGTTATCCGGCCACTTTACTCATCTAATCGATGAGATCATCAGTGTGAAACATGTCTTACCCCGCTGGGATTCGAACTCACAGCCGGGGACTATTTTTATTTGTTTTGCTACTGCTTCTTACATAACTGCAAAGTTTCAAATTTTTGTGTTGATGGCAGATAGACAAACGAAGGGACCCTAAATATTATATATGAAATTGACTCGGACTTGTTCTTCTCATTTCTCGTTAATGTTAATGGAATCGCTTTTATTTTCATGTGTTTGTTCAAGCGCTCTTCTTAAAGCCAATTTCAAACACTTATTCCTCCTGATTCAATCTCTTCCCGAGAGGAGGTGATAATGACGCTCGTGGATAGAAGCCGATTTGGCCTTATTAAAGGTCTAGCTGAAATTCATCTTACATGATGTCTTTACTTAATCTGCGGCTCAAATTTATTTATTGTGAGTTGTGTGAAAAGCTATTTAAAATCTCTCTGAAATCCTTTATTATTATCTAATCAATGAAATTATGTTGCAGCGTGTTCAAGGAGGGATACGACAGCGACAGTACGCTTGTATTCAAGAAACGTGAAGGAAGCGATCTGTCACTAGAAGATCCTAAAATGGCCTACAAGATCATACAGAGGGGTGGAGATGTACCTCTCCACGGCCTACGAAAATCAGCTCCTAACAGACCTAGAGGTACCGAATTTCATTTAGTCAATTATTTTTGCACATTTTCACTTTTCGTAATATAAATCCCCCCTTTTTTATCCAAGTTAGACCTTTACAAAAAAAAAAAATGTATAATCTATACTCTAACGGCGTTAAAAACAAATTCAGCAATATTAAATTCGCGTAGATGGTTGAAATTAGTATGGGACACTCTGTTGGCCACTTCAACAAACCATCCAATTTTTTTTCTCCAAAATTTGACGTGTACTTTCAAAAATTTGGAGGTTCGCAAACAGACACGATACCAAAAAATGTTCCCTGATGTCTGAAACGGGATACTGTCCTAGAATTTTTGAAATCGTTGACATTAAAAAAAGAATTATCAAAATACTTCCACTACCTTTGGTAAGCTCGGAAGCAAAAATTATCCCATAAAGTCTTGTTCAGACTGCCGAACCGAACAGAAGAAGCCGAGGATTGGTCTCTGCGCGCATGCCCAGTTTGAGATACGCAGGCGGACTTTAGACTGGGCATGCGTAGAGAACAATTTTCGGCTCGTTTCCTCTGTTTGGTTCGGCAATCTGGACGAGACTTTACGTTGAATTTTATTCTTTCCCGCGTTAATTTCTTTACCTTTCTAATTACCTTCCTTGACTACACGATTTAGTGTAAAAATAGTCCCTTAAGTATTGAAGGTACCAAAAAGAAGTAACATTCCAATAGAATGAAGCAAAAAGGGTTAGTAACTTCCCCATATTTTCAATTCATTTCTTTAAAATCCCAAAACTTAGTTGTTTTTACTAACCTCTGTCTCTTTTAAAGTTGATTTCATTATTTTTATCATGGAAGCATTTGTAAATATATATATTATATATTTTAAATTCTGTCAGTATTGATCATTCGTCTTATCAGTATCGATTATTCGTTTTTATATTTTATTTGCATAAGATACACTTATATATGCACGAATTTGAACACTTTTTTTTAATTTTTCAATAATTAGAATTGTTCTGTAAAAAAAAAATATAATAATGTATTAAATATATTCGTACTTTTAGAAATTTTTTTATGAGCTCCTTCGGTCTAAATTATTCTCATCTATTTTAAGGTAAGATTATAAATTTCGACAGTGACGAAATTTAAACTTTTTATTTGTGTTATTTCAAAATTTGGTAGATGTTGGATTGAAAATAAAACGTACGATATGTAGGATGTAGTTCAAAATGCATTCAAATTTTTCTGTTTTATTTATTTATTTTTTTATTTGATTTTTTCAAAAATATTTGTATACCTATTTTTTCACTCTTGTTTTTGTGTCTATAGAAATTTTGAGTTATTTCCATCTTAGTTGATTTTTTCCTTAGTGCTTTCATGTATGGAGTTTATAAGAATGAAATCCTTTTTCATAAAAAAGAAAGTTTTTATATTCCAAAACCAATATTTTCAAAAAAACATATACCTATTAATTTTAGTTTGTAGATTAATTGTTGTTGCAGGAAAATTTGAAATATAAATTCCACGCCCCCCCCCCCCGTGTACTAATAAATATGACCTTTAATTTCTCTAATCGAAAATAAATGATTTTACTACAAGATAATTTACATAAACTATCATTTTCTTGTTTTAGTTTATACATAAGTAACTTATTATACATAAATTACTTATTATACATAGGTTTTCTCTTTTGCTTAATCCAAATTAAATATTGTTTTCTTATTATTTTCCGAATTTTTATGATCATTTAAGTCTACTTTGTTAGCATTTCAAAATAAGCATGTAGTCTAAGCATAGTTCTTTGTCCTATTTATTTGTATGCATCTTTTTTTTATTTTTTATGTATATTATTAATTAGTTTTTTAATAACTTGAAATTACGTGTTTTTAATATAAAAATAGTGTTAGAATTTGATACGTTCTTAGTTTTTAATTTAGAGGTAATATTATTTAGAGGTAGGTTATTTATTTGAATAAAATTTTACATAAATACACTTTACTTAATTTATTTTATCCTTAATTAATTCGGTAATATTTATCTTAATATTAGTTTAAAATAAGCATGCAGTTTTTAAATTTTATTTTTAAATATATATATATATATATATATATATATATATATATATATATATATATATATATATATATATATATATATATATTATTTATTTTGACAAAGGGAAGTTTGTTTTCATGCAATCACCCACTAGGGGCAACCACCCACTTTTCCCCCAGGCCACCCAACTTCAGAATTTCTAATTGGAATGTATATTTTTGATAGCATATTTGGATTCTACAGTGAAAAATAATAATTTTTTACTTGACACTATTTTTTCTATCTCCAATATTTTGCCCCCTACTGGGGGGTAAATATAGCGAAATAACCCTTCCGAAATAGTAAAAAATAAAAACACTTAGATCGTTATAAAATCTAAACGGTTTGAAATAAAGTAATAGAACTTGGGGGATCTGTACCATGTAAAGGGAAGTGTGTAATCATCCACTCGCGTACTAGGGGCAACCACTATTTTGCAGCCAGGCGCTGAAATCTACCATTTTTATACCTTTGCCCCCTTATAGGGAGCCAAATATTGGAGATAGAAAAAAAAGTTTGAAGTAAAATATTTTTATTTTTTACCGTAGAATCTAAATCTGCTTTCAAAAATATACATTCCAGGTTAAAATTTTGAAGTTAGGTGGTCTGGGTGCAAAATGGGAGGTTGCCCCTACCGCGCGATTGCATGAAAACAAACTTCCCTTTACATAGTAAAGATCCTCTAAGTTTCATTAATTTATCTCTAACCGTTTAGATTTTACAACGTATTATCGGAAGGGTTATTTTGCTATCTTTGCCCCCCTGTGGTGGGCAAAATATTGGAGATAGAAAAAATAGTTTCAAGTAAAAGTTTATTATTTTTCACTGTAAAATCCAAATATGCTATCAAAAATATACATTCCAATTAGAAATTCTGAAGTTGGGTGGCCTGGGGGCAAAGTGGGTGGTTGCCCCTAGTGGGTGATTGCATGAAAACAAACTTCCCTTTGCATGGTAGAGATCCCCCAAGTTTCATTAATTTATCTCAAACCGTTCAAAAGTTAAGAGGGGGGGGGGGAGACTTTTGGACCACCCTGTATATACTATTTACTTTTTATTTGATGTAAGTAGTCAATTACTTGAAATAAAGAAAAACATTCGCATGTAGGTACAATTCAATAATTTTGTTTCATGTTTATGTTGTAAATACATGTATTAGGTATATTATAAAATAATCTGTTATTTGCTGCACACATGTTTTTTTGTTTGCACTATGAAAACGAGGGCATGGCAAAATTTGATACACTGCACATATCACAGACTCAATTATATTCTTATCACATTGTGTTAACCATTCATTTCACAAATTTTAATCCACAATTCTCATCCGTAAGCGATTCAATCATGTCCCATTTGTGTTTTGTGACTAAAATTGAATACATTAAAAAATGACTTAAGCGTTTATAAAAAAAAATTAAAGGACTTACTTACAATTACATTCATACAATTTGTAATAAATGTACATTTAATAAATTCATTTTTAATTTATTCACTCATTTCATTGATTCATCTTCTTTGTATTCTTCTTGCTTTTTTCCATTTTCGAGTATGTAATACTGTAGAATCTAAGTTTATTAATTAACGTTAATTTTTACCTACAATAACGTTAGTCCATATTTTTTACTGTCTGGGTTTTCTTCTTATGGTGACATATTCTATTTGATTCAATCAAATCATGACTGAATATATTTATTATATAATTTAGGAAGCTTTTTTTGATAGAAAATGAGTGAAAATACTGGGAGAAAACGAGCAGTGTTATAGTGTAAGATTAGAGGAGTGCAATGCACCAAGGTAGTTGAGACAGCATGTAGTGACGGTGGTGGAACACGTTTTTTCAACAAGATAATTCACTGAGCACGGTTTTCCTAACATTTTCAAAATAATATATTACAAATTGTCTGATGTTGAATTTTGTCCTTTCTTTATTATTTTTCTCGGGGGACGTCGTTTCCACAGAGGAATCTGAAATAGAATACTTTCCCATATCCCCGACACTGACCAGGATCAGGATTCACAAGAAGAAACCCGAGGAGAAGATATTCGAGCCCAAGACTCCTGTATTCTCGACTTATAAGAGGACGGCGAGGAGCAGTGTCACGCCGTCGCCTCCTCTGAGACATTCGTCGAGAAATAGCAGCACGATGAAACTTGTTAAAAGTCTGAGGGCGAGTTCCCAACCTGTCGATAATAGAGCGGTCCAGCCACAGTCTAATATAGACTTCATCAAAACCAGACTGTGTTGTAGGGCGACTAGAGCCGAATCTGAAAGAGGAAGGAAGCGGGAGAAAAGTCCTGTTAAGAGAGTTGTTCGTGGAGTCAAGCCTGTTGAACCTTCTTCTAAACCTCTTGAGATAGCCGTTTTGAAAAAGCCAAGGACTATTACGAAAACTGTCGAACCTCTAAGAAAATCGCCCGAGCTGAAAGCACCAGCAGAAGTCAAAAAGGCTATGAATAAGACACCCAGAAAACCAATGACTATAACAGTAGCCATATCACCTAAAGGTAAAGAGTTGCTGAGGACTCCAGTAGTACCTTTAAAATCTGATAAGAAATCGCCTTCACCCACTCCTTCTGTCGAAGTGAAACAGACTCCTGTCTTCAGCCCGACGTATTCAGAAAGAAGTAGCAGCAGAACTTCCAGTAAAGCCGCTTCTAGTCCTACTGAAACACCTAAAAAGATTAAAAAAGAAACTGACGAAAAAAAAGAGAAAAAGAAGGAGAAGAAAGTTGAATCTGTTGTCAAGAACGGCAAAAAAGAGAAGTCTAAAGAAGAGGATAAAAATGGAACTGAGAAGAAGAAATCTAAAAAGAAGGGTGAAAATGGCAAGAAGAAAAACGGTGTTAAAAAGAAAGATAAAGAAAATATACCCGACGAGCCGAAACAAGTCCAAGAAGTGGAAGAGGAGTTTGGTTTTCCAGAAGGTAACTCTCTCAAACCTGAAAATTTCTTCCAGAGTCTCCTGTTAAGAGATATGAATCCTCCGCAAGAAATAATTTGCAACGCTGTAACCAGATCTTCTTCGGTGGCTGAAAGAATTAAAAAGTTCAACGAACCTGAAACTATAACTTTTAAGTCTGAACCTTCATTGAAAAATTTAAATGTCTATTTGACACAGAAAAAACCTGTGTCGGAATCAAGATTCAGGAGTTTGGAAAGAGATCCGAGTGTGGAAAGTCCTGTTTATGGAACCTACGAATTCTTTGAACGGCTCGACAAATATGACAAACACAACGATGTCTGGGACATCTCCCAATGTGTGGGATCGCCGACCTATGACTCTGTTAAGGGAAGAAGTTCCAGTGAACCTCCTCACAGCTCTCCGACTCCTAGCCAAGATATATACGAAAATATTGAAAATATATCTCCAAATATCTCCAGATCACCGTCCTTTAGAAGGATTAAAAGATCTCCAGCAAAAACCATAGAAGGAATTTCAGGTCTTAAGAGAAAGTTTAGATCTAAAAGTTTGAATGAAGCAGATAAACATGACAGTACCACATCTTTGGCCATGTCGGATATCATGGATATGTCACAGTATAAATCTTATATATTGGAGAGACTCCATTCGGCCCGTAAATCGGAGAAGTTTAAAGAGCTTCACAATTTTTATTCAAGTTTAGAGAGGATGGCAGCTCTTCAAAAAACTGCTTCTAATACCGATCTAAGACCTAGGCTGCGAGGAGAGGAAATTATAGATTATGATAGATGGAAACAGCTCAGAACTAAAGAGCGTTCCGAGGTCGAGCTTAATAATATTTATGAAAAGTTAAAAGACATGCAGAAAGAAAAAGGGTTCCTTTTTAAACCGAAAGAAACTGTCAGATGGAAAGGAGACAGCAGATTAAGAAGTAAAGAAAAATCTGTTGAAGATTTGAGGCTACAGTTCCAAAAACTTTCTGAGACTGATGAAGGAACTCTTGGTAGAGAATTGTCAAGCATGAAAGATGTTTATACGCCACTTTGGAGGGGAAACTCTGTGGCAGATTTGGCAAATAGTTTAACTTCGATGTCGTCTTTCAAAAGACCTAAGCCACCAATAAGAGGTGATGTCAGCCCAGGCAGGTTGACAAAACCTTGCAGAGAAATCGGATCTCGATTGTGGAGCAGTCTTTCAATGGACCAAGTATCTGCACTGAAGACTCAATTAAATGAGATTTACAGCACTGTATCTGATTTGAAAAGAGAAAGAATTGAAAAGATGAGGAGGAATTTAGAACGCTGTGAGGTTGATGTGAGTTCTCAACACTTGCCTCCTAAACTCCACGTACGAAGTAATTCTTTAGTGACCAAGGATCAACTTTACTCACCTTGCATTAAGCGTAAGCAAGCCAGTAAAGTATCTAAGGCGGATTCCATAAGTGCTCTTCCTTACCTCTCGGAAACGGAGAAGAGAACACTCTCGATGTCGCTGAGCGAAGAAGTAAAAGACCGAATGAAAAAGAAAAAGCATTCGTCTCTTGTAATCCCTCGAGAAACACTTGGAGCAGTAGCAGTTAAAAAACTTTCAAAAAAATCTAAAAGTCTGACGCCTTCAACTGCAGATACTTCGCCTAGAACATGCTATTCACTTTTATCGGACGAACTATCGGACAAAATGGATAAAGGCAAAGAATTTTTGTTAGTATTGACACCTGAAGAGACTCAAGGTGACTTCAAGAAGTTAGTGGACGAATGGGGAAGCTCAGAATTCGCAAGGATTCCACCGACAACTACAGAATCTAGCTCCAGTTCATCAGCGTCCACTGTCATTCACTTGGGATCCAAGGACAACTTAAAACATCATAAAGAGGCTCACCAGAGCTCAGCTGATCTATCTGAGGAGAAGCCAAGACCATTGAAACCCTGTCAATCATTTACCAATTTAAAGGAGTTGTTTGGAGAGAAAAAAATTACCACTTATTCGACAAATCCTCTCAGGATGTTGCATAAAAGCAGACCCTACAGCAGCACCGACAGTTTGCACAAATGTATGTCGCCTGATAATTCTAAATACAACAGATCCTACCTCAACATGGTCAAGTCCGGAGATGTCAAGAAACTGAAGGAGAGGTTTGAAAGCTACGACGATATTTACAATCTTTTTCGTATCAGTCCAGAAGAGAAGAAGTATCTAAGCGATCCGGATCTTGCTAGAGATTATTTTTTCAGAAGAGAGAACGAGTGTAAGAGAAGGGCCGTTTCACCAGTTCCTATGAATATAAAAGATAGAACTATGCCGAGAATCAATGTTATAAGTAAGACGGCTAAACTTCAAGCCGCACGTCGCTCCCGAACAGCTCCTCCTAGGTTAATTCCCCCGACTGCCGGACAAGTAGACAAAATGAGGCGTCACTTCGAAGATATAGGACTATCTCTGCTCGGTCAGATGTACACAAGCGCTCCAGATCTCAGAGATATCGCTCCTTACCTCGCTTGTGAGTGGGCAGCTCATCGCTCGCCTTCTCCCGGCCACGCCAGTACTCGCCATTATTCTCCACGTATTTTCTCATCTCCACCGGCGACCACTGACCGCCGACACGACTACTCTCCCTACCGAACCAGTTCTACACCGAGAAGACCGGCACCCATCCTCAAGAGTGACCCTTTTTCCGATCAGCCCTTCAATCCTTCTATTCATACACCCGTCGCGAGGTACCAGCCTCGACCCACCACCGTCACTTTCAAAGGTCTCATTTTCACTTTCAATATTAAGATTCAAAATTAAATTTAATAAACTCTCTCAAATTTTTATGACTGTAATTTAATATTCGACCATATGGCAATTAAAATATCAAGGTTATAAACTAATATTTCTTGAATCAATCATGAAAAAACATATTTTTTAAAAATGGAATTTTTAATTTTGTTTTTGAAAAATAATTCTAAACAATATGACCAAACATTTAATGGCCCTCGACATTCTTTAACAACTTTTTACCAATATGCATCACATTATTGGGTGATTATTCACAATAGATAGGACATGCATATATTCATAATGGTAATATTCACAATGGTTAGGAACATTCATTTCTGGAATTAAGGTTGGAAAATTCAGGATTTTAAAAGTCACTAAACTGAAAATGACAAAGGCACAAGTTTCGTCTTGTTTTTAGATACGGGCTATGCCCAGGTTTCTAGAGAAGTAAGCTCCGAAAATAAATCCTTTGTCAAAAATGTTGTCTTAAATATCCAATCACCGGAATATGTTATCGTCTTAAGTCCACTAATAACTACATTATTTATTATTTAAGCTAATCAATGAAATACTTTTTTATTGGTTCGAGGCAACTCGGGAAACCTTTTCCTGTTATATTTTTATTATTAGTGTACTCATTTGGTAGCTTCTTAACCTATATATATATATATATATATATAATCTTAAATGTAAAAGATTTTTTGTTACAAGGTACATTCGTACGATTCGGTATGAACAAAAAAGTTACCATTTACTCTTAAGTAACTTATTGTTATGTAAAGTAAATCAATTTAATAAGTAAATTTATTCAGTAATAAATAAATCCGTTTAATAATAAGTAAATATTCAAGTAAATCTATCAATATTATGAAAAATCATGAGAAGAACTACTTATCAATGTAATAATTATATTAACAATTCAACATAAGTAACAATACTATCTAAAATTCAACAAAAAAATAAAAACAATATTGTAAATAGAATGTATATAAATAGGAGTTATTTTTTTATTTTTATTTAAAAAATAAATAAATAAAAGCCAAACTATACTTAGGACACAAAATTAAAAAATACAAAATTAATTTATTTTAAATAAGCTTATTTTTAATAAGATTTTTTTTTTTTTTTTTTTTTTTTTTTTTTTTTTTTTTTTTTTTATTGTTAGTTTTCCCATTTCTCAGTATCTTTAAGCACTATTGTCTTCGAATTTTTGTTTGTTGTTTTTTCGAAAATCGATGATATTGAAATATAGTACAAAAATGAAAATAAATATTATTACATGCGGTTTTCTAATAGTTAATAGACACTAAATTTAGAGATAAAATTTCTTAATTTAAGATTATCTTTATCTCGCCTTTTGGATCAACTTTACTAATATTGTATACGAAATTTAAATCACACGCCTGTCAGCCTTCTCGCCTTTTTGTGTACGTTTACACACTTAACAGTTTCAATACTTTATTTTACCATAAAAATACATTCCTTAGATTATATTCTAGGTATTCGATCAATTAAAATGTAAAATCAATTTAAGCTCTACTACAGACAGAAAGTTTAGGCTTTTTGTGTAAGATATTTTATTAAAAAAACTGACGTCTATCTTAATTATATGCATCTATATGTTTATTCTTTTTAACATTTTTTTTTCCTCCTAAATGCTAAAATACTATCTAAACTATAGTTATATATATTTTTATTATTCTTTTGTAGATTTTTTTTTTTTTGTCCAAAATATTAAAATACTTTTAATTTTACAATAATTTTACCTGCGATCTTTTCTCTGAACAAAAAATAAAATATTTTGATAGAGTAAAAGCATTTTAAAAGCTTTAATATTTTACAACAAAGAAGCTCTTTGACGTCGGTAAATTCCCAAAATATCTAATTTAGCACGTATTCGAGTCACGCCAAGCATTTGTTTTCTAAATAATAACTTTAAAAAGAGGAAAACGGATATCCAGTACAAAATTATGAAGTCAGATCCTGTATTTATCTTCGTTATGGTTATTTTGTTTTGTTTTTTTAGACTGTGAAACAATATTGGCTGTGACCTTGGTTAATTTCTTGAGCTGTTTGGAGTCTGTAATCTGTTTCATAGTTTATACCTCAAGGTTAATAATACGTTCATACAATATCTTTCCAGCCAACCGAGTGGAACATCTATTTATCCACTTTTTTAGTAAATCATCTTCAATCTAAACCTTTTATCAAATTTCGTTAAGTTATTTATTAGTTCAAGGCAGAAAATAAAGTTTAAAGTTATAGCTAAATAATTTCTGGATTTATATTATCAAATTTTATCGCATCCCTGCTCAATAAGACTAAATGTTAAATATACTTAACTTAATACGTATTTTACTTAACGTAGTATATATTTAAACGCTGTTGGTGACATTCACGTAATAGTACATTACGCGTCTAGTGCGGAAAGTAGCATTTTGCATTGTATGCGAGTGTGGAGTTTGCACCCGAGCGAAAACGAGGGTAGTAAAACCACACGAGCAAAGCAAAATGCAGTTTTCGCGCGAGTTGCGTATCGTACTTTATCTACGATTGTTGGAATTTAATAATAAATACAGGTAAAAAAACAGTTACTTTAAATAAACATTCAGCAAATTAGTTTTATTTCAACGATTGATACGAAATATAAACATTGTATCTCTGTTTAGATGCGTAGAAAGTGATTCTTTACGTAGTAGTCGTCCTTTGTAGCAAGCAATTCATTCACGTGTTTTGTTTTTCCACCTTTCAACAACAATTTCTTTATTAAAAGACTAGAAAAAAACATCAATGGCTTCTACCTTCGCTGGTAGACAGAAGCAAATTGGTAATTAGAATGTGCATATACTGTAACCATTACGTTGTGACGTCTAAATCATATCTATTCGGACAAACAATTTGCGTGTGATCTCCATGCAGCATTCACTGTAACTGCAGCTTATTTCGTTCGTTTTAAGGTTTCCTTTGGCCAAAATGTAATTATCAAACATTTCTGTATGAAGTCTGTGTTGATGTATAGAACCTGATTTGAATTAAATTAATTAGGCACGCTCAAAACATATATGATAGCTTAACATTTGTGAGTGTGCTATCCTTAAGAAATTTGAAGAAGCTTGTAAAATATTAATGAAATTAGTAAATTTACCCTTAAAGTTTTTTACTCCTTGAGTGGTTGAAATATTCCTATTATGAAGGAATTAAGAATGCTCACATTAGCGATTTTTTCGACCTCTTCTTGAGTCATTTGCAAGCTGTCTAATTAGAAGATTAATTTTTGATGTTTTTAAAAATTCATATTCTTGAATTATACAATTATTTTATTTCCACTGAATCCAGGTAAAGGTTATTTCGCCTTTTTTACATACATTTCTTATTTATCTTCACACTAACTTAAGTTCTCTATCCTCAATTCTTACAAAGCTATCTCATTCTTTTTATCATCAATTCTTATGGATTTATCGTGTATTTATATCCCCAATTCATACGAAGGTATCGTATATTCATAGAGATTGTACCTATCAACGTCAAATCTAGTTGTGATAGATTACATCAAAATGTAATCCTCTAAATCAGTCAGCTTGAGAATAAACCAAGACGGGAACAAAATATCGCAAACATTCCTTAATAAACCTAATTACACAAGAATTAAATATTTTATTTGTCATAGTTGTGATTTTTTTTTTTTTTTAATCAAATAACACAATCGCAATTTTAAGAACCAATAAAAGAACACAAATCGCTTTTTCGCTGAAAAAATAATCTTAAGCTAGATGATTTCCCAGATGATATTGCTCAAAGATACAAGAAAATTGGGTCTCATTAAAATTTTTACTATAGAAAGTCTGTCTAAATCGTTTCAGACCGATTTTTCAATTATTTGTAATTATTCTTATTAATTTTGATAATTTAAACCAAATATAACTTGCTATACCTTCTTTTACTCTAAAAATAATTTATAAATTTTTCATTATGAAATAATATAAACAAAGATCATAAATCAGTTCCACTAATTTCCTACAATCTATAAACTTATAAATAAGCTATAATAATAATTAATAGTCTATTATAATAATAACATATATTTTCTAAATCACACTTACAGAATCACAATTGACCTTCGAAAATTATATTTTTATTTTGCAACTTTCGCTATCGTTAAGCAGATTCTGTAATCATCTTATTATCGGTAACAGTTAAATAATAGATTTTATATAAGATGAAAAAAAAAAAAAAAAAATTTATAATAATAATGTCCCCATGCATAAAATAATAATTACATTTAACGATCCAATTCTATATTATTACAAGTTATTACTTTCACTTGTACGTTATTACCTAATAATATTGCGATCGTTGTTATAATTTTAACAATATATGAAAATTGTTATTTTTGGTATCGATTTACTATCATTTAGACGAGTTAGTATCAAATAAAATGTGATTGTCGAGTCTCTATCAATTTATAATCTATAATTGATTGGAAATCTGTTGAGAATTTATAACTTCACGTTTACACCATGCGGTTTTTTAAAACCAATGGGTGATTTAGTCTCGGGTGTAATTGATTTTATTTTAGACATTGTTACGTTCAGTTTGATTTATTTTTTTATTGTTATACGTTCGAACAGTGTTATTTAACCGTGTCTTATCGTTTTTTTCGCTTTTTAGAAAAGAGAAAACTCAAAGGGTTATTGCTACACTTGTACTATTCTCGTTGTTATTTATTATTTTTTTTTTTTTTTGTAAATGTCCTTTTATTCGGTTAATTTAATGTGTACTGTAACTCTACGGTATATACCTGTAGAATATATTAACTTGGTTGGTTGTTTTATGAAACATATTCAAACTAAATAAAAATCCAATGAAAACTTTATTTGGTTACAGTCAAACTGTAATCTAAATATTCAAAAAAATACATTTAAAAATAAAGAATAAATTAAACTCTACGTAAAGAAAGTTTTTAACTAATATAATACTATGTCTTAAATGTTACGATTTTATTTTGCATCCATTTCCTCTTCTTTTCACTTGCAATTAAGTTTTTGAAATAAGTTATTTTTTGTGAGAGCGACATCTTTATTTCTAATATACATATACCTCATACCTCAATGCTCATTTAGTGATTGAAACGCTTATACCCATCAAATATTAGTTTTGGGGACACGACGTATTTCTTTATTCCTAATCAAGTAACTTCATTGATAATCTAAACAATAAAAGTCCAATGCTCATCTTAACGGCAAAATTAGGTATGGTGACGGGACATCTTTCTTTATTCCTTATCAAGTAATTTCATTGCTAATATAATCAATAAAATTCCAATGCTCATTAACAGCAAAGTTAGTTTTGGTGACAAGACGTCTTTCTTTATTCCTTATCAAGTAACTTCATTGCTAATATAATCAATAAAATTCCAATGCTCATTAACAGCAAAGTTAGTTTTGGTGACAAGACGTCTTTCTTTATTCCTTATCAAGTAACTTCATTGCTAATATAATCAATAAAATTCCAATGCTCATCAACAGCAAAGTTAGTTTTAGTGACAAGACGTCTTTCTTTATTCCTTATCAAGTAACTTCATTGCTAATATAATCAATAAAATTCCAATGCTCATCAACAGCAAAGTTAGTTTTGGTGACAAGACGTCTTTCTTTATTCCTTATCAAGTAACTTCATTGCTAATATAATCAATAAAATTCCAATGCTCATCAACAGCAAAGTTAGTTTTGGTGACAAGACGTCTTTCTTTATTCCTTATCAAGTAACTTCATTGCTAATATAATCAATAAAATTCCAATGCTCATCAACAGCAAAGTTAGTTTTGGTGACAAGACGTCTTTCTTTCTTCCTTATCAAGTAACTTCATTGCTAATATAATCAATAAAATTCCAATGCTCATCAACAGCAAAGTTAGTTTTGGGGACAAGACGTCTTTATTTATTCCTTATCAAGTAACTTCATTGCTAATATAATCAATAAAATTCCAATGCTCATTAACAGCAAAGTTAGTTTTGGTGACAAGACGTCTTTCTTTATTCCTTATCAAGTAACTTCATTGCTAATATAATCAATAAAATTCCAATGCTCATCAACAGCAAAGTTAGTTTTGGTGACAAGTCGTCTTTCTTTATTCCTTATCAAGTAACTTCATTGCTAATATAATCAATAAAATTCCAATGCTCATTAACAGCAAAGTTAGTTTTGGTGACAAGACGTCTTTCTTTATTCCTTATCAAGTAACTTCATTGCTAATGTAATCAATAAAATTCCAATGCTCAATAACAGCAAAGTTAGTTTTGGTGACAAGACGTCTTTCTTTATTCCTTATCAAGTAACTTCATTGCTAATATAATCAATAAAATTCCAATGCTCAATAACAGCAAAGTTAGTTTTGGTGACAAGTCGTCTTTCTTTATTCCTTATCAAGTAACTTCATTGCTAATATAATCAATAAAATTCCAATGCTCAATAACAGCAAAGTTAGTTTTGGTGACAAGACGTCTTTCTTTATTCCTTATCAAGTAACTTCATTGCTAATATAATCAATAAAATTCCAATGCTCATTAACAGCAAAGTTAGTTTTGGTGACAAGACGTCTTTCTTTATTCCTTATCAAGTAACTTCATTGCTAATATAATCAATAAAATTCCAATGCTCATTAACAGCAAAGTTAGTTTTGGTGACAAGACGTCTTTCTTTATTCCTTATCAAGTAACTTCATTGCTAATATAATCAATATAAGTCCAATGCTCATTAACAGCAAAGTTAGTTTTGGTGACAAGTCGTCTTTCTTTATTCCTAATCAAGTAATTCCAATGTTCATTTATGCAATAGATACAATTAGATTGACTGTTATATTTAAAATAATTGATTTAAAAAATACCTTTTGCCAAATACATTTAACAACAGTCCGATAGGTATCTGTCTTTTTATAAATTTGAAAAATGGTTACAAATATAACTAAACCCTTAGCATTATAAGGTTATAAATTATTTAATTATAGAAAAAACAAAAAATTACTAAACGCTAAATAATAATTTGACATTATACACACATATTTTAATCTTTAGGTAATCCCTTATACAAAGACTAAATTTATGTATATTTTTTCTTGGAAATCTACGAAATTACACCTTTCTTGATATAAGGTCTTAAATATAATTATAACTAATATAAGCATAAAGTTAGATATGAACAGATACATTAAGGCTTATTGATAAAGTTTGAAAAAGTACCCTTTATTACTTTTTTAAGCATTTGTCAAAAATACTCGCTAAATTTCTTCTATAACGACCACATGTAAGTGGTTGTATCACTTCTTTATTGTTTTCTATGTATTCATGCACGCTGTATTTCTATGTTATTTGTTTTTTATGTTAATGTTATAATAATGCATTCATTATTATGTTGATATAATATACGGTTTTAAAAAATTTCGATGTGTTAAATTTTGAATGTTGTAGCTTATCTTTTATTTCTTTTTTAAGCATAATTACGTAATGATTTAATCGAGTTTATTACGTTTATTTTTTTTTTTTTTTTTAATAATTATTGTTGGATATGTAAAATTAATACAATCAATAAATAAAACTATTACCTATATTATTAATCAATTATTTGTTTAATTGAGCCATTTTAAAAGTTTTTTAATCACACTTATTATCCGGCTCCAAAGGACCAAAACTATTAATAAACATATTTTAAGTTTAATAAAAAAAACACAAGCTTATTAGCAAATAATCTGGAAGTTTTTAGATAGGACGGTCAAAGATAAAAGGGTTTTTACTTCTTTAAGACAAGCAACTTAAACATAATAATCGATCCAACTAAATAATCGATTAACCTTATAATCGTTAACTTTATCAATCGATAAACCTTAATAATCGATTAACGTTATAATCGATCCAACCTTATAATCGTTTATTCTAAATATACTCATATAATAAACAGATTTATATGCTTAATTCTCAATATCGTATATACCGTAATAATAATGCATTGTTATGACTATGCTTGTTTATAATTTGGCTATGTTAGAATTAGAATGTTGCTTATCCTTTATGTTTGTGTGCTCTTTATAAACAGAACCTGCAAGGCCAAGGAACTATGTACCTGCTTACACTCCGTCACCAGGTAAATAATATTAAATTAATTTAAAATCAATAGATTTAACGTATTTGTGTAAATTTTCATCATTTGTTTAATTTTATTTAATTAGATTTAGTCCTAGCGTAAAAAAGTAAGCTAGTAATCCATTTATTGGAAGTTAACATTAGAAATATTATTACTTATTTAATATACAAAGATACATGTTGGGGGCACCAAATTGAATTTGGTGACTTTACTTTGTTTTTTGCTCTAGGGGATTGGGTCGTTTGGCGTTGGTTAAGTTCATAACATGGATGGAAGGGGCGCAAAAAAACGACATTTTTTTCAGGGGGCTTCGAACCTTAGCCAAGCTGGCTTCATTCTATTCAAATTTTTAGGTTACTTCTCAACCCATTTTATAAATTTAAAATGCTAATATGTTTCATATTATATGCCATATAATATGATGCAATTTTTTTAAAAATCTCGAATCATCGTCTTAAGTCTAAAAAAACTTGTAATTTAAAAGCTAAATAAATTTAATAAAAAAAAAACTAAATAAAATTAAATTAGTTTCCATTTAAAGGTTTAAATGACCTAATCCGTCCAATATTTGTGATATCCATAAAAAAAACTGCGATAACCCAAAATTTTTAATGATTACGGTAATCAACTAATTTTAAACATTTTATTTTTTTTAATTGATTATTCTAATTTATAATCGCCCTATTTCTCGATATTTAATTATTACGGATTCCAGCATATCTTACAGTTTTATTGAGGGATCATTATTTATGATTTATTATTTGAATAAATCTTATTATTTAATTAATTGTTATATAAATTTTAATTTTAATTATTCGATTAATTTGTTATATTATATAGTTTATTTTGATTGTTTTTATTTTATTGGGTCGATCCGTCCCACTTGTAATTAATGAGTTGATCGGGGTAGTAAAAGGTTTGTTCCAATCAAGCTGGGAATTGTCCAAAGTCAAAGGGATCATCACAGGCATGCTCAGTGACTTTTATGCATTGCGCATGATCGTGGGAGCGTCACGGGCGTGCTTAATGGCTATTATGCACTGCGCATGACTGTGACGATCCTTAGGACGGTTCCGAGCTTGATTGGAACAAACCTAATATGCTGATATACTCGTATTTTAACTCCTTCTTTTTAACCAAACACATGTTACTCTTACTGCTGTATTATTGCGTGCTTTATCATTTATTGTTATGTTTATATCATCATTCATGAAACTAATTTAACGCATGTTCAATGAGAAGCATTGATCAATAAATAATAATTATTCACTGCATAAGAACAATATTGCATGTCAGCTACAACTGCATTTACTAAAAGGAAATAAATATGTTGTATTGTGACTAAGTATAGAAATGTTTAGATGTGCATTCAATGGTAGGACTAAGGAATGTTTAAATGTTAAATGTTTTCACTTTCTAACTGAATTTAAGAAATAAATTTAATTTTTTCAGAATATCTTTATTAGATTTTGAAGATTATTTACAAATGAGTAGTAATTATACATAGTAGGAAGACTGTATCAGGGTATTGAGGATTCTTGTTTTGAAACGTGATAATAGTGGTCGATCAACTTACAAATACGATGTTGCCGATTATAATATAAACCATTTTAATCATTTTATAATGATGTTTTATAGTTTCAATAATAAATTAAAAATGTTTTTGGTTGTTCTGTTAATTTCTTATTAAATAATAATTTAACAAGGATGATAGTATTCTACTTTTAAAAATATAAAATAAAATACAACCATTCTGATAGGAACTATCCTGGTTTGGGATCGATAGTACCTATTCTGTTAGGTATCGATTGTGTAATTATCCTGGTAAGGATCGATATCAATGCTATTCTCTTACCTTATCTACGCTAAGCAGTTAGGGCTTCTGAAAACGTTTTTTTTTTATTTAAATACCCCGAGTATTTTTTATATATATATATTTTTTTTTTTTTTGATAAAAACACGAATGATTAAAAAGGTGGTTGTTCGGACTAGCGGAAGTAGTAGCCCGTGAAAAACTTATTGCTCCACTGAACTGGACAAACAGACTGACGGATCAACTCCACTGACACTTTCCACTGCAATAAACTTAACAACGACCAACGAATATTAGGAAGCAAATCTATCATGAAAAAATCCATGTGTTTTTACAAGTTTTTAGTTAACTTGCAATGTTTTTATGTATGTATGTATGTCGGTATGTATGTCCGGATCAAATCTTGCAACTGAATTTTTGAAGCAGTTCCTCAACCGATTGAATTTAAATTTTGCATACACGTTTAGTTTGGATGACAATGCATGGTTAGCTAAGTGATGTCATTCTAAATCCAATATGGTGGACAGGCCAAGATGGCGGACTAGTTATTGTTTAAGCACGCCCATGATTTGGGTATCAAATGAAAGGGGTTGCTGAGAAGAATACGAATAAAAGCTTGTTTAAAAAAAAAAAAAAAAAAAAAATTAATAAAATTATTTCTTGTAAAACAGCAGAAGAAATATAAAATAATGCTAACCTCCACTCCGGTTCTGAAGAAATTTCGTTACGAGATAATTCGATTACTACCTAAATTACATAAAAAAAATCGGTCCGAGACAACTCAGACAAACTTTCTCATATACGAGTTCATAATTATTTAGCCCAGTGTTTTCCATTTATTAGTTTTCGTATGTAAATTTAATTATTACTGTCATTTCATTAAAATTTATCATGAAAATAACTTCTCCCGGGCGGGGAATCGAACCCGGGCTCTCTCGGTCCGCGTTTTAAGCTTTTTTCTCAGGAACTAGATTTTTCCCGGGAAAACGGCTTATATCGTTGGATTCGTATTTAAATGGACTATATTTTAGAATTTTTTAATCAAAATCGTCGGAACCGTTTTCGAGAAATAATTTTTTTTCACGTTTTTTCAGAGCTTTTGGGGAGCAGTGCCCCTAAATTTGGAGCTAAAATTCATTTCTCGATTTCGCCTCGGGGTATGATTTTTCTGAACATGTATGCCAAATTTCGTCAAAATCAGCCCAGTAGTTTAGGCTCCAGGCGTCTGCACAGACGACAGACAGACATTTTTTAAAAACCACTTTTTTGGACTCAAGGGACCTCAAAACGTGTAAATCCATCAAAATCTCAAAATCGAATTTTCGCGCCATCACAATACTTTCTCTTTATATGAGAAAGTAAAAACTAATAAAATAATAAATAGAAAATATTTAAAATTTATCTCTTTACTACATGGAGTCCCACATTTCGCTACGAAGTATGTTATATCTAATGTATTCTTTTTAATTTGATTAGTTTATTAACTACTATCAAGAAATATCAAAATTCTTTTGCCAAGCGAGATTATTTATAAAGCCCACAGATCAAATATAATTTACACAACTCCTATCTTTATAATAGTATATTATGTTACTAGGCTGTGAAGGGAAAAAATATATTTTTTCCGTGGTAGGCAGTGAAATAGTAACTTTAGAGCCTAAAAAACATAGCTAAAATCCATTTTTTCATTACGTGGACTTAAAAAATCTTTTCATTACTCCTAGCTGTAAAGAAAAAATCTTTTACGTCCTAGGAACTAAAAGATTTTTTATGTCTGGCGGGTAGTTGTCAAAACTTCCGTTAGTACCGCTGCAGTCTTTGTAGAAATGCTTCTAGTACGATTAAAATCCGCTAGATGTCAATGCGTTTTATTTATCTTTTCTTATAGTGTTACCTCTTTTTAAGGTTTCTTTTTTTAAGTCTTAAGTATGTACTAATATTTCTTATTATTATATATTGATAAGTGATTAATATTTAATGTTTTTTCATTGTCTGCTACCTCGGAAAAAATAGCATATGCTACGCGACTGTGAAGTGTTTTTTCTTTACCGCGGCAATTTTCCCTAATAGGGATCGAATTTCAGAAAATCCATTTTGTGTAGACATCAATATTATTATAGAGAATGTCATATCATACCAGATACAATGATTTTATTTTAGCATTTCAAAGAAATGGTGATAATTATGCAAGCGATGACTGATTTTATATATATATATATATATATATATATATATATATATATATATATATATATATATATATATATATATATATATATATATATATATATATATATATATATATATATATATATATATATGGCTACCATCTCAGATCAAAAATGGCCGATAGGACACCCATTTTACAAAATTTGTTAATTTCATAAAAGGAAGCTAACTTCCAAATTTCAAGGTTCTTGGCAATTTGTTTCGGATATATTGTTATGAAAAGTTTTGAATATACATAAATGGCTGCAATTATTGAATTAGATGGCAGATGGCTGATCGTAAAAATATCCCTTAGCAAGCACCTAGAAGTTATGAAATATCTACAAGATTTCATAGTCACAAGTCCAGTAGTGCTATAGAGATATAGTAATGAGCCAGTCAGTCAGTGGATTTTATTTATAATATATAGATTGTTTTAGGTTATTCATGGTGTTTTCCTAAAATAACTTTATAAAATTGTTTTAATACTGTGTGAATTTGACCTTATACTGTGAGATTTATTCTGTTGAACTTCTTACGTTCCAAATATCAGGAGATAATTGATAATCTTTCAACTAAATTGCTTATCATGAAGATTACTTTCCTAGATAGTAATTCCCTCTTCTGTTGGCATTTCAATATTTCATGATTTTAATATCTCATAAAAGGTTTCGGTTGAGATCATTTCACTGTGCATACATTAAATTTAATTTATTAAAAGATCAAAGTTCTATCACTTCCTTCTTAAAATTAGAAAAAAATAATAGTATTCTCATGTGGTTCTTCTTGATTAATTTTAACTTAGTGGATGAAACATTCGATTCCGAAAGTGAACTAATGCTGTGCCAATATCTCGAAAAGAAATACGTATATTTTTAGATCTGTCATAATACAGACATACCTTGAGTGTTTTTTCTCTAGTTATTTCACCTTTCGCAAAAAGAAAACGAAAAAAAATTACTGATAAAATATTCAAGTTAGCTCAAAAACTCTGTACAAAACAACTAAGCTAAATTTCGAAACATTTAATTTAATTAAACACGCTTAGTGAGTTCTTTTAAGGTTTTTTTGTTTGTCTAACGATATCTGGCGCAACAATTGACCGATTTATGGGAAATTCTTCACACAGGTGCATTTCTGCAGTTATGACTTAAATGTGTGAAATTTCACACTTAATATTTTCAAGATGGCGGTGGCGGCCAATGTGGTGAATGACTAAAAAAAGTTTTTAGTCAGCATGGCATGTTATAAGTACATCGTTTTAAAAGTCTTGAAGAGTAAGAAAATAATATTTAACTATTATTAAAATATTTTTATTTTTTGCCGGCATTTTGAAATATTTGGGTGTAAAAAAGTGGAGCCGAAATGAGGGTGTAAAAAAAGTGGAGCCGAAATGAGGTTGTAAAGAAGTGGAGCCGAAATGAGGGTGTAAAAAAGTGGAGCCAAAATGAGGATGTAAAAAAGTGGAGCCGAAATGAGGGTGTAAAAAAGTGAAGCCGAAATGAGGGTGTAAAAAAGTGGAGCCAAAATGAGGGTGTAAAAAAAGTGGAGCCGAAATGAGGTTGTAAAGAAGTGGAGCCGAAATGAGGGTGTAAAAAAGTGGAGCCAAAACGAGGATGTAAAAAAGTGGAGCCGAAATGAGGGTGTAAAAAAGTGAAGCCGAAATGAGGGTGTAAAAAAGTGGAGCCAAAATGAGGGTGTAGAAAAGTGGAGCCAAAATGAGGGTGTAGAAAAGTGGAGCCGAAATGAGGGTATAGAAAAGTGGAGCCAAAACGAGGATGTAAAAAAGTGGAGCCAAAATGAGGATGTAAAAAAGTGGAGCCGAAATGAGGGTGTAAAAAAGTGAAGCCGAAATGAGGGTGTAAAAAAGTGGAGCCAAAATGAGGGTGTAGAAAAGTGGAGCCGAAATGAGGGTATAGAAAAGTGGAGCCAAAATGAGGGTGTAAAAAAGTGGAGCCAAAATGAGGGTGTAGAAAAGTGGAGCCGAAATGAGGGTGTAAAAAAGTGAAGCCGAAATGAGGGTGTAAAAAAGTGGAGCCGAAATGAGGGTGTAAAAAAGTGGAGCCAAAATGAGGATGTAAAAAAGTGGAGCCGAAATGAGGGTGTAAAGAAGTGAAGCCGAAATGAGGGTGTAAAAAAGTGGAGCCAAAATGAGGGTGTAGAAAAGTGGAGCCGAAATGAGGGTATAGAAAAGTGGAGCCAAAACGAGGATGTAAAAAAGTGGAGCCAAAATGAGGATGTAAAAAAGTGGAGCCGAAATGAGGGTGTAAAAAAGTGAAGCCGAAATGAGGGTATAGAAAAGTGGAGCCAAAATGAGGGTGTAAAAAAGTGGAGCCAAAATGAGGGTGTAGAAAAGTGGAGCCGAAATGAGGGTATAGAAAAGTGGAGTATGAAAAATGTTCCTGACTTAAGTGAGTTCTTTATGCGCCGCATCACTATTAAAAATCTTCTTATCGTTAGAGTGTATGAAAAATAAATAGTTAAATATTTCTAATACATAAATTTTGGTTTGGTTACTTAAGTGGATCGATAATAAGGTGTAAGGTTTGAAATAAATGTAGAATTAATCCATATTTTCTGGAGACTTTTCGACCCTTCTTTAGGTCATCCTCGCAGTCTTTATTTATATGGTGTTTTTGGTTGAATTTAAAACAAAATCTGACTCCTTAGGAGAGTGCCATTAGTTATTAATTACATAAATTTAATAAATAAATATAAAATGTTGTGCAATTTATAATAAATTAAATAAACAATAATAATTTTGATACCATATAATATATAGTGACATTATTAAATATAAATGATCAAATTAATAATTAAAAATTAACATTTAAAATATTTGAACTTCCCGTTATAGGTAAAAAATTTGGATTAATTCTACATTTATTTCACACCTTTCACCTTATCATCCATCCACCCAAGTAACCATTCAAATTAAAAATTTATTTAAACGTGTTTTATAAATCTTTGCTAAATTCAAAGAGTCACAAAATCCGCAACAACTATAGTGGTAAGGATAGGATTTTTTTCTTTACTTCTTCTGTTTTATTATTTTATCACATTATTGTTATTCTTTTTTATCAAAAAAAAATCTTCTTTTAATGTTTATGTTCTTCTTAACGACGTTTAGATGAAAAGAATCCAAAAATTCGGAACATTCCAACAGAAAAGAAAAGAAATTCTAAAAAAAAAACGGTTTAAAAGGAACAGTGTTTAAAAAGGATGGTAAAAATTAAAATAAGAAAAGTTATTAGTTTTCATAAGAAGAAGTAGAGAGATAGACGCCGGGCTGATAATGATAATGTAGATAAGCCGTGTGAATCAGATGTAATTAATTCATTATAACGCTGAGAAACTTAGTGAGAGCAGAATCATTATACTTGTAAAAGTTGTGATGAGTTCTGTGCAGAAATATGTATATACCTCTCTTCTTCCATTATCAGTAGGTCAGTAGTATTGTTTTATATTATCATATTTTTTTCATACGTATAAACTTATTTGCTCCTCTTCTCATAATATCGTTCTATTTACGTATAAAATAAAATCCAAATACCACTAGCTCACTGACATCTTGATGTCTCTGGAACCACTTGACCTTTAACCATGAAATATTGTAAGTAGGTTCCTCTTAGCTCCTAGATGCTTGCTAAGAAATCTTTTTACGATCCGCCATCTTAATAATGGTAATTTATCTGCAAAATTTGTTATGGTGATATCTCCGGAAACAATTGCAATAGAGTCACTAGAGTCTAGAAACTTGGAATTTAGCTTCTTTGACATGAGCAACTATATAATGAAAGGATTTTTCAATCGGCAATTTTAATTTAAGATGGCGGCTGCATATATTTGAAATTAAGTTCTCTCTCTAACATAATTATCACTACTTGTTTGAAACGCTTAAATAAAATTATGTTATTAGGTATGACGATTTCTCATAATAATATTGATGCTGTCTAAAAGAAGAGATTTTATGAAAGGTACACCCAGTTTTGTGAACTCTGATTCCGAAAACTGCCACGTGTTATGTCAGCTTTAGGAAAGCAGGAGATGGCTGGAGTAGAGCCTGTTAAATTGGCAGGTCATTTTTCGTACACAAAGATTTGTCTTTAGAGGAAGTATTTTTTTATAGAGTATTTGCTTATTTTAAAATAAATCGAGAAAGCATTACTTTACATGAAATTTATAATAATTTCTCGTTGAGAGGTGAATATAAAGAATAGATACACCCCCTTGTTAAGGTCTCACTTACCTTCAACACATTTCTACTGCAATATCTCTCTAAAATATTCCCATACGAATGATTCTTTAATTTTTGTTGTCCCATATTGGAGGATTAAGAAACCCTTTAGCGATCAGCGTTTCTATTTCCATTATGTAACAATAACTGCAAAAAAGAAGTTGTCGCAGTTTATTTCCAAAAAAAAAAGGTTATTAACAACTACAGTGCAATAATTGCTGCAACTGCGGAAGGCCGAGAGGCTATACCAAACAATTATAGCAGATCATTTATGGGTAAAAAGGAAGTCTTTATTGCTTAAAAAATGGCAAATTAAAACACGACCTATGTGCCAACTCTTACTTATGGATGAGAGTCCTGGGTTTACACACCAAAAAGGAGCATTCGAGCGAGACTGTTGAAATACCCTAAGGAGGAATCTCTAGAGGATTGCAGGGAAGACAAGTATGGATCGAGTTAGGAACCAAACTATCAGAACGAATCTCCAAGTGGAGCCACTATCAGACAGGGTAGACAGACAGAAATGAGGTAGTCAGGATGGAGAACCACAGGATACCCAAGCAAGCCATGGAGGTGAGGTGAGAAGGAAGAAGGCCTAGAGGCCACCGCAGAGCGACGTGCCTAGACATCCTGGTTCCGGTATTTGAAAAGCGAGGTGTTACGCTAAGAAATGCTTGGACAGTGTCCTCAGTTGAGCTACGATGACGTCGCCTTTGTCTATCCTCTAGACCGAGAGGTAGATGAGAAACGGAATAAGCACTACAGTCCGTATGGGCCGATATGAATCGGAAATCTGAAACTATCTGACTCTGAAACTAGTTGCCTTCTTCCACTGTGGCCACTCCGGTTTAACTAAACTATTCAATTCTAGCGCAGGTTTACAGAATCAGCGTGTACTTTGGCCGTGATGGAAGTGTCAGTTGCAAGCCCTCGCAATTGACGAAATTACGTTAACCATGGGGTGCGGTAAATACAACCGATCTCCGAGATAATCATAACTTTTTGATGTACGACACAAAACTTTGATGTTTAGCAAAGTGCATTAATATCGTTTTAAGATCTGTTATTACTCCGTTAAAAACTTTCTATTATCGTATTATTTATTGAAAACTAAGCAATCTGATAAGTGATGCAATAAATTATGTACTTTTTTTACTTTTGGTTTCCATGTTCTAGCTTTGTTTTAGCCCTAATAAGCATACTATGTTATTTCATTGGAACTAGTTTATCCAATGGATATAATTAAAAGTTTTTCTTTTTATCTGCTTGCTATCGATTTTTACAACAGTTTATCAACTCGTTATTCTTCAAATAAGACTTTAATCGCTTTTAAAACACGAAAAGTTATTTGGAAATTAGTTTTAAATTAGGTTGGCGTGATGCTTCCTATATACTTACATCTTCCATTGTTCCAATCTCTCCTTAGTTTGAAGAAATACGAGTAGAGAAGTTTGTTGTTGTTTTTTTTCTCCGTTTCTGTGTAGCTATTTCTAGAAACGTAGGAGATCGATGTCAAGAAAAAAGCAATCCGCAGGTATTAGAGAGTGTTTCTCTCACACAAGTTAGAAGCCGGAGAACAAATGAACGGAACATCGCGGCTTTTAGCCCAAAACTCAAATCGGTTTGGTTGGATAATTGGATTGCTCTAGTTTCTTCTTCTCGTCTGTAATTCTCTTTTTTTTTTAATCTTACCAAAAAGCTTTAACAACACAACGACACAGTTTGTCTAGGTCATGTAAAGCAAAAACATCAATACTAGAATCTAAGCGTGTGAAAACTTAAGATTAAGTATCACTACAGTAAATTGTTTTAGTATTGAAAGGTTTCGGCCACTATTTTTTTAACATTGATAAATTCATATGAATTATACATTTATTCATTGTCAGTACACATTTAACGCACTTGTTAATTTTACCTTACTTTTTGAAATATTTTTTTATTTTAAACTTGATGTTTTTTAATTAAGCCATTAGAAATAACTTGACCACATTACGAAAGAATAGTTAAACTTACTGATTTTATAAATTACTTTTTTTAAGAACTATTTTATCAAGAATTTTTCAAATTTTAATCCGATTTCAAATTCCAATTGGTTCTTAAAAAGGATCAAAATGACTCCTCACTATTACAAGACTATATATTTCACCTTAAAAACATTGATTACTGCTTGGAGATTTGACTAAAACCTCACGAGCGATAATCGTTTGAAATTACCATTCTTTGCGCATAACTTGTACCGCACGGATTTTATACAAAATTTTATTTTTCTTGCATTTAGAATTTTTTTTTTATGAGTAACCTCTATATAATTGTCTGTGTCTTACTGTGACTAATTAGCTTTATACAAATGCCTGACTGACTAATATTAGTAAGTATGCACTACTAGAGATTAATCTAAATTACTATAAGTAATTTAAGTTCGTATAATATTAAAATAATTTAACAGATAAATTAAAGCTGGAATTGCTAAAACAAGAAAATGAACTGACTCCCAATCAAATAAGGAAATTATTTACGTCAAATATTAAAATGAATAATAACTGATTATTCAGCTTATTAATACGTTAAACGTTTAAAGAAAATAAATATTGGTTATTTTTTTTTTTTTTTTTTTTTTTTTGTAAATAAACAAATTATAAACATTACTGCATTTGGAAAATTTAGCAAACGCATCCATAAATAATTTAAGGTACAATAACATCTTATTTTGTAATTACCTTGAGTTTTATTTATAATGATTATTTTGACTGCTCTAGGGCTATTAATTATCGAGTTTAAAATTGATAGGTTGATTGCCACTCTAGCTGATTTAAATATAGATTGGTTTTTATCACTTTATTGGTTTATCGGCAGTAGATTGATAAGTTGATTGCCCCACTAGCTGCTGCTACATGCTGATCGGTTTCTTTAACCTGAGTGGTTCTTCATCAGTAAATGGATAAGTTGATTGCCACACTAGCTGCTGCTAAATGCAGATCGGTTTCTTTAACCTGAGTGGTTCTTCATCAGTAAATGGATAAGTTGATTGCCACACTAGCTGCTGCTAAATGCAGATCGGTTTCTTTAACCTGATTGGTTCTTCATCATTAAATGGATAAGTTGATTGCCACACTAGCTGCTGCTAAATGCAGATCGGTTTCTTTAACCTGAGTGGTTCTTCATCAGTAAATGGATAAGTTGATTGCCACGCTAGCTGCTGCTAAATGCAGATCGGTTTCTTTAACCTGAGTGGTTCTTCATTAGTAAATTGATAAGTTGATTGCCACACTAGCTGCTGCTAAATGCAGATCGGTTTCTTTAACCTGAGTGGTTCTTCATCAGTAAATGGATAAGTTGATTGCCACACAAGCTGCTGCTAAATGCAGATCGGTTTCTTTAACCTGAGTGGTTCTTCATCAGTAAATAGATAAGTTGATTGCCACACTAGCTGCTGATAAATGCAGATCGGTTTCTTTAACCTGAGTGGTTCTTCGTCAGTAAATGGATAAGTTGATTGCCACACTAGCTGCTGCTAAATGCAGATCGGTTTCTTTAACCTGAGAGGTTCTTCATCAGTAAATGGATAAGTTGATTGCCACTCTAGCTGCTGCTAAATGCAGCTCGGTTTCTATATCACTTTATTGGTTCATCAAATTTCGATAAAATGGTCAATAATAATTTAAATGAAACCATGAAACCCCGAAGAAAAACCATCAAATTAAAAAAAAATCTTAATTAAAATAGAAATAGATTATACAGCATGGCTTAAGCCGTCTGCTGGAATCTGCCGTATTTGTTCCAATACAAAAAAAAAAATTATATTTTTTTTAAAATATTAAAATTAAAAAATACATTTTGTAATAATAATATAGAAAGCTTCTCTGGGTATAAATTTAAATGATGTAATATTTATAAAATGACATTGAAAAGAAAAAAATGCAAATTTAAAAAACAAACTAAAATAGTAATAACAAAATAAAAATAAAACAGATAAACAAAAGTAGAGCCAGAAATAAGCACTTAAGTATGAAGTAATTATGTACTTGTATATGAGAAAGTTTTAAAGGGAATGAAGTTGTTACGAAAGAAAGAAAATTAAATGCTATTGATTTTTAAACTTCCTGCTTGTGTGCAGATATAGTACTTGTAATATTTCACGGTGTATTTTTACACTGTTAACATTCAAGAAGCCATAGTTTTTACGATATTTAATCTCCAGAAATATAAGCACTTAAGTACGAAGTAATTATGTACTTGCATATGAAAATCTTTTGTTCAATTTGAGCTAATGTAGTTTTACGAAAGAAAGAAAATGTAATGCTGTTAATTTTAAACTTCCTACTTTGTGCGGATATATTTCATGGTGTATTTTTACACTATTAACATTAACGATAGTTTTTACGATGTGTAATCTCGTTGATTTCGAAAGCGTAAAATTAAAATAATAATTGTAGGTAAAATGATTGAGTTACGTAAGGATTGTTAGCGTATTAAATACATCAATCAGGAAGGAAAACTAATCACGCATCTTTAATCTAAAATAATTATTTAGTTGTGATACATTTATATTTTATAAATCTATAATTAATATATGATCTTGTTTATTTTTCAATAGAGGTGATTTTAAATCGTTTGCAATATTCGCATCAAATAATAGTGGAAATTCTGACATTTTATTAATATAAGTTATTTTTCTGAGAAAAACTGATGATTTGAGTCTCGCGTCGATCTCCGACATGATTTGACTCACCTCTCACTAAATGTTTTTATTAATATAATCCTTTTTCTTCCCCTTTAGGCACTGATGATGGCCTTTTGAAGGATGAAAGCTGCTTTGCGATTAAAGTATTATCACGTGGAGAGACAGTTTGTTTTAATTCTTCTGATTATTTAAAGTACACCGGTTAAATCTACTTTAGTTAGGTTATCAACAAGTTCTACTTTAAGAAGAACTTTTTGGTTCCCTCTTTAGTTGGTATCAACAAATTCTCCACTTTAAGGAAGAACTTGTTGGTTCCACATTAGTTGGATTTGCAACAAATTCTATTTTAAAAAGAACTTGTTAGTTTCGCTTTAGTTAGTTGTCAACAAGTTCTATTTCAAAAAGAACTTGTTAGTTTCGCTTTAGTTAGTTGTTAACAAGTTCTATTTCAAAAAGAACTTGTTAGTTTCGCTTTAGTTAGTTGTCAACAAGTTCTATTTCAAAAAGAACTTGTTAGTTTCGCTTTAGTTAGTTGTCAACAAGTTCTATTTCAAAAAGAACTTGTTAGTTTCGCTTTAGTTAGTTGTCAACAAGTTCTATTTCAAAAAGAACTTGTTAGTTTCGCTTAGTTAGTTGTCAACAAGTTCTATTTCAAAAAGAACTTGTTAGTTTCGCTTTAGTTAGTTGTCAACAAGTTCTATTTCAAAAAGAACTTGTTAGTTTCGCTTAGTTAGTTGTCAACAAGTTCTATTTCAAAAAGAACTAGTTAGTTGTCAACAAGTTCTATTTCAAAAAGAACTAGTTAGTTGTCAACAAGTTCTATTTCAAAAAGAACTTGTTAGTTTCGCTTTAGTTAGTTGTCAACAAGTTCTATTTCAAAAAGAACTTGTTAGTTCCGCTTCCGCTTTAGTTAGTTTTCAACAAGTTCTATTTTAAAAAGAACTTGTTAGTTCCGCTTTAGTTAGTTGTCAACAAGTTCTATTTTAAGATGAATTTGTCAGTTCCATTTTAGTTAGTTATCAAAAGTTCCACTTTAAGATGAACTTGTTAGTTCGTCTTTAGCTTGTTATTAACTAAAGTGGCCGAAATCGGTCCTTAAGAGACATTAGTCCGGAAAGACAATTTATTTCAATTCATTAGCTTTGCGTACAATTTACTAGATGTTTAAATAAATTTATTTTTATCTTTGGGTTTAAAATAATAAATATTATCTTATAATAAATCTCAGTCAATAAAAATAATTTTAGATATTCTTGTACCAGTTTCTGAGTCAATGATTTTGAAATTAGGCCTTTTTTCATTCGTTTCATACTTAGTTCTTTAAAAAAGAATACTTTCTGACAAGTAGAAGAACTATTTTCGTTTCTTGATAAACACTAATAACTTTGATGTACATATTTTATATTTTATTCAATTTAAATTAATTTAATGCGAATTATATATTTGATTAAGCAAGTAAGGCGTTTAAATGACTTCTTTTTTCCTATCATCGCAACTAATTTATTTTGATTGCAATTATATTAAACTAAAGTCCAAGAATAGCTTCGTTAGGTTCACTTTAGAGGTATGTTAATGCATTGAAATAATTTATTTTTACTTTGCACTGTAAAAGGATGCGCGAGAACAGTTTTATCTAGATTGTTGTTCCTTTTTTTTATTTTATTTAACAATGTAAATCTTCTTCCTTTTTTTTATATACTCTTTGCTTTCATTTTATGTGTAACACTGCAAAGGAGGAAATAAAAGGAACTCAAGTTCACAGATGAGAGCGCATGTCAGTGGCCTTTTAGGAGGAAAAACTTTTTTGAAATAAAAAAAAAAGGCAACGCGGGGTTTCTAACTAGGAGAGAAGGAAGAGGTGGGATCAACAGCTGTGTCAATGTCATACCGCTGATTCTTACCTCTTACCTGCCCTACTCGCTCGTGAATTACAATCAGTACGGTTCTAACATCCTCGCTAGCAACATCTTCTCCTTAGTAACTAATCCCTCCCACCAGCCCTAGTTTCGCGAGTTCACGAGCTATCATACAGTTTTTCTTTTGTTTGTTAAGTTAATTTGCGACGAATGTTTGTTTAAATTTTTTTTTTTTTTAAAAAAAGTTTAATTGTGTTATAACATTAGTTTTTTGTGAGATTTTTTTATAAAAATTATATTTTTACGATTAGTGTTGTTTAAACGGATAATTACATACAGATAATGTATTATAAAATATATAATATAAAATAGATTAATATTAAAATAATCAATAGGCATTATAATTATTAGTTTATATTCAATTTGTTATTGGATAAAGGATAAATTCTGATAAAACAAAAATACGCTCTGGCGCTGTGAGTCGAATCAGAGTATATATCATATGTATTTAGTTGGTCCCCCGTGAGTTTGGCGGAAAAAGTAGTGAATAAACTAAAAATTGATCAGCTAATTAATAGTAATGTTTATTACTATCCAATTATCACCACATTTGTTGCATCATCGGGTTGTCTTTGGTTAGCCAAATGAAGAAATGGCTAACCAAATGGTTGTGATATTGTTTAAATAATTTTTCATATTAATTGCGCGTTTTAGTGACAATACTTATATTATTTCTTTTAAGTGTTTTTCTTTTAGCGTTCGTCGCATTCTTCATTATTTTTCTTGTTTGTGCTTTTCTCTAATCTGTGATAGGGACTCATCATTATAGAGGTGTAGTTCAATAACCAAGAAACGTCTTCACACAGAATAATTGTATTTATAACAATTGACCGTTTCCGGCTGTTCTAAAGCAGCCTTCTTCAGATAATCTAATGGTCATTGTAAGCTTTACTTGTAAGTTTCACTTGTACATCGTACAATAACCATTAGATTATCTGAAGAAGGCTGCACTAGAATAGCCGAAATCCGGTCAATTGTTATAAATACAATGATTCTGTGTGAAGACATTGTTTGGTCATTGAACTGCACCTCTATAATGATGCCTCATAAGTATTTCAAAATTTCCCAACTAATACTTATCAATAGTTTATTTCTGTATATGGATAATAGTCTTAAAAACACCGAGAGGACAAATTATTACCTATGGCGACGTTAGGTAACTTTTTTCCTTACTAATAAAAAATAAAATGTCATCTTTTTCACTTTTAAACCATTTATGGCATTAATAATTAATTCCGTCGTATAAGTTTAAAAGTTACAAATAGAAACACTCGAAACTGAAGAATAAGTGAGTATATAGAGTTGATAGCAATAGTATAATAAAATTATATCAATAATAAATTTATCGCGTAACCAAACTAAACGTATTGTCAACTTAATAAAAAGTATTATACAGTTTTGAGACATCTATATATTTTTTTCTCTTTACTTTATCGCTATACTTTTCAAATAAGATGAGCAATCTATCTAAGTATTTATGTCGTAATGTTACGTCGTAATTAGTTTTCGTTTCGTATTTTTTTTCTCTAACATGACATAAATAGAGATGATCTAATCTTTTTTAGATGCAGTGATAAATTCTCTTTTGTATTTTTGTAATTCTATTGAAGTGGATTCAAGCGGCTAACGATAGCCTCTAACTAAAATAACTTACAACTTGCTACACATTCTGACTCATTTTACAAAGTTTTTTTTTTTTGCAAACGTAAAAATATTTAGCGCTTTTTCTTTGACATTGTGATAGTGCCACTAACTTAAGAGATAATAATGTATTTAGACAGTTTGATTGTAAGGCAATAGGGTAATAGGTTAAAGATTGGAATAGGTAACTATACTATAATTATCCAAATATATAAATATTATGTGAAGTACATAATCGTCAAACATATTTATGTATTTAATTAACGGTTCTGTATAAACCACATCTTTATTAATGGACGAATTAAGTATACTTTTTTTGTAGATTAGAATGGTACTAAAACATTTTTTTCTGGAATTAGAGCATTCATGAAGGTAATCTTAATTGATTTAAAGAACTATTTCCTCTTAAAATACTTGTTTATTTATCAAAGCAGTTTTCGGCCTTTATAAGGTCATCATCAGTGCCGATTTTGGACGAAGTAGAGTTACATTCATAAACTAATATGAAGGGGATGAATCTGTATCATGTTGGAATCCAACTTAATACACATTTATGTAGCTCTAGTTCGTCCATGATCGACACTGATGATGGCTTTATAAAGAACTACAGCTGCTTTGATAAATAAACAAGTATTATTTTACGTTCAGACAGTTCATTAAATCCATTAATATATTTCTAGTTTTTTTCTTTTAACTACCGTGAAGTTAAAAGTTAAGCAGTAAGATATTATATTGATCGATCCCGTCTAGTTGAAATTTATTTTTTCTTGTTTTCGGCCATAAGAGGAAAATATATTTTAAAAAACTGGCAATATTTTGGCACACACCACACATGGGCATCGTCTGGCCTGAGTTTTGCTATTTTGTCATTTTTAAGAGTAACTCAAAATAGTCCAGGAGATAGTGTGCAAAAACGTGTCTGACTAACATAAAGCTAGAATTTTGTATACAAGTCAATTTTTTAGCGCCTATTAAGAATATCTGGTCGGCTATGTTCGTCTGCGGGACATAGCTTGGCAATAGGCGTTTGAAAAAAACAAACCGGTGGAGAGCGGCCATGTCTCACCAATTATGGTGGACAATGTGATTTTCATGATCCTGAGTACAGAATTAGTTAGTAGACGAAAATCAAGTTGATGTTAGTTTATCCCTTGACAGGTGACCACCTTGATTTTTAGTAATATTTGAATAACTAACCTATCAAGTGTGAAAGTATAACATCGACTTGATTTTTGGTCTACTAACTAATTCTGTACTCAGGATCATGAAAATCATACTGTCCACCATAATTGGCGGGACATGGCCGCTCTCCACCATTTTGTTTTTTTCAAATGCCTATTGCCAAGCTATGTCCCGCAGACGAATCTAGCCGACCACATATTCTTAAAAGTCGCTAAAAGATTAACTTGTATACAAAATTCTAGCTTGATGTTAGTCAGACACTTTTTGGCACGCTATCTCCTGGACTATAATAATTCATCAAAGATTAGGTTACATCAGATAAAAAATAAACACACACTGACTATCCTTTGCTTCATGGATAGTTGGAGCCATGATTTATTTGTTTCATGGTTCCCTGTAGGTAAGGTGCTGTAAATCAAGCATAAATAAGTATTTTGAAGACAGCGCATCCCATAAACTATAGCTGAAATTAATTTGTCATTTTCATTTTGTGGTTCTCATCTGCACAAAGCCATCTCTTTTTGCAAACTTTTTTTTGGACTCTTCGTGCATACCGAGTATGCGGAAAAAGTAAAAACACTAAGAATTAACTAAGCAAAAAATCAGTATCCATAACAAGAATAAGAAGAGAGGAATGATTGAAGAAACACTATCCACTCTATTGATTACAAAAGAGGAATGATTGAGGATTGAGGAGACGCTCCATACTATTTATTACCAGAGAGGAGTGATTGAGGAGACTTGTTCCACTCTATTGATTACACCCACAATTGTCTGATACCTTCCGTTCTGAAATGACCAAGTACCGTTGTCGTTCTAAAAGAGCCAACTTTTCTATAGCGTACTAAGCGAACACATGATGTTCAAGAGAACAAACCCAGCGTGTTGTTATATAACTAATTTATTTTTTGGGAAATCAAACTACATATTTATGAAGAAACTCATTGTGTCATAGATGCTTTCGAATATTGGTATACATTTTTTTAATTGTCCTAGAATGGGTATTTACCGTTTGCCTACCAACATATTATATACGCCCACATATAGGTATTATTTACCCATTATCGGAAAGTTAATCTGTATTGGATGTGGGTACCCAACATTTCTCCCAGCTTTATTTATTTCTTTATGGCCATTTAACACAATAGTAGGTTATAACAGGTCAGTTAATATGAAAATAACCTGTGAATCAGACTGATTTTGGTCATTTAAACTTCCGGTTCTTTAAGGTTTCCAGGTTGAACTTTTCGGTTGTTTAAGATAAAACACTTCGGTAAGTTAAGGTAAAATTCTTCGTTACTTTAAGGTAAAACTCTTCGGCAGTTTAAGATAAAACTCTTCGGTAGTTTAAGGTAAAATTCTTCGGTAGTTAAAGGTAAAAATCTTCGGTAGTTTTAGGTAAAACTCTTTGGTAAGTCAAGGTAAAACTCTTCGGCAGTTTAAGATAAAACTCTTAAGTAGTTTAAGGTAAAATTCTTCGGTAGTTAAAGGTAAAAATCTTCGGTAGTTTTAGGTAAAACTCTTTGGTAAGTTAAGGTAAAATTCTTCGGTAGTTTAAGGTTAAATCTTTGGTAGTTTAAGGTAAAATTCTTCGGTAGTTTAAGGTAAAATTCTTCGGTAGTTTAAGATAAAACTCTTCGGTAAGTTATGGTAAAATTCTTCGATATTTTAAGATAAAACTCTTCAGCAGTTTAAGATAAAATTCTTCGGTAGTTTAAGGCAAATTCTTCGGTAGTTTAAGGTAAAATTCTTCAGCAGTTTAAGATATAATTCTTTGGTAGTTTAAGATAAAATTCTTCGGTAAGTTAAGGTAAAATTCATCGGTAGTTTAAGGTAAAACTCTTTGGTAGTTTAAGGTAAAATTCTTCGGTAGTTTTAGGTAAAACTCTTCGGTTGTTTAAGATAAAACTCTTCGGTAAGTTAAGGTAAAATTCTTCGGTAGTTTAAGATAAAACTCTGCGGTAAGTTAAGGTAAAATTCTTCGGTAGTTTTAGGTAAAACTCTTCGGTTGTTTAAGGAAAAATTCTTCGGTAGTTTTAATAACTCATTGGTTGTTTAAGATAAAAAATTTTCAAAACTTTAAGGTTTAAAGATAAAACTTGCTTAAACATTTTATTTATATAGACTTCCGTTTCTGAGATATACGTAATTCTTTCATTTGCTCTTAATCACTGTAGCTTATTTAATCTATCAGAATTGACGCGTTCCCAGACGTCAGACGCGGTAACTTCGAGAAGATTTAGACTAAATATAGTCTGGGAAGACCTAGTAGTTGTTTAGTGGTTTTGACCTCGTGTATTTTTCTCTAGCATTGGTTATAAGTTCTACTCTTTCCAGACAGATAATATTTGGAATGTGGCTGCAGTTGATGGAGGAAAATACATGTCAATGAGAACAGAAGAACGGAAGCTCAAAGCAAGCTCACGATACAGTGAATAGCATTTGTTCAACCTTGGACTATATTCTTCTCTTCATATCCCTGTCATTCAGAAGAGCACAATTCACTGACATTACAGATTCATTCAAACATGATAGTTTTCGTCAGTCAGGCATATAGCGTTAATTATTATTATTTGCACAACAAGAAGAGCAGTGTCTTGTCGAATTTGTTATCTAGTCGAACACTCCTGAAGAAAACCTCCATCCTTACATCGAAGTCGAATTTGAGGAAATGAAAACAAAATAAAATAATAGTAATAATAATAATAATAATAATAATAATTAGGTAGATTTTGAAGAAAGTTTTAAATACTGCCTAAATCCAAATTTTCAAGAAAATGGATGTTGATTCCCAAAATTAAAAGCAAAAACATCTGGTGACTTGACTAAAATAGAAAAATCAAATGACTTGGTCTCAGTGTTTACTTACATACTAACTACTAACTTACATTTTAGTTTATTACAATTCGGTCAAAATCGAAACGATCTTAAATCATAAATGTAGTTTAAAAGAAAAGAAAAATAAATTATTCTATATCAGAAAAAGAACAAAACTTGAACAAAAGAAAATATGATATGACGAAAAAAGGGACGCCCTCCTTTTGCTTTTGCTAAAAAATTGGAAAGTTTTTTGGCATTATCTTGTTTGATCAGCTGTTATTATTATCAGCTGAGTATTATGGGATTATTGGATAGTGGTCAGGACTCTTGTATTATTATATTGAGGGTTTAGATGGACAAAGAGAATTCTAGTACGTGTCTTATACTGCTTGCGACATCCTTTAGATCATAATATAGTTACGATGGTTGAAAACTTAAGTCGTGACATCATTTTGTTAGCTTTTATTTACCTCGCAGAATCTTTTGCTCTGTACCTCACGATCAGACATCATTCTCACCTTCTTTATTTTACTCGTTTCCCATATTAAACATTGCTGTGTTATTAACATCATAAATTTATAATATATAAGCTTTTAAGTATAATCAGACTCGGACTCGGATTAAACGTTTAGTGTACAAAGCGACTGCCAGAGGCAACGAGTTTCAAGAAAACTTGGAAATAAGGACAGAATATGTCGATTTTTTTTTATTAATAAAATATATTTGTTTATAAAATATTACGTCTTTACAAACATTTGATCTTTTGAGGAGTTCATTAGAACTCTAAGATACTGCAATAGCACTAAATGTTTAACAAAAAATAATGAATGTCTATAGCGAGGATCACTCAAAACTAAAAATCAAATTTGAGAAATTAATGAACTTTTAGGACTTCAATATTTATTTCTTCAAGGTATAAACATGTATGGTCTCTTTTATAGATATTGGATTATTGGAAATACTAAATTGTTTATTTAAGGTATAAATATATTATGTTACTAGGCTGTGAAGTGAGTTTTTTCTTTACCGCGGCAATTACAATTCACTGTCGAGTGAAGCGAGACAGTAAATATTGCCAAGGTAAAGAAAAAACACTTCACAGTCGTGTAGCATATGCAATTTTTTCCGTGGTAGCAGACAATGAAAAAACATTAAATATTAATAAAAAAAAGAAACCTTAAAAAGAGGTTACAATAGGATTGTTCCAACCAAGCATTGTACCGTCCGCGGGATCGTCACCGGCATGCGCAATTGATAAAAGCCGTCCCAAGCCGACTTGTGACAGTGTTTCGTACCGTCCACGAAACTGTTCCAACCCCGGCAGGGATCGTTTGCGAACCGTTCACTGTACGATCCCAACGATCCTCTGACAATACCATGTACTGGTTTGAATGACATGCGCAGTTATGTCAATAATTACAAATATCAACAGGAAGGTTTCCTAATGTTAGGTTTCCTTAATGTTTTTAATACAGTGCGAATTATAGTCCTAAACTCGTTCCAACCTGACATGATTTTATTACAGTACAATGTTAGCGCATCCGTATAAAACCTGTCCTAAACGATTCCCGAATGGTCCGCGGGACGATACAAAGGACGGTACAAATAGCGGGGGAACAAACCTACTATAAGAAAAGATAAATAAAACGCATTGACATCTAGCGGATTTTAATCGTACTAAGAAGCATTTCTACAAAGATTGCAGCGCTAAAAACGGAAGTTTTGATAACTACCAGCTGTAAAGAAAAAATGTTTTCTGTCCTAGGACGTAAAAAAAAAAAAAATCTTTACGGCTAGGAGTAATAAAAAGATTTTTTAAGTCCACGTAATGAAAAAATGGATTTTAGCTATGTTTTTTAGGCTCTAAAAATACTATTTCACAGCCTACCACGGAAAAAAGAAATTATATTACTCTAAAATTTCGGTCAATCCATTATTTATTATCTTTATTTTTGACTGATCATCACTATCCTCAGAAAGAAAGTATTGTGATGCCCTGAGTTTAAAAATGTGATTTTTAAAAGTCAGCCGACTCTCTACTTTCTGTAGTCAGAACTGAGTTTGAGAAATAAAATATTTAATTCTTTTAGTGTTGGGCTTTCCTTTGCGATATTATAATCCCTCCTTGGATTATTCTTTAAAAATGTATTATTGTTGGCTGTAGTCTGTGCTGATTGTTGTCTGTGCAGATGCATGGAGTATAAACTACTAAACCAATTTCGATTAAATTTTTCATTAATGTTGATAAAAATTATACCCCGAGGAGGCGAAATCGAAAAATTTATTTTAGCACTAAATGCGAGGACTCTAAATCAAAAACAAAATAATAACAATAATAATAATAATAATTGTATTTAAAAAAAAAAAAAAAAAAACTAAAATTTAGTCCATTTTAATACGAATCTTAACATATAAGTCGCTTTCCCGTAAAAAAAATCCAGTTTCTGAGATATAGATAAAAATAAATCAAATTTTTCTAAGTCGAAAACGAAGTTTAAACAATCTCACAACTCTTTTTAAATGTGTTAAAAATAAATTGATTCAATTTTTTATTATAGGATTTAAATTCAGTCTTAATATGTGTATGAGATAGTTTTGTTTCAGTTTGTCCTGCCGATTTTTTAAAACATTTTCTATAAATTTGACATTTTGACTTGACATATTCCCTTTAATCTTTTAGAAAACTTAGGGCTGCAATGGTATGATATTTTGACTTGCTATCCCTTTTATCCCTCGGGAGACGTTGGGATGCAATAAATAGATATTATGATTTGGCTAATTCCTTTTAATCCCTCGGAGAACGTTGGGCTGCAATAAATAGGTATTATAATTTGGCTAGTTCCTTTGAATCCCTCGGGGAACGTTGGGCTGCAATAAATAGATATTATGATTTGGCTAATTCCTTTTAATCCCTCGGAGAACGTTGGGCTCCAATAAATAGATATTATGATTTGGCTAATTCCTTTCAATCCCTCGGAGAACGTTGGGCTGCAATAAATAGATATTATAATTTGGCTAATTCCTTTTAATCCCTCGGAGAACGTTGGGCTCCAATAAATAGATATTATGATTTGGCTAATTCCTTTCAATCCCTCGGAGAACGTTGGGCTGCAATAAATAGATATTATAATTTGGCTAATTCCTTTTAATCCCTCGGGGAACGTTGGGCTGCAATAAATAGATATTATGATTTGGCTAATTCCTTTTAATCCCTCGGAGAACGTTGGGCTGCAATAAATAGATATTATGATTTCCTTTTAATTCCTCGGGGAACGTTAGGCTAGAAAATGTTAGTTATTTTTATTAAAAGGATTATTGTAAATTGTTAATAGGATTAAAAAGTAGCTATAGTTTACAGTAATATTATATTAAAGTAAACCTCCTATAATTCGAATCAGCTAGGAAGCGCTCTAATTAATTTAAACAGAAAAAAGATAAAATATTCTATTGAATATTGCATATTAAGTACAAATTCTTGTTTTTAAACTGTATATTTTTAATCTCTAAAATGTTTGTTTTTAAGTTTTTATTTAAAATTAATTATCGTTTTCCCTTTAAATATACCTTATTCTATATTTAAAGGAAAAAAATAAATCGATAATTCAGGTAATCTAGAATCTATAGACTGATCTTGGTTCAATTAGTCCGAATAATCGGAGTTTTATTTCATATTATAGAATAATATTCAACAACAGTTTATATTATTAAATAATATATATAGCAATAATTTCTATCATAAATAAAAATAGTTAATAAACAAAAATTTTCTTATAGTGGATAAAGAGACGTTGTATATTTTTTAATAATATTTTTAGACATTATCAGTGAAGAATAAAGTTACACCGAGCATTATTATAATAATTTATTTTCTTCTAAGAACTTTTTTATAAATTACTTTAAGTGATAAATTAATACTATAAGTGATAAATTAATACTATAAGTGATAAATTAACTATCATTTTCTTAAGTGAGTGCTAAAGAAAATGGTTTACTGTGACTTGTAAGTGGAAATTAGTGTAGCGTGAAGGAATTACATTAAACATGGATAATTCAGAAAATACATTGATGTTAACGCCTAAACGATCAGTCAGTCTTCCTTCATTTCTCTTCGGACCAAGGCCTTATATCAATAGTAAGTTTCTACACTTTTATATATTGAGTTCTATCTAATATTTTTTATTAAATTATGTAATTAGAGCAGGATTAAAGATAAATTATGTGTTTTTAAATAATTACGAACGATTTTTTCTTTCCCTCACTACCTATAGTAGGAAAAGTATTGTTTTCACCAAAAAATTAGAGGCCTCTTAGTGGCCTCTGGTAAGGGTTTTTTGGTGTGAAAGTATAAAAAAAAGTCACTGATTGGTCACTGATTTGGAGATTTCAACGGAATTATCCGTTTTAGGTGTTTTTAAGACCTCCTGAGTGGTTTTCAGCATGACGTCTGTATGTATATGTGTATGTATGTATGTGTGTATGTATGTGTGTATTGTATATATATGTATGTGTGTTATCATCGTAGCGCCCAAGGTATTTAACCTATAGAGAGTTGAAACTTAGCAGAAAAATCAGTCCTAACCTGTAGTTGTGTCACCCGGAAAATCAACTTTTTCCGCCATCTTGAACCCAGTTTGCTGAGTCAGCAAAAATTTAAAAAATCTTAATAAATCGCAAATGGTCCTGATCGAGTTGAAATTTGGCTCGAATGTACCTCTCTGTATGACAAACAAGCCCAAAACGAACAAGCCGCTACACTAAATTTCATTTTGATTTTGGCCGCCATTTTGAAGTTATAAATTTTTGAATTTTTTAACTTTGACGGTTAATAATACTGAAAGTATAAATAGGTTTTTGACGTATAGCATATCGTTGGAACCGGAAAAAATTAAGGAACAAATATTAAAAAAACCGATGAAATTCCATTAATTAGTTTCAAAGTTATAAGCGAATATAATTATTTAATTGTGCAATAATTTTGATGAGTCAAAGTTTGTTTACATCTGTCAAAATACCGCCAAACTTCAAATAATTAAATAAAATATAGGTATTAAAAATAAGGTTTTTTTTTAAGAATGATAATAAATCAGTTAGTTCAGAACGGTCACCCATCCAAGTACTGACCACGTCCAATGCTGCTTCCTCCTGCTGCGAAGCAGCAGGAGAGGCCACTTTAGTGGCCTCTGAAGTGAAGAAAAGTTCCGAGGTACCCCCTACCCGATTTTTTTTTTATATTCCTTAACAAATTGTATGATATTAAACTAATTTAGTTATTTATGAGCAAGTGTAAAGCGATCGCTAGCTTTTATTGATTCTTTGTAAAATATAAAATATATATTCTAAATTTAAAAAGGTATTAAGATGTAAAGGGTTTTTTGGTGTGAAAGTATAAAAAAAGTCACTGATTGGAACTTCACCAGTATTCAAAAGCTGAATAGGTACTACAAGGTACAAGTATCTTGTAAAGAAAGGTGCCCTTCTTCAATGCCAATTCAAAAAGAAGAAAAAATGAACTTAAGAAGGGGAGTCTTTCTTGATGGAAATTAATAATGATGGCTTTGCTTTTAAAACAAATGAGAAAGATGAGGTCAAGAAAGGGCCAAGTGTAAACATCGAGTGTGCCTTAAGGCGACATCCTTGGTCCTTTTCTATTCATGGTTTAAATTTGTCAGCGAATCACCAAATGGACTTGCCAGAGTAGGAGTTAACCAGTATGGTATGTTGAACTTTCACACTTAAATAGATGTATGATGTTTTCGGACTTTGACCATTAACATTCTTTACTCCGAACTCTTATTGTATTCGATTGAACTGAACTAAATTAGTTTAATATCATACAATCTGTTCTGTATGAATAGAAAAAAATGAGAATAGTTTTTTCTTTTAATTTTTATTTTTAGACATGTCTAAAAGTGAATAGTGATGAATGGATGAGAATTGACATAAATGAATAGTGATGAACGTGAAGAATCTATTGAAATAAAACAAAGTGAATAGCACTATTAACCTGTTGCTTGAATGCTTTCACATACCTTCTGTATTCATTTTTTTACGACTAGTCTTTCACTGTATAATTTATAATTACAAGGTATAGAAATGTTTGAATGCGTGTTTTTTTTTTGTTCACATTTTTTGAATTTATTATTTTTTTTGTAACAGTATTATAGTAATATTAACCTTAAAGAGAAAGAAAATAATAAAATACCCTTTTTGTATCTTATTTCCCAAAAATTATCGATAATTGAACACCGAAGAGTAAACGCTAGTTATGGAAAAAAAAGGGAAACTGTATTTCGGAGGGTGTTTATAGAATTAAAAAAGTAAAAGTAGAATAACTATAAAAATACAAAAAAAAAAAAAAAAAAAAAAAAAAAAATGAATGAATGAATGATCTTTTTATAAAACAAAGATCATTTTAAAATGTTTATCTGACCAACTCGAGGCTGAAAAATCTATACATCTAAATCTAACCTTCTCCAAATCTGTAATATCAATAATCTAAATGATTATCAATCTATTAAATTAATTGCTCGACCTAACTGTTTTAAATTAATGGATGATTTATAGATTACACTGCCGACGATCTGATGCATCCTGCTCAAAACAGTTTCGTAAAACTGATTGCATCAGTAACGTGTATAATACTGACGCGACGGCGACGTACTGATCAATAACTTTTAATTTGCAGTTTATTGCATGCGCTTATTTGGGGGAAATAATCCTCGGAAAGTAGTATTTTGCATACGAGTGTGGAGTTTCTTGATATTAAAAGAAAATAGACTGCCAATTGGTGTGGCACATAGTTTCCTCGGATCCAATCATGTACTTTATTGATTTTATGCTTTTACAAGCCTTATATAAGTCTAATTTGCTTAATTGTTTCCCCCGTTTCTTTATCTGTCAAAATTGTTTGGTTTCCTACATGAATTAAAGTATCAATTTAGCAAAAGTTAAAAAGTGCAGACAGACGGTTCAAATTAATCTGTAGCTACCTGCAGGTTACTTTCGATTAACTATAAGAGTTTCATAGAAATCAGATAAGTACTTTTGAAGCTACAGCTGTAAATAAATGTATGTTTGTGTGCATGTGGAAGAGAAACAAATGAGCCCTGAAGGTTGAAACTTATATGGGACCAACATTTAGCTAATTATGACCTACCATACAAACTTCATTAAAATGGGACGTGTAGCTTGTAAGATATGTTGGTTCGCAAAAATTGAGCCACAGCTGAGACAGACACGGAACCAAAAATGTTCCCTGATGTCTGAAACGGATTTCTGTCTTGGAATTTTTGAAATTGGAGACATAAAATATTTTCGTTCTTCAGAACGATCACATAGCTTCCGTTACCTTCGGTGAGCTCGGAAGCAAAAAACAAAAAAACATCTAGTTTCTAGTTTGAAGTTTAGAATGGGCTTACAGCAAGGAGGCGTGTTTAGATTATTTAACATCTTAACTTAATGAATTCAGAGTGCGTATTGAAGAAAGCAACGCGTGCACTAGATTTCATTGTAACCGGCCAACTTTTACTGTAATGCTAACATTGGACACATACAAATTATTTCACTAAACAAAAACACATTGAAACAGTCTTGTAACAAAGGTAACAGTTGTTTTAGTTTATTTAAAATTTACATTCTACTTCTCTTTTCTCTAAAAAAAAATCCTGGTTACTAGTTTTTGAAGCTAAACGTTCATAACTTTTAGGGCCACTATTCATCATTAAATTTCAAAGACTTTAACTGTAGATCTCAAAGACCAACTATAGATCTCAATGACTTTAACTGCAGATACCAAAGACCTTTACTGTACCTAGAACTTAATTCTTTAACTGTAGATCTCAAAGATCTTAAATTTAGATCTCAAAGACCTTAAATGTAGATCTCAAAGACCAACTGTAGATCTCAAAGACCAACTATAGATCTCAATGACTTTAACTGCAGATACCAAAGACCTTTACTGTAGAACTTAATTCTTTAACTGTAGATCTCAAAGACCTTAAATGTAGATCTCAAAGACCAACTGTAGATCTCAAAGACTTTTATTGTAGATATCAAAGACCTTAATAGTTGATCTTAAAGACCTTAACTGATGTTGATCTCAAATACCTTAACTGTAGATCTCAAAGACCAACTATAGATCTCAATGACTTTAACTGCAGATACCAAAGACCTTTACTGTACCTAGAACTTAATTCTTTAACTGTAGATCTCAAAGATCTTAAATTTAGATCTCAAAGACCTTAAATGTAGATCTCAAAGACCAACTGTAGATCTCAAAGACTTTAACTGTAGATCTCAAAGACCAACTATAGATCTCAATGACTTTCTGCAGATACCAAAGACCTTTACTGTAGAACTTAATTCTTTAACTGTAGATCTCAAAGACCTTAAATGTTGATCTCAAAGACCAACTGTAGATCTCAAAGACTTTTATTGTAGATATCAAAGACCTTAATAGTTGATCTTAAAGACCTTAACTGATATTGATCTCAAATACCTTAACTGTAGATCTCGTCCATTCCACAGTTTTTATTTATTATTTTAATAAATAACAATAATTATTAGCACTTTTAATAGCAGATATAAGAGATTAAATATTAAAAACAAATAAGAATTGGAATTAAACTCAAATAGAAGGTTATTTAGATGCAGGTTATAAACAATGATAAACAAGGTCGAAAAAACAGAGTCGCCAACCTGAGTTCAATTACTTTATTACATTAACCATTCATTCTCTTCTCTACTATTTATAAAATAATTAAGTTGGCAATCCTTCTTTTTCTTCCTACTTTTACTTTTCTCCCTACTTTTTGAGTTCTGAACTAATCCAAAATCATAACTTTTTCTCCCTACTGAAGATAAAATAAATGATTAATTTTTGTTCTGCGATCAAAAATCAACTAATTGTTGAGATCAACAATTAGTTATTGAAACAACTACTTCATTAGTGTTTGAATAAATGCTGGTTAGTACTAACTGATATAAAGAGCATAATTAGGAATTAGTACATGTTTCTACAACGCGCATGCCTCGTCCTAAGCAGTATCGTGGCACGCACTTAAATCAAACAGCATATTACTTTCTTTTGAATACTTTTTATATCAGATAAAGTAAAAAAGATATGACGATAAGTTAAATAACTTGAATCATAAATACATATATAATGTACGGGTCATGCATTAATTAGTCATGCATTAACATTAAGGAATACATTAAGTTTTTAATTGTTTTTTTTTTTTTTTTTTTTTTTTTCGTTTATCAAAAAGCCACGACTATAAAAAACATTACTATTAGCTTTTCTCTAAATTTAATTGTTTACGATTAACATAATGGCTCATCTTAAAGATAATATAATCTTGTAAAAATTTGTATTTATTAAAAAATTTTAATTTTTTGAAGGTTAAAACTTTATATTAAATCCTTCTAATAATAATTATTAATTACATTCTAAAATTATAGTACAATATATAATGTTATCTTGTGAGATCATAAAAAAAAATGCATAAGAATAATTCTTAAAACGTGATGTGTAATATGATAATTATTGGTGTTTTTTATGAAACAAAAACCGCAAGTTTATATATATATTTTTAATTTTCTACTGGGTTTATACACTTTAAACATGCATTAAATTTTCTTAGAAACAAATAAAATATAAATGAAAATATTGTTTAACAGTATTTCTTCGAACTTTTAAAATTACATATTTATTATTATAGGAAAGAGAACCATCACACATATATTGTGTAATCGTAATAAATTTACATTCATATGTATTTGGCGAAGAATTATCCCTTGGAAGATCTAGAGCTACATGTATTTTAATAAAATATTTATGTCGGTAAAATTTAAAATCAATAGCATTATAAACAGAGTTATAAACATTTATAACTCTGTATTAACCTACAAATTCCCATTTACCAGGTGATTTAATTTGTTTAACTACAACTTACAACAAACATCTGATTAATTAAACAACTTAAGTTTTCTTTATCTTTTATCTAATAGCCCAGGAGATAGCGTGCAAAAAGTGTCTGACTAACATAAAGCTTACATTAAGAAAATGTGGTCGGCTAATTTCGTCTGCGGGACATAGCTTGGCAATAGGCATTTAAAAAAAAAAACAGTGTAGAGCAGCCATGTCTCGCCTATTTTGGCGGACAATGTGATTTTCATGATCCCGAGATCAGAATTAGTGTGTAGACCAAAATTAAGTGGATGTTAGATGTTAGTTTGTCACTTGATAGGTGTCCACTTTTATTTAGAGTAATGCTTAAATAACTAACATAATATCAAGTGACAGACTTACGTGAACTTGATTTTTTGTCTACTAACTAATTTTGTACTCAGGATTATGAAAATCACATTGTCCACCAAAATGGACGAGATATGGTCGTTCACCGCAGGATTGATATGTCCCTCAGGCGAACTTAGCCGACCCCATATTCTTAAAAGGCACCAAAACATATATACAAAATTCTAGCTTGATGTTAGTCAGACACTTTTTTGCCCGTTATCTCCTGGACTATAATCATGGACTATAATCACTGGACTATAATCACTGGACTATAATCACACAAAGTATAAAAAACATGTTGAGTTAGATATCTATTCTCCTTTTTTGAAAAAAAAACAAACCTGAAACTATCTTAATTATAATTATTAAAAAGAAAGGGATAAAGACAGATAAAAAAGGCATGCATTTTTAATTAGCTGTTTGTTGGTGCTTCATTAAATTAATCAGCTGTTTATTTTGTAGTAAACAGTTCACACGATTAAATCACTTGTTAAGAGTAAACGTGTCAGTTATACAGACATATAAATGTTTAAAACTTTGAAACTCACAGCGTTGAGTGATTATTGAATCAAGTGACTATTGATTTCAAATTATAAAGACATAAATATTTGATTGAAATACATGGGCTCTAGTTCTTCCATTAGATAATAATAATTCCTTTATCATCAAATGAAAAAATAATATTACCCTCAAAGGAAATTTACATTTTAAATAAACCAATATAGTCGTTCTGGTACTTTTTTCTCTATACATTACTATTCTTCTTCTTTATGTTGAATTATTATTTGAAAGACTTGAATGACCTTCTGTCGTTATTTCATTCTATGTTCTTCAGGTAGAACTTTAAGCTTCTCTAACCTACAATATATCCGTGTGTAGTTGTAATGAAGGTACTTGTGACATTATCAACATTGATTTATAATTTATGTGGGTAGGGCAGAGCAACCTTTACACAAATCCCTCGCTTATATTTTTTTACTTATTTTTCCTCTATTTCTGCTTTATACAATGAATTATTTCCGACTTTCTGTGACCTTTTATGCTTGAAAAAGAAGATTTCTAATGTCAATATGAATATTGTTTGTTGCAGAAAGTGGCCGTGAGTATATCGAAAGCGAAGTGAACATCCACTACAAGACTCCTGTAAGGGTTGAACACAAGGAATACATAGAGGAAGGAGAATTAGCTAGAAGACAAGCTGAAGCACTCCGCAGGATATATCAGCAACAGAGGAGAAACAAGTATTTAGCAGAGCTTAATGACTTACACGCACGCAGGCATCAGGATTACTTTACGTAAGTCACTCAATATATTATGTATTTCCAATCTATATACATATATTTTCATTGATTAGAATTTGGTAATTATTGTTGGCTACTTCTTCATCTCATAAATTACAAAAACTGAATCCGGCTGTATGACGGGGCAAGGCGCAGGTCCGATTCAATCACTCAATTCAACTGGGTTGACGAAATCTATTATTTATTTTATAAAGTGGTGTTCGCTTACATTGCTTCACGTAGGAGACTTTTTTTATCGAAAAATATGGAGTAGAACCTGTGTTAGTAAACAAATGATAAAAAATAAGTTTGTTTTTTTTAAATTGAAAATTTGGAATCGCGGTTATTAGTTTTTTTTTTTACAAAACATCAACTATTTTTCAAGGTTCAATTGTTTTTAATTAACTTGCATTGTCATTGAGAATACATAATCCATAATTGAATCGCTGCTGTAATGGATGGTATGGTCTCTCTTTGCAGGGTGCACTAGGCAGTTTGACTCTACCTGAACAAACAGACTGCATTTTCTTGTAATATCTACGCGTAATTAAGACCTTGGTGAGATTAAATTTATACGATTAAAAATAGGTTATTTTTCGTTCCTAATATATAAAAAGGAGGAATTTTGGCATGCAATAAATAGCCTTTGAACAGCGGTTCGTAGAGTATAATATTCGTATTAATATAAAAGAATGATAAATGATGTATAATAAGTGCTGATTAATTTTTAATGAAGGCTTTGGAAACAATACTTTTTTTTCATTTAATAGCTTATCCTACATGATAATGCAGTATACAACAAGCTCAAACGCACACCACTGATATCTAGAATACAGCCACTGATATTTATAGAATGGACCTCACCCGATGCTCGGGATAAAGGCTATTCATAACCTCAAAAACTAAGTTAGTTGTTCTTTATCGTCAGGAAATGCTTTAATGGGAATATATGTTTAAAGCCAAATAAGAGACACAAACTGGAAAAGATCTTCAAAATCTCCAAAACTATAAAAGAAGGTATTCAATAAATTTAAAATACGATTTCATTGTTTATTGCAGACCTTCTCAAAAGTCTCCGATCCCGCTGAACAGGTACGATGATTTCCCAGTAGAAGTAGCGCCACCTCGTCCAAGGGATAGAACTCCCGAGCCAAAACTTGTCGCCAGAGCCCTTTATAACTTCCTTGGACAATCATCCAGGTTTGTTTTATTTTCTACTAAATATCAATTCTACCTGAAACGTAACATTATGTATTTCTATTAAGTTGTTAATACAATTTTTAATGAGGGAGTTTTTGTTTAAATAATATTCAAAAAAAATTAGTTTTATTCCTGTTAAGATTAAATAGCACTTAATTTATAATATCTGGGATCTGAAACTACTGTTATAATAATCTGGTTTTGGTTTTATAGGGAACTAAGTTTCCGTCGAGGTGATATCATCTTTGTAAGGAGACAAATTGATAAGAACTGGTACGAAGGAGAGCACAATGCCATGATTGGACTTTTCCCCATCAACTATGTTGAGGTAAACATTTCTTTATCATTATTCTAGCATTTAATTTAAAAGTATAAGTTCCGAGGGGACATCCTATATGGGTCCACGATTGTAACAAATCTACTTGCAATGGTCGCGATCATAATTCGGGCAAAAAACGAAATTTTGACCTGTATCAAATTTGTGTATATCGGTTTTAGTTTGCCAAGTCCTATATCTTTAGCAGTTGACTGTTGCGTGCTACATTTATAAGCATTACGCCACTGATAGTGAGTCAAGAAGATCTTGGAGTTAGTGGATAAAAAGTATTTTTATCAATAGAAATATTTATAGAGGTGCAAATCTATTACGCGATTTTAATTATCTCCATTCAGTAAGTGGACAATTCAAAAAATGTTACCCGTATGTCTCCCACTGAATTCTAATTCCTATTATCGATGATTTGGGGGGAGCATAAAGAAACGCGATACATCATTTAGAACAGCTATTCCAGTGCAAAAAGGTTAGGCCGTCACTGCGCTTCTTGGCTACCAAAAGATCCAATATTAGCTTGCAGTAAGTATCTGTTTTGGGTATCTAAGTAGGCAATTAGTACAACTATTCCCCAAGTGCTATTTTATTTACTATTATTTCCTCGGCGATCGCCTTTGGCCTGACGGGCAATATCGGGGATTATCAAATCTTGGTGAAAACACGTCCGATCCGATCTTTGTATCACTTTGATACTCAAGTTTGATTTAGGATGTCGATCATGATACGCGGATTTGATACAAGTGTAGTTTGATACAAGCGTTGTATCTTATTTGCGATTAGTATTAATTCATTGATTTTTGTATCCATGGCAACTATTGAACAATTATGAAGATCGGTGTAGCCGAAGAAATTAAGAATTTCGATGTGATCATACTACTGTTCTAGAAGAAATCAACTATCGTGTACTGTGGAGCCAAATTACATTAACTGCGTAGGTGTCCTGTTTTCTCTAATAACGCCTTGATGTTCAATTTCTAGTCATTAAGGCTGTATTCTCTTCCGCTACAAGTCATTCAGGCGAGAAGTTTAAATGGCTTAAGGCAGTAAGTTTAACAATCTTAAAAAGCCTGAAAGTAAAAGTTACATAAAACTACAAGAAGACCATAGCTTCCTACTTGTACACAACGATTTCACTTATCAGTTAAAAACTTAAAAACACTTAAGTTTTATCAACAACTTAAGATGATAACATTAATGTCATTTAAGCCATCGAGTTTACGACCTTAATTAAATTAAGTAATTATAAATATGTTCATTGTTTTATTTCAGATTATACCGTATGACGGAATCCGAACGCTCCCGAAGAAATCAACAGAAGGACAAGCTCGCGCCAAATTTAATTTCCAAGCTCAAACACACTTGGAACTTTCTCTAGTTAAAGGTAAAATACCTTTATTTATGATATCAGTTAAATATATTGTGTTTTTTTTTATTATAAAGAACTGATAATCAATTTTGCACACTTAGAAATATATATATTTGTGTTGCTAGAATAAAATTTAAGTGTATCCTTATTGAAACCGGAAAAATAAAAAATTGTCAATTTTTTATTTTCCGGTTTATTCGTACCTTAAAATAATTTGATGAAAAACATTTTTTTTTTTTTGTTGTTGCAGGTGAGCTTGTGCTTCTAACGAGGAGAGTGGATGAGAATTGGTTTGAAGGAAGAATTGGAAATAAGAAAGGAATATTCCCCGTTTCCTACGTCCAGGTACTCGTGGAACCTGGTGAAATTCCATGTAAGTATTTTAAATTTATCTTTCTTAACTAGCTCATGATCAGGCATGCTTTGGAAGTAGGAGGTTCAGGGTTCGATTCCCGACTCCAGTTAGTTATTTATATTCATTCCCAGGTAGCTCATAGCTATCATTCATTCTCAAAACCTCCCTGCTAGTAAAATGTTCGCCATTAAAGCGCATTTAGATGAAATTTTCTTTATTTTTATGTACTTTACTTTTTGAGGTATTTTCTGTATATTTTCATAAAATCTACCATTTTTATAGATAATGTCTTAATGGAATATTGATGTGATGATTGATTTGTTATTCTAGATGGAGGTGGAAAGCCAGTTGTTGCCCCTGCTTCACACAGCGTTATGCTGAACGGAGCTAAGGACATCGGCTCACAAATGCAACCACCCAGACCCCCATCTGTTGTAAGTACTTATAATGTTATTGAAGCGAGCTTCTTACATTCGACGAAATATGCATCCTGTCTGTCTGTCTGTCTGTCTGTCTGCCCATTGCTGTGTAACGTTTACGTGTCCGACGATAACTTGAGTAAAAGTTGAACGATTTGGTTGAAATTTGGTATTCGTGTTCCTTTCACTAATGCTCAGGCTAAGTTCGTTGGACAGCATGATCCGTCCAAGAGTTTGCGCGCAACGCTCGCGTAGACGAGAGGTTCAAATGTAAAATTAGGATTTCAGGACGGGAAAAGATTCTATCATCAATCATCACCTATTCGACGAGACGAACATTTTTCACACCTAACATTTTTTTAGTAAAACCAACAGTGACACCGCTATGAATTAATATAGATCCTTAAAACTATTAAAGCGGGCAAAACGTTTAACATAGAGAAAACAACGTTTTTACCGATATCTTACGTTCTAACGTAACGATTTTAATAAAACTTCATATACATCGTCTAAAGCACAATATAAACAGGTATGTTGATACATGCAGAAGTTTTTGTGCAGTGAAGTGATACACTTTATAATAGTTCAAATGAAGATGTCCGGAACATGTAAGTAAAGGAATATGTAAAAAGGCACCCTTCGCCCCCAATATACACGGGCTCTCTATTACAATCATATTCTTTAACTATCAACTCATCATGATTAACTTTTAATATTTATTGCATTACGCTCGCTTCAATGGTAGAGCCTCGCGACACGTGATGCAAAGTTATAGCAAATGTTAACACTATTAACACTTATTTTAAAAGCAGTAATAATTCAATTTACTTATAAACAACATTTAACAACTATTCCGTTTCAAGAACAATAATTTAATTCAAGACAGTTCGGTTTTAAGGTAAAACCGTCTGTCGATAAAGCACCTGTATCTCCAAACCTACACTACACAAAATGATAAACTTTGCAGTTATATCAAGTGTAATAGGTAATAACCCAACCCCAGGAAAAATATAGGGATGCCCCCCCCCCCCCCCCCCAAAAAAAAAAAAAAAAACCCTTGGAAACAAAGGGTTAAAGCTCAAGGTGTTGACATCTTTAAACTAAAATGCTTAATGCGGTATGTTAAATAAAATAGGAGGACGCCCTGAGTTACAAATATATATTTGGTTTCTTTTTTGTACCAATTCATCTTGGCCCCATGCGTCATTAACAATTGTGTATTTCCTGCCTCCCTCTATTTTATTCACATATCAACAAAACGATCTAAATAAAATCACTGTCATCCGTCAGTAAAAAAAAAGTTATATGGACTTTTCCATTCGTCGCATATTTTGTGAGTAAAATGGAGATTAGCAGATTGGTACCAACAACCACTTGCAGCTACTGTCCGAACGTCAATAGTGGCTTCTTGTTCGATCCTTTCAGTTGCGAGAAAGTATCGGACTAATAATCCCATCGTATTAATTAGTACAAGATGTTATGAGGGGCAATTAATTATTAAAATTTTTAAAGATGATGTTTCATCCCACATTTGAGACATCCTCGTGCCTTATTGAAGGATCATAGTTATTCTTTGTTATTACGAGTATTTAGCAATTAATTAAAAATCATTACTAAAAAGTGAAATGTCTTCTACTATCAAAACTAAAATCATAAATTAAGACCTGAGGTTTAATTAACATTGCTCTAGCAACTGATTCAATCGCATAGTTTTGTGTAAATTTGGTTATCTCTTCTTCTGGTAATGACGTAATGATAATGAACTCTATGTAAATATACTATTATGACGTAATGACAACTTGACCTAATGATTTAAATAAAATAAACAACTGGGCAAGCTTATATTACTACTCAATTCGTTTCAAAACAACCGCAATGAATTTCAAGACAGTGCGTTTAAAGGTAAAATCTTGTTAACCAATCGCACTCGTTCTAAAATTGCATCATTAATTAGTTTTCCGCAATTATTATATGATCTCTAGTGGTTAATTTATATAATAAGGAAGGCGTCAGCTTTCAACTCAGTCTATAAAAATAAAAAAATCTGGTTTTCGCCACTGAAATAGGGTCTCGTTACGCTCCTGACCTTCTACCTGTAAGAAGGTCGAGGTGAAGTAACAAGAGCAACTTAAGGGTTTAACTGCCCTCTTGTAACAAGTCAATATATATATCACATTACATTTCAATGTTAGAAACAAGAGAGAAACTAGTCCACTTGAGTGGCAGCCAGTAGCCAAGATAAAAACCACATCCTTACCACAATTATCCAACCGAGTCTTATCAGTTTTCCGCATTTTTATTTTTTTTTTTTATTGGCCAAGGATTCCATCTAGTTTCATTTTTCGCAATTTTTTTCTGTAGTTATGTGCATTTTTATATTTAATTCCCTTCTTCTTCCAATATAAGAGCTATTGATGCTTTTTATATTCTAGAATTGTATATGTATCCATACATTTGTTTTATATCCGCGTATTAATATATATATATATATATATATATATATATATATATATATATATATATATATATATATATATATATATATATATATATATATATATATATATATATTAAAAATAAATTTACTATCGTGGATTTTATGATTTTTTTTTTTCTTCTGGTGGACAAAATGTTTGACAATTATGACTTCTTGTAGATTCATAGTACAAATACAGTTTAATAAAATTTCCTTTAATACTTTATTCTTTAGGGAGTCTTGTAGATCCAGACATTGTGCACGTTGCTATGATGAAACCACTTTGATTCTATTAGGCTGGTTCACATTTGGGTTCCCCTTCAGACAAACTGGGGACAACTTGGGTTACCTCACCGCGCTGGCACCGAGCAAAAGCTCGTCCGGCACTCCACCCCTTCACTGTGCCGACTTTGCGTAGTGTAAATTACTTTTTTATGTTTAAATGACTTCCTTAATGACGCATTGGGGCTTACTTTTTCGTCTTTTCGCACCCAATTTTTTTCTGCTCATTGAAAAAAATTTCTTTTAAAGGGTAATTCCTATTGACCCCTGGCTGGCTCAGTAATTCTTTCAAAATTTTTGGACCACCGGTTTTTGAAATATGAAGTGTTTATTATAGCGGACATTCAAACTCAACTGTAAGATCCCAGATGTACATGCAAAATTAGTAAGTCCGCTGCAGTGGACAGTTCAAAAACTTGTTTGTGATTGAAAATTATTATTTAACAAGTCCTTAAGGTTTTATCTCTTCAATAGGTACAATTACTGCATAAAGGAAATATTAAAAATATAAAACAAAAAATTGAAGCATATATACATACCTCTGGATGCCATATTGTTAGAATGAAAAACCCTGTCGAAATTATGTTTATCTAATAGTTACAATTATATTTGTTACCACTGATGAGTTAAAATCACTAAAGAAGGTATCAGGTTGGCCAAAAAAGAACAAAAAAAATAAACACAAATGACTAAATGTAGATTAAAACTCGCCCTGAAAGTGATGTTCCAGTATGCTGGACGCCTGGAACGAAAGGGTAATATTAATATTTAATCTTATTACATATTATTAGTTTAATCAATTCATTTGATTGTTTTATGTTCTGAAAATTCTTTGGTGTCATCAGGGGGTTTACTCACTTCTTAGTCCTGTTTGATTAGGAATATATATATTTTCAGTTCTCACTTTTCGTAATAATCAAACCATGTGAAGCGACTGTGGTTATGGTTGCGGAGGAATATAATGGTCAGTAGCGGCCATTAATAGCGAGACTCAGCGAATGCTGACGTCTGAGGCCTGCGGCGGCTACTGCCCTTAATACAAATAACAAGTCGCCACAAGGGACGGTTGTGGTCGCCTGGCCTGAAAGCCGATTTAGTCGAAAGTTATCATTTCCTGAAGGAATCCTTGTCAAAGGTGAAAAGAACGTTTTATAAGTGCAACAGTAATAATCTGGTAAAATACTGTGATGTATTCAGAATTATGATTTTTTAGATTTTCACATTCAGAAACGCTGTTTCATATACTCTACGAAGATCTAAATGCATAAAAGCCCTAATGGAATTGTTCACTCCGCAACAAAGCACATGCATTCCTGGTTCCTTTTTGTCCTTGGATTCTTTTGTTTTAGCAATCTAGTTAATCAAAGAAAATTTTCTTTTGTATTTATAAAGTTGAGTTACAGATTTATATCTCTTCCTCAACTTCTAAAGCAACTTTTTCCTTCTTTATCTTTCTTCTCATTGTTCCTGCGGCAAAATGAAATGTGAGAATTTTTGCAATTTAATCTATGGAAAAGTTGTTGCACGCTGTCTTAGAACCTTTATTGCAAACTGCGTCATTCCTCATACATTTCTAATTCTATCAAACAATTGATTGTCTAGAAATTTCGCTTTATTAGGAAAACTATTTGTAATAGTTGATTGTTGCATCTATGTGTTAGTTTGCATTGTGTTAATGTTACGTTTAGGTCATCTAAACACACAGACGTGCTTATTTTGTATTTTTTTAATTGGGTTTGAAAACCTTTTAAGAACGTATTTATCTAACCAAATATTTGTTTTGTATACTACGCATTATTATTTTTACATGACGTCGACATTAATAGGAGTACTTATTGAACTGTATGCGTCGTTCATTTTTAAAATCATTTTGAAGTAGCTTTTAACTATGTAATTTTATTACGATTTATTTAATCTATTTGAGTAGAATGTCTTTTTAAAAGTGAAAAAAACTGTACGGAGACACCGTCGTATTCTTATTTAATTTTGTGCTCTGTGATCTCTGGAAATATTTTTTTTTTTTCAAATAAGTTTAGATCATACATAGACAGCATCAGAAATTTTGTGAATCCCGACGTTTGATCCCGTTACAGGGATCATTCTCAAAAGGGTTGCTCATGATGAGTTACCAACAGTTACTAATCATTGCTCAACTCCCTTGAAAACGATCCCTGTCATGGATTCGAAACGTCGGGATTCACAAAATCTATACTCATTACTTCATTAGACTCTGGCCACGGATATCTACGCTATAGAATTCTTGTAATGGTTTTTATTTGATGTTTAGACCACTCGGTAATTCTTGTAAATGATGTAATAACAGCAATTGTGGGAGTGAACTCACCAATTGTAGGGTAAATTCTCTAATTGTTGGCAATTTAAGACCAAATTTTACTTTAAACGGTTGTAATTACCAAATTTTCTTACATTTTGTTTTATAGAATATCTTAAATTGTTCCTTTAGGATTTGTCTACCAAAAGAAATGTTGTTTAGGCCAGTGGTTGGCACCCTTTTGTCTAGAACAGTTTTAATTAAAAATATCTTTGTTGAATACATTCTAGTAAGGTGGGAAGAGAATGTTAGAGGCGATTTGAGATTGATGGTTAGATGTAGTTATAGGTGGTTCTAGTTATTAATAGGTGCAAGCCATTGGCACATGTTAATGATAGAACTGATTGACACCTTCTTGGTGTGTTCCAGTGCATTGACTACTATAAAAACACTTTTCATGAAGGATCAAGTAATAAATAGCAATTATAATTTGTGTTTTATTGTTATAAGAAAATTGTACTAGTGTGCCAACAACTATATTACCTGATGATAGAAATATTTTTATCCCAAAACGTAACAAAATCGCTAATTTTGATTTTTCACTTTTTTCACTGATCTTCACTGTCCTCATACTTAATATAAAGTAATATTTATGATTTGTGTGTTTTACAGGGTAGTCCTACCATGTCTAAGGAACCAAGCCAGATTAGTCAACTGCTTCACATTGATACCAGATCTGACCCTGTACCGTAAGTATCTTCATAAATTCAGTCATTTTAAAATTTAATGTTTTAGAAATTAGAAGTCATTTTAAAATCATACAATGTGAGTTTTATTTCTCTTATCTTAGTTTAAGGTTTATGGAGCTGATAAAGTAACACACTAGCTTAGTGTCATCCATTACATATTATATATAGTTGTATACGCCCATTTGCAGGCTTAGGTCCTCCAAGGGCTGTTCCACCACACTGTTTCTTCGTTTTTGGTTTACTGCTTGCTCTAATTAAGACTTTATCAAGCCAGCTCGATATTATTGTAATGCCATGACTTAATGTTGGCAGGTACCGAGCCATGTACAACTACAAGCCTCAGAATGACGACGAGCTTGAGTTGAGAGAAGGTGACGTTGTCTATGTCATGGAGAAATGCGACGATGGATGGTACGTCGGCTCCCTTCACCGCAACGGACAGTTCGGCACCTTCCCAGGCAACTATGTACAGCGTATACCTTGAAATAAGTAAGTCTCTTACTTTCCCTTACCTTAAAGGAAAAGTATGGTTTTTACTCAAAACAATCGAAACCGAGATTTCAACGGAATTATCCGTTTTGGGTGTTTTTAAAGATGATTTGAGTGGTTTTTAGATAGATGTCTGTCTGACAGTGTCACGCATAACTCCCACAGTTTTTAAGCTAGAGAGTTGAAACTTGCTACAAAAATCATTCCTTACATCTTAAATCTAGTTGTGATATAAAATCATAAATTTGTTACGTCAATATCCCATTTTGCTGGGTCAGCAAAAAATTCGTAACATTTTTTTGCTCTGAAATTTGAACCAATACTTACTACGTTTCCATGATGTTTAAATACGGATTGAATACAGTTTTTGGATCCAAAGTGTCCAAGGAAACCTAGATTCAATACGGATTAAATGCGATACCGATCCCGATACGATACACTGAATTCTGGGATCGTATCTGGATCGAGTTCTATGGAAACACCTGAACTCGATCCTGACATGGGCAGAGCTTGGGTGTGAGCACACCTAGCGTATTTCTGTTGAAACTGTAGTCAAATCTGTCAAAATTGTTATAAAAGGTGAAGGTTACAAAATTATTTATAACCTTTACCAAAAGTAACCAAGTAAAAGTTTTTTTATTTCGTATTGAATAAGTATTCAAAAGTACTCATGGAAACACTCAGCTTGTTAAATCCCAAATCAGGATTCAATTCGTATTTAAACACACAGAAACGTAGTAATATATTATAAGACAAACATTACCACATAATTTCGTTTTGATATCTGCCACCATTTTGAAAATATAAACTTTTGACCTTATGAAACTTTAACGCTAAGTAATTTCGGGAATATTTCGCCAAATGAGCTGAAATTCGCACTGTATTGAAGACTGCGCTTCTGGCTGTAAGGAATGTGTGAAGGGTATTAAAGACTGCGCTTCAGCTTTTAAAAATTATGAGAGCTCTAAGAAGAAGAGACATTTTGTAATTCACACAGGGAAGTTTTCCTTCTTAACACTTTGGTAGGATAACAGAGGTTTGATAGGTTGATTAAGGGTAGAGTGGCGATTGCAACAGAGTTGTCCCCCCACCCCCAAATCCTACTAAAATCTCGATAGAAACGACTAATTTAGGAACTAAAAAAACTCATCATATGTATTATGGTGCAACATATTATGTTAGATTTATTACTCGCGACTTGTGCATATTATTACCATGTATTATATTGTATCATTTTCCTTTTTATTTTTTTTTTAACTAATTATTAATTTTGTAATTACTTTTTCAGGTATTAAACCGCCAAAAAGTCAAAAAATAAATTAAAGACCTGCTATATTTTATTCGCAGCCTATGAAAGAAACCAAATGCCGCATTTACTAGCAGCGTACGAAAAAATACAACAGGAGCAACATTTGCTGCAACAAAATGTTTAATTTTGATGCAAGCATTGCCGCATAATATAACATAAAACATTTATTTGCCATTTTTAAATATTTATTTATATATTATTTTTGTTTTTCATCATTAATAAAAATTCACTTTATTTAATTTACTTGAAAATATATTTTATTTTTAATCTCATTAAATCAATATAAATTATAGATAATGTCGCGACATAAAGAAAATGGCGGATATAAATACATTTTTACAAATAAATATATTTTTTTTAGCTATATGATTTAAAATTATTTTAATACTTTTTTGGTTTGTTTGCATTCTAAAGAATAATTAAAGGAAATAATTATTTTTTAATCACTCACTAACATTACAGTCATTCTATTATTATTATAATTATTAAATGTTACATTTAATTCTACATTAATGTTAACATTGATTTAAATTTAATGAAAACAAACACCAAATATATATTTTTTTTAAGTTAATATTTAATTTTTTCTTCATTACTTTTACCTAAGTTTTACCAAATAAAATGTCTCCCATTGTTAAAATTTTTATTTAAATAAATATTTAAAATTACATAATACATTTATTTAAAAATCACTTTGTATAACAAATATATAAATAATTATAGTAGCTTTTTTGTTAATTTATTATTTCAAAGTTTATTTTATAATTAAAAATAATTTTTAATTTTAATAATAAATTTAGTAAAACAGAAAATAAATATATGTATATTATTTAATTTATTTTATCATTGTATAAATTACTTTATTAATTATTTATTTTATGTTTATATAACACCTATGATATATTATTTATTTATTTCAAATTATAATTATAAAATATATTTTTTATTTATCTATAATTATAATTCTATAATGAATTCACTTTTTTTATTTATTATAAAATTTGTTTTTAATAAAGTGAATATGAGGGACGCTTAGTGGTACCTCTGTATTTTACAGAGTTTAATATTGACAAACTTTTGAACTGAAGCGCTGGTGTCGCTAATTTCAATTTTTTGTTTTTTTGTTTTTATGAAAAACCATTTTATGTGTTTATTCGTGTAAATCATTAAATGTTTTACAAATGAAAGCATTATCTGTTTGCAGTAAGCTATAGAATATGGGGAAAATCTTTATATAAAATCTATTTACTAGCAGATTTTTCCTCAAACAAATTAAGTGTATTCTAAATTATATCTTTATGCTATTATTATTCATTATAAAAATAAATTCTTTAATAAAATATAACATAACCACAATTTTACTACCATAAACAATAAATTATTTCAAGAATGGTGCACTTTGATTTATTAGAGAATGGTTGCTATGATATATACTATATTGAAATTGGATATTTAAAGAAGAAAATAATGTATTTTGTAATACACTTAAATTAATAGCTGTGAAAAGGATTAGGTTTTCAAATATCCAAAAATTTGTTTAAAAGTAATAAATACATTTCTTATGACTGATGTTAAACTTATTACCTTAATATTGTTTGTTTTGTTATTTTATATTACATTAGTCAAGCTTGCAGTCTTCCAAAATACAAATAAATACAATACAATGTATAAATATAAAAAATATAAATATATATTTTAAATTATGATTTAATCTATACAAAAAATAAAATAAATAAATAAATCACGAATAAATAAATTATTATTTGCTATAATGTTTTTTATAACTATATTCATATTTATTAAAATAAATGCACAAAAAAAAAGTATACATCATTTTATTTAGTTAGGCATTCCATTTGATAACCATAATAAAAATACAATTTTAATTTATATATCTGTTGAAATTTATTTAATTTTTATGATGTTATGTTCCTTTTAAATTTAAATCGATATGTCAACATTTTTTTAAAATAAAAATACAAAAAATAAATAATAATGAATGAAAGCAAAAACGAAAATAATACATTATGGAACCTTTTTATGTATTTTATATAATATTTTGCTTGAAATATATTTGTAAAGTTACATATATAAATACCAAAGCTACTTATGTAATATTAAATACATTATATTATGTAAACTTTTTTTTTATTAAAATCATACTTTTTTTAATGAATATATGTGTATATTGTTACGATATTGACATCAAATTATAAATTTTTGGCTAGATTATATAAACAAAGTACCTATAGACATCATATAAAATTAATTTCATAGTTTTTTTTTATTATGACACATTTTTAATATTGTATTTAAAATGTATTTATGCATGAAACATTATTCATTTTAAATTTAATAGAGAACCAACTATTATATTATTAAATTTTATATAATATTCTTACATGAAATATGCTATATATCATAGAAAAAGATCTACATTAAAAAATATAGTCCAAAAAAATTACATAAATATTTTAACATTTTTAAAAAAGAACTAAATACATTTTTAAAAATATAGATATCACGTTAAATTTTAAATTATAATAATTATAATCAACAAATACATTATATTATTTAATACTCATAATATTGTAAACAGTATCTAATATTTCGTAGTATTAATACTAATAATAATTTAATATGGTGGTAAATTAAATAAAATTAAAAAAAAAAATACACTCAGTCATTTATAAATTAATATAATGTGTGAGTGAATTATTTTTTTAATAATCTATTAAAATTGAATATAAATACCAAAGCGGATATATTATATGCATTACTGTTATACTATTAAAGTTATGTAAATGTATCATCATAAATAAACACAGTATTAAAAATGTATCATTAATATATTCAGATGATAATTTTGTAATTATAATTAAATACTTATAAATAAATAAAATCTATTATCAGACAAAAGAACAAATAAAAAATGAAATTACTTAAGCTAATCTAGCCATTAATTTAGATAGTATAAAACTATTTCTAGTACAAATTGTATTTATACATTGATTTATGGGGGATATAATTAGTAAATGTTTATGGCTAGCGAAAAAAAAAAAAAAAAATTTAAAAAATCCAACTGTTCATAATATAAAATTAATGTGTCCAAATACAAAAACAGCAGAACTGGTTTTGAAGCATATTTGCTCATTCACTCTCTGATGCTATTTTTATTATTGTTTTCATAAATAATTATTTATTGTCTTACGATTGAGTGTGGCCTAACTATAAAACATTTTTTTTTTATTATTAATTTTATTCTCTCATGTTTTTATAATATTAGATTGCATTAAAAAGAAAGGATGAAATAAATGTTTATATTTTAGCATCTAGTCAGTTGTTAGCCAAATTAAAAGAATAAAATAATTTAAATAAAAAATAAAAATACAAAAACAATATAAATAAAAATTATTAATATACTGTTATTTTTTAAAAAAAAAAATTAAAAGAAATGTTTCTTTACTGTGTTTTTTTTTTTTTTTTATTATTTACCCTAATCAAGTCCCCATTTAGTTTTATATGCGTATAGTATAAGGCTGACCACAAATTGTCAATTTGTATCCGGAATATAGAAGCTCTCAGGAGGTAGTTCAATTTTCAGAAAAATCCATCAAAAATTAACTTCCTCGGTTATATAAAACCGCATATCTGACACAAAAAAAAGAATGTCAATTTGTACCCAAAATATATCAATGCAAAGCAGGTAAATTCGTAAATGAATTATTAGGTCTTCCTTAAAGAAAATTACTTGAAAGTTTTCGAAGACGTTTACAGCAAAGAAAAAGTGCTACGAAGTCTGCTCTTTTAGACGAAAAAAAATCCCGTTAAGTACTTACCAGCAAGTTACTAAAAGGGTTTCTTCGGTCATAAGAATTCATAAGTACATTATTATTATTATTTATTTATTTATTTTTTTAACAAAAATATGTAATATGTCGCTTTTCTTACACCTAAATTATCCTTCATCGAAACATTCATCAAAAATATGTATAAAAAATCACTTTTAAGATACGAGGAGTGCATATTATCCATTACTATCTTCGGTAGTATGCACTAATTTAGTTATTTTAGGGGTGAAATTGCCGCCATTTTGAAAAACGATATATTTTTGAGAATGAAATTTCAATACCTTTAAAATGATACCCAACTTCGAATTTTCAAATGACAAAAATTTTGGGGCTCCAGAGTTACGGCCCCCTAAAAATTTTAAAATTTGCTTTTTTTTATCAACTCCCGGAAATATCATTGGACTACAGAAATGTATATTTTTGTATTTTTGCCTTAATTTTAGCTCCTGTCCTAATGGGGTAGTGCAGGGGGGGGGGTACATTTTGGGTTTGTCTTAATTTTGTGGGGGGTAAAATGGCCGCCATTTTGGAAACGCGATATTTATTTGTAATCTACATTTCAATACCTTTGAAATGATACCCAACTTGAAAATTACAAAAAAATATAAAATATTGCGATCTACACGCAATTGATCGCAGATCGCAGAAATTTGGAGTGTTTAAGTCCGCAATAGTTTTCTGTTTTTGGGCAAAAAAGTTTAACTTGTATACCAAATTTCAAGCCTATAGCTTCAGTAGGTCGGGAGATATACTCCAAGATGCGACAGACGGACGGACGGACGGACGAAGTACCAAAAGCATAAGGGTTTCTAGGACGACTTCGAAACCCTAAAAATAGCCACGTTTTATTTTTCCCTAATCTAAGAAATATTAAGTAATGTCCATAATAAATTAAAAATCACGTATATTTTGACGCTTTTAAAAAACTCTATAGTATCACTTAAAATTTATTTAGAACGTCTGAAATTGTCAATTTGTATCCGGAATATAGCAACACATAGGAGGTAGTTCGATTTGTACAAAGTATTCAAAACCGACAAAATACTTCTTTTTTTTAATTTAGAACGTCTAAAATTGTCAATTTGTATCCGGAATATAGCAACACATAGGAGGTAGTTCGATTTGTACAAAGTATTCAAAACCGACAAAATACTTCTTTTTTTTAATTTAGAACGTCTAAAATTGTCAATTTGTATCCGGAATATAGCAACACATAGGAGGTAGTTCGATTTGTACAAAGTATTCAAAGCCGACAAAATGCGTTTTTTTTTGTAATTTTTGGAAATTTGCCCCGGCAAACCCATGGATATTCCTTTAAATTTCTCAAAATAGAAAAAATAAAAAGCATCAAAACATGACTAATTTTCGAAGTCTGTTCTTTAAGCATAAAAGAAATATTCATGTTTTCCCGTTTTTAAGAAATATCAATTAATATAGATGGGTCTGCCAGTATGAATGTTCAAGAAATCGAATAAAAAATTACCGTTATTAAATTAAAAATTGGTGAAAATTAAACCACCTCCTTTGTGAGGCTATATTCCGGATACAAATTGAAAATTTTCGACGTGCTTGATACGCATATTGCAGGTTTATTTTATTCAGGGAGTTTTTAAGAATTCGTAAAATTCGAACTACCTCCTACGTTTTGCTATATTCCGGATACAAATTGAAAATTTTCGACGTACTAGATACGCATATTGCAGGTTTATTATTCAGGGACTTCTTAAGAATTCGTAAAATTCGAACTACCTCCTACGTTTTGCTGTATTCCGGATACAAATTGACGATTTATGTCCTGCTTGATTCAAGGATTAGAGGGCCTATACTATTTTTACAATTTAGAATTGATTTTTGACAGCGTGGGAAAATAAAAAAAAAATGTGGAGGGGAGCCAATGAGAGCGCTGGATTCTGAATTCGAGAAGGTCGGGCCAACTAGACAAATAAAAATATCACTAGTAGAGGGGCGCGGACCTAAGGTAAGGGTAACCGTTCCAAGAGACTTTATAACCTCCACCGCTTGAATCTTTTCATTTTCTAAATTAATGAATTCTGTAATTGCTATCGTAAATCATGCACTAACACTAAACAATAAGAAATATGCAGTAAGAACTGAAAAAGTTATTTGTGCAACTAGCGCGCAAAGTGGAACTTTGCTGCACTCGAGAGAAATATTTACGGTCGAGCCCCAGGCGAGGGCGGAAAGATTTCTCGAGTGCAGCAAAGACACTTTAAGCTCGAGTTGCACATTAGATGTTTCCTACAGTTAGTTCTTAATCTGTAAATAAAATATAAAATAATAGTGTTCATCAATAAGTAAAAAAAAAAACTTTATAATTGCATTAAAATTTATGTACAAAAAAGAAGAAAAACATATTCGCAAATAAGAAGTGAAAATCAATGTGGCAAAGTGCAAAGTCAGGTAAAAAGATCGCGATTTGTTAAAGGAGTAAAATAGGTAACCTTTTTTGTTGACAATCAAATTATGCTGTCCCACAGGCCTAGTAGCTTTATTTTTTCCCTCACATAGGTTGGCCAACCTGAGTGTCAAAAAACAATAATAATGGTAAAAAGAGTATAGGATTTTATTTATAGGAGCAAGGAAGAAAATGTATTTTAGTGGAAATTTAAGAACAGACTTCTCAAATTAGCCATGTTTTGCAGCTACATATTTATTTTTTCATATTTTGAAAAATATTGAGGAATATTCGTGGGTTTGCCAGTGCAAATTTCCAAAAATTAAATTTAAAAAATGCATTTTGTCAGGTTTGATAAATTTGAGAAAATCGAACTACCTCCTGTTTGTTGCTATATTCCGGATACAAATTGACAATTTTCTATGTTCTAAATACACGTAATGCGAATGCGGGGTTACTGTAACCGTGGAATTTTAAGGGATTTTTGTGAATTCTTTAAACGTAATAAAATAGGGATTTATTTATTTTTAATTGGAAACTTGCACGGGGAATTGGGGAATACAATGAATATTTCTTAATACATATTTCAGAGGTTAGTCAAAAATAAAAAGAGACACATGGCTACTTTTTTCTTGCTTAAAGAACAGAGTTCGTAGCATTATTTCTTTCCGTTTTCTTGGCTATAAGCGAATGGAGTTCCTACTTCCCTAGTTTAACAACCTAAAAAGACAATTTGATTCACGATCAGCCCTTTAAAAAAATTGCACCTTTATCTGTCCACTTTTAGGAATTTTCAAGATCTCGGTTGTAGTAAAGCCGCATTACGTGTATTTTAGAAAGTCGGAAATTGTCAATTTGTATCCGGAACATAGCAAGAAATAGGAGGTAGTTTGATTTTCACGAATTATTCAATCCTGAAAAAATGTATTTTTTTTTTAAATTTTTGAACATTTTTACTGGCAAACCCATAGATATCTTAAATGAAGTAGTTTTTTTTGCATTGCTATATTCTGGAAACAGAGTAATCATTTTGACCGTGCATTATACTCGGATTTCGGATTGTGGGTTTTTTTTTATAAAGCAGAGGTTATTCAAAGGAATTCTTTAATAATTCTGAAAATCGAATTATGTCCTACGTATTCCGTACACGACGTGACAATTTACGCCTGCTTGGTTCGAGTATTGAAGGATTTTCATTTATTGAAGCAAGGACGAAAAAGGTGTTTCAGCTGAGTGCCTAGAAAGGGTTTACATGGCGATTATAGCGCCAATGACAATAAGTTTTAGTCGAGGTTTTGAAAAATTTGGGGGATTTTATTAATAAACTATTTAAATTAATTTCTAAATGTAATTTGTTGAGAGCTACTGAAGATAATTAGGTTGGGGAGAGGGGAGCTTGATTTAGAGGGGGGGGGAGGGGGTGCCATAAGCCTTTGGGGGGGATGGACATGGGCAAAAAACATTATTTCCTTAGATTTTTCTAGTCTTCAACGTAGAGCCTTTTAAAGAAACCTAACAAACTGCACTTGCCCTTTCCTTCACTAGCCGTTTTATTTTTCTGACAGCTGGTACTGCGTGCATAGTTTTTACCTACAATTTTCTTGACTATGGTGTGGCTCTGATATTTTGCTGATTTTTTTGCCGGGAGACTTTTTTTAAGTCCGAAGCAGATTCAGAGTAGATTCTGAATTGACTGTTAGAGATTTTCTTACTCAGGATAATTTGAGAAAAATTGCATTATGTCTCTGCCTGAAATAAAGTGGCATATTTGACTAAGCTCATATTGGGGCTCTGCACAGAAAACTCCAGCCCCTGATAATTCTTCAATTCGGGACCCGTCAGTGAACCACATTTCTGTTCCTGGTGGCATTTGAGGATCATCTCCAGGTTCCCAGTCTTGTCTTGAAGGAAGTAGATACTCCCAGCTAATGTCAACTCCCACTGTGGTACCTGGTACCATAGAGTCCTGTAACATAACTACATGTTCTGATGTAACTTGTAACTATTTTTGGGGGGGAAAGTGGAGGTAAATATTGTCGAGATAAAAATACATATTATTAAAATACTATGAAAATAATTGACGATAAACACAAAACTACTAAACTGTTGAGTGACTACAAAACAATCTTGTAATGGAAAAAAAATCTCGCCATAGCCCCCCTCTGGATCCGCCACTGACACTAGCACCCGATAGTCCTTATTGTAGAGAACAGTTATCTTGCGCCCAGGTTTTGCTAGAAGATTTGTATACTTCCAAAACCACGGCATGTATCAGGAGAAATTCCTCCTATGCCACGTGGGGTAGTTTTCGATGCCGATAACCAAAAACAGTAGTCCACTCTCGAAAATTTGGCGCCCCTTTATCTGAGACCAGTGCGGTGGCATGCCCTGATGGGTAAATGCCCAGTCAGGCCATTGGTCAAAATGGGCCTGTATTCCAAACAGCATTGTGATTATCTTCGTTTTACATACAAGAGTTGATGTTCTTAAAATTATACCATCAGATTAAAATTCACCTCACAAATCTTACCTATTTACTGTCGTACTGAAAGACAGGAGTAAGAGTAAAATTTTGTAAAAAGAAGAGCGTGAATATTACATTTGTATTGAAAGAGCTCGATTACAAGGTTCCAGAGATTTGACAGAAGGCAGTAAATAATATAAGAATAAGAGCTTCTGGTTGACTGAAGTGGCATGTGTATTAAATTTTAAAAGATTTTAAATTAAATATTTTTAGAGGGAAGAATATAATTTTTTACTGATAGTTCCTCAATCTGATACTGGTTACGCACAGCAGCACTGTACAGAGCATTGCAACTCTCGTTGACTTTTCGAACGCTTGATATCTCCATACACCGTTATCTGGCTGTTATCAATCATTTTAAGATTCTTGCAAATGGTATATTTGACATTAATTTACATACAATTTATTATTCAATATTGTCGTGTTCTTAAAATGAATGTTTAATTTAACTGTGGTTGATTTTCATTGTAGTACTTGGGTTTCATGTCGTAAGTTTTATTTTCAGTTTAACATTTAATTTTACTTTGTTTTTAACGGAGCCATGGCTGAGAATGCAGCTCATTTGTCGTCGGCACCTCAGAAAACCCCTTCGCTTTTCGAACTGATAGCTCAAGAATCGCTTATGACTTCACTTCAAGCCTCGTCCAAGGTCCTTTTCGATGTTTTACGTTACAAAGACAATAAATACGAATGGTTAAGCAAGTGGCACGAGGAAATCTACTTGTGTTGCAATTGTTTTTTACAATATTATTATTTGAAAAAGTGCGGAGGTTCGTTTTCCGAAGCCTTTTACAACTTGAGGAGAGTCTCCAGCCAAGATCCGTCAAAAATAAACCTTTCTTATAGAGAAAACATGAAATCTTTGTTAATTTTAGTCGCTTTACCTTACGTTATGGACAAACTTAAAGTATACGTCGATAAGTGGCAAGCGGAGAATCAGAATTTAAACACAAACTCGGATAGGGTTAAAATAATGAAATCTCTGGCTAGTTGTTACAAATACGCCAGTATGTCTTATGAAACTTTAAAACTTGTCAAGTTATTCACTTATATGGCAGGGAAATCGACGACCCATTCTCCTCTCTTAGATATAGCCGGAGTTAAAATTGTCTACCAGACAGACAACTCTATGAAATTCCCATCTTTCTCTTGGAAAGACGTTCTTCTATCTATGTTCAGAGCACCTCCTGAAGATATCGATATGAAATCCATTTTAATCAAAATCTTCTGCCAAAGTCTTGAATTCGGTGCTTTCTTCATTCAGTTTATGTCGTGGTGGCATACAGACAAGAACAGAGCTCAGATGAGCAACTACCCTGTTCCGTCAGCTCCGCATTCCAGAAGAAACGAAAACAGCCTCAAGTATAACGGACTCTGTCCAATCTGCATGAGGAAGAGAAGAGTAGAGGTCGTCCTTCAAACTTCAGGCTATGTTTTCTGCTACAAATGTATTTTAGACGTCATTAACAAAACAGGCAAATGTCCTGTTACCGGACTCCCCTCGACTACAAAAGACTTGATTAGGGTTTACGATGCTGTTTTGTAAACGAATTATGTTTAGCTATTTAATATAGTTTTTAAATTGATGAGTGGTAAATATTTTATGTGTGGCTTATATTATGAGACAAAGCAGGTCTGGAAACGTTTGACTTCATTATAGACACATTGTTCACTTTAATCAAAGAACTTATTCCTAAGTTTTCCAAATTACATACTTTTTGCTGTGGTGGCTCCAAATTTAATATTACACTCATGTGGTAACTGTTTAAAATTGAAATAACTTCTTTTGGACATTATATTACACTGGCCAAATTAAGTAATTTATTGTTAATCTAATTAATCTATCTCTAAGAAATGTTTTAAAAGTCTTAAGTAATATTACATTACCTCTAGATAGAATTCTTCTAGGAGCCAAGAGTGTAGGATGTCCAAGTATAATAAGCAATGAACCATCAAGGTAGAAGTACCAACCGTAGGAGCGTTCTAAGCTGAAGTGAAACACTGCAATGAACCATGTCAGATGGAGATCTGTTGCCCATCTAAGAGTGAATAGGAATTAAGTTAGTCAAGCTTTACTTGTGGAGATGTTAAATATTAACAATTTTTGTATAAATGCTAAGTGTACCTTGTAGAAATAGTTATTAATCAAATGTTTGGATCCTCTAAGGGTAGGAAGAAGAATACTAATTTTGCTTCATGCTATGGGACAATGTTTCGGCTACTCAAGGCATTTTCAAGTCTGGAAATACTTATTTATTGTAAGCGTGACACACATAATATTACATAGATAATTGATAATGTTACGGAATTTATCTGTAGTAATTACCTCTATCTTATACATTTAATTCTAATCTAAGAGTGAATTGGAATTAAGTTAGTCAAGCTTGTGGAGATGTTAAATATTATAACTTTTATTTAGTGGGGTAAACAAGTTACAAACACATTTGTAATATGTAAAATCAATGTAAAACCACATAAATAATTTGGTAGTTTCAAGCCTAGTTTGCACTGGTTGAGTATTTTAGTATTAGTAGCCATGTTCTAGTAATTTAGTCAGTGTCGAGTATATAAATTTAGTAAGTAACAAAGTGTCCAAACGAGTCTAGTACTAAATTACTAGGATTTACAAGTATACTACTTAACTATCTACCAATTATATACTTAACTATTTTCAAATTAAGTTAGTTCTTTTCATCAAGATTTTGTGAACCTGACTAAAATTAATTTATTTATAATTAATAGCTATCAATGAGTAAAACGTTTGAGAGCCACTCCAAGAAGATGGGCCCTGGGATTTGTCATCCAGTTAATCCACCTCAGCACATTATTTGTCTATTTTGAAATTTAATTTAGCCTAACGAATGAACCTTATTTTATATTTAATTAATTTATAAGGTAACAAGTAAGATTGATATTGTAAGAACATTGAGGGTTCTGCACAATAACATTAGCTAAGGCTGAACCTTTTGCCACCAGGAAAATTAGGAATATGTATGTGTCTATACTTATTTCAGAGCAAGGAAGGGGTAGAGGGAGCAATGCGATTTGAAAAGTGGTTCATTATGCTACACCCCTATACTAAACCTCCCAAGCGAGCTCAATCCGAACTAAAGTGATCACATGGTCACTGGTCCTTGTCTTATTGGTCTATTCCTTGTCCTTCCGTCCCCACAGAAGCTTGTCAACAAATCCTTATCAGTAGCATTTACTTGATACCCCACTCAAAGAAGATTGCTATTGGTTATCTAGGAACTGTTACACATTTATGAACGACATTACTGCCTTTAGATAATTAATAAGGTTAACAAACATTAAAGTACATATTTATAAAGAAAACTGTATTAAAAATAAAAATATTAAATGTCATAAGAAAATATCACTTATTCTTATCAGCTGATATTAGATAAATTTCGAGTTTTTATCACGATATCGATACTGTTTCACCAAACTGCCGCTTGGGAGGTTTAGTATAGGGGTGTAGCATAATGAACCACTTTTTGAGACCCAGATTCTATAGTATTGTTCCCTCTACCCCTTCCTTGCTCTGAGATACTTATGCCATTATGTTTTGTAAATCTGACAGCTCAGATTGACCAACATATGTGAGAGAAAAAATAAAGCCACTAGGCGGTTATCTTAGGGTTATCCAGTGATATTTTTGTTTGCCTAGTTGGCCCTACCTACTACCCGCCAAAATCTCAAGCTCTTATTGGCTCCACTCTTGTGGTTTTTTTTTTATATTATTTTTATTTTCCCGTGCTGTCAGGATAACCAAGTATATTGGCATAACTATAGTTTGCCAGCTCTATTGTGGAGTTTCTCCTATAAAAGTTATTCGTAGGTGTAAAATGGATATAGCTCAATATGTTAAAATTATAAAATAAATTCATAAAACACCAAAACTGTGACCAGGTGCAAAAAAGCAAGCCACACATGAAATATTTACTTTTTCTAAAGAGGAAAAAAAGCTAATAGTTTTTACATAAAAAAGTTCTATATAATTTTAAAGAATTTTTTTCTTTACAAAATTAGTTTTTTATAATGCTCTTAATAATAATTATTATTGACACTTTTGTTTTCTTAAAAGGGGTTTATATTACTATAATATAGATAGGCACATTCCTTTAAGTTTAGTTATATTTTTTTTTAATATTTTAAAAGGTCTAGGTTGGTTAGGTAAAGAAGAAGAAGATGTATATTTCTATTAACACAATAGAGCTAATAAATAAATATATGTGATTTAATTTATATTTGTTTATTATGTATAATTATTTTATTTTTGGTTTATGTTGTACTATTAATTAAATAGAAAGTGATAAGTTTTGCCAAAAAAAGTGACATTGACTAACATAAAATTAATGTTTCAATGAACAAATATTTTTATGATATTATTTTCGTTTTTGTTTCCATTTTAAATGCATTCCTCTTCACTGTTAATATGTTTTTTTTTTGTTTATTTTTCATTAATATTTTATAATTAAAATAGTCTAAAATCTATTTTGTTTTAAACCAATCTACTAAATTGATATTTCTCTCTTGTTTTCTTATTTTTAAAAATGAAATAAAAATATTGATTAAATAATTGTGAATACTTTTTTGTATTAAATTATTATTTTTGTATTATTAGCATGATGTATATGATACATTGTCATATTATATTTTTTTGAATATGAGTACTCTAAAGGAGTGTTTCCCATCCTTTTTGTACCCGTGGACCACAAGGCCCCCCCCCCCCCCCCCCCCTCCTTCCCCTCGGCCCACTATTCATAAAATGTCTTCCATGGGTCAGTTCTACTATGATTAATAATAATTAATAATAATACGTTCTAATATGATTAATAATTAGCACAATAATTAATATTAGAATCAAACGGATCAGGTGAATAGTAATATTTGTAAAATTTTTGTATGGATCTGGCCCCAGATGTCACAAATACCTAGGACTGTTAAAAGTAAACTATATTTCATGTGTAGACGAATTTTATTGAGTACAAATTATATTTTGGTTATACATATGCACTTGCGTTGTGTTAAAAGTTCTTAATAGATATGACTATTTTCATTAAAAAAAATTAAAAATTATATTATCAATGGCTACCTTGATCCTGGATGTCTTTGCACAACTTGTCAATATTTGGCTTCAAAGTAGTCAATGCCATTCTCATTGGAGCATCCAAATGGGTTAATCTGTTTCTTTGCTTATTCTTGATAAGACTGAGGGTAGACAAAGAAGCTTCACATAAATATTCGATGGTGTTGCGCCAAAAGGGCCAATCTGCATTTTGTATTTGAATTCTAAAACTTGAAAAGCTATAATGAAAAATTGATATTTGAATGCCTTATTTATATTTTTATTCATTTAAAATATACTTGGATACCTAATTAATAAGTCAAAATAACCAAATTTATTTTATTAATTATAAATAAAAAAAACGTGATATTAGTTGCAGATTGGTCCTTGTGGATTTTTTCAGATTGGCCCTTTTGGCACAACACCATCAAATTATGTAGAGTGGAAGTGGAAAGGCAGGATCAATTTCATTGCTTTTACTCTCAATTGAGGATATTCATAAAGTAGTGGCACCCAAAATTCGGATATATTTTTATACTGAGATTTTACTAGCTTAAGATGAGTATCAGCTGCAATGTCGATCAGTTGTTCTTGTTCTTTAGGGTTAATGAAATTAGATAGAAAAGAAGGCCCTGTGTAGAGTTAAGAAACTTCCTAGTAACACCGCCTCTTGATTACCTCAAGAGGCGGAGGAGGCTCTGTGTCGCCTCATCGGATTTATACCTCAGACTAGCCCTGTCTTATTTTATTCAAAATTTAATTCTATTAGCTGTGGATATTTGACTCGATACATTTTATTAATTCACTGGTGTTGGGTAAAAAGGGCTTAAGTCAGGAAATATGAAGTTTTCAGGGCGATTTACCAAACTTTTAAAAAATCATTATAAATCCTGTCTAAGTATTTTTTACTTCCTGAATCACTATACTATCTTAACAGTGACTATTCTTTTTGGTGAGATTCAATATTTAAATAAATACTAGGCATCGCGTGGCTCTATCATTGAAGCGAGCGTATAGTAATAAATATGTATTGAATATTGAAAAAAAAGATTATTGTGAATCATGATGAGTTGATAGATAATGGGTCTGGTAGTAGTGCAGCGGCTAGTAGTAAGGGAACCACCCCGCATTCTTACTATTCTTCTAACCACACATCTCTATTTCAATATTTATAATTTGTATCTCTTTGCTACAAACAAACTACTGCATGTATCAAATTGAAATTTTGCATACCTGTTTCAATTGTGCATTAGATGGTGTATATGAAGTTTTATTAAAATCGTTTCGTTAGAACGTAAGATATCGGTAAAAAGGTTGTTTTCTCTGTTATAAACGTTTAGGTCCGCTTTAATAGTTTTAGCGATCTTTATTAAGTCATAGCGGTGTCGCTGTTGGTTTTAGTAAAAAATGTTATTTGAAAAAAATGTTCGTCTCATCGAGTAGATGATGATAGAATCTTTTCCCGTCCTGATATTCCAATTTAATTTTTGTACCTCTCGTTTACGCGAACGTTGCGCGCGAACTCTTGGACGGATCACGCTGTCCAACGAACTTAGCCTGAGTATTAGTAAGAGGAACATGTATACCAAATTTCAACTAAATCGGTCAACTTTTACTCAAGTTATCGTCACACGCGTAAACGTTACTGACAGACAGACAGACAGACACGGAGCATATTTCGTTGAATGTAGGAAGCTCGCTACGCTCGCTTCAATTATTAATTTATTTATTTTAGGCCCACTTAAGCCCATTAGACTTAAAGCTAGGGTACTTTAAGTCCCTATGATCATAACTTATGCCCTTTTTACCCAACACCAGTGAATTTGCTTCTTGGTTGTTATCTTACTCTTTTCGCGGACCACCTGGAACAGTCCCGCAGACCACAGGTTGGGAATCACTGCTCTTAAGTATATCTTTTTAGCTTTTGTAATAAATGAGAAATTAATAAAAGCAATACATTCTTTACATGGAGGAAACAATTTAAACCTATAATATACTAGGCAGTAGAAGGTAATGTATTGATAATTCACACCACTTGGAGTTCAATCGAAGGTTCATAAGTAAGGCTGAAGTAAGCAAATACAAAAATTTTGTTTTTATATGTATTTGCCCAAGTATATTTAACTGCGGTTGTGAATTTTGGGCTCTGACAAAGGTAGAATAAATTAGAAGTTTAGCTACAGTAGAGCGTCGATTATCCGAACGTTCAATTATCCGAACTAGGTTCATGGAAAAAAAAAAAAAAAAAAAAAAAAAAAAAAATCAAAAGCCACCGCAAAATTAATTCCTAGAAAGAGTGGTGTTTGCTGTATAAAGGGATACCAGATTTCCATAAATTCAGTTTGACGGGGCAGACATTAACATTTGTTTACTACGAACACACTTTTGTTTGTCTATGTAATTTGTGGAATTATTTGCAGCATTTTTCCATTTAATACCTTTCTGTTCTGTTGGTCGGTTATGTTTTATGTTAATGCTCTTAGTTTCAAATCATTCATTGTGAGGTATACATTTAATTAGTCAGTGGTTAGATATTTTAAGTAAAACTTACAACATGTCGACAAAAAGGAAACGGGTAGTGCTTTCATTAAAAGATAAAATGGAAATTATTACGCGGCTGAAGAAAGGTGAAAGCCAAGGCATTTGCTATCAAGTTCAGTGTTGGTAAATCAAGGATTACGGGAATAAAAAATAATTCTGATTCAATCACTTGGTCAAGATTATATACTAGATAAATTAAACAAATATGCTTTTTGCATAAACGTGGTTGGTTATTTTTGCATCTTCCCTTTTATTTCTAGTGAATTTCGATTATCCGAATTTTTGATTATCCGAACCACCCCAAAAAATATTAGTTCGGATAATCGACGCTCTACTGTATTTCTATTTGGTATTTTAAGAAAGTTGCTTGCAAGACTAGGAAAGATCTAGTGGGATATACCATGATTCGAGTTAGACACACCTACCTTTCACCCCTATACGATAAAAAATGCTGCTACGCTGACAGAGACGTGATTTGACAAACTTCAATGTATACGTTGTATACTTTTAATACCATAAACACACATTTAGGGTGAGGCATGAGGTCTCTGGTCAGCACAAGATCTCAGTGTGTTTTTACCTTAAGAATCCTAGAATCAAGATGTAAGGCTCGTTTCACAATGTACGGTTTTGACCATATGGCAAAATCGTACAGGGAAATTATTTAGTAAATGGTGACTGAGTAATGTGAAAGTGGCCACATGCTCTTCTTGACGACACAAAAATAATTTTGCCATACAGTCAAAAAACGAGCCCTAGGAGAAGAAAAAGATAGTTTACATCATAGATACATCTAGCTTACATCATAGATACATCTAGCTTACATCATAGATACATCTAGTTTACATCATATAAATAAAGAAAGGATAGTCTCTGTTACAGGCCTAAAGACGGTAAAGCATAGAAATCCTTCTGTTCATCCTCAAAATTAACTGGTTGAAAATTAATCAAGAAGTGAAGTAAAATTTTAAATCTCCAAAACACATTAAGGGTGATGCTCTAGAAGCTTTTCACAAATTAAATGAAACCATACTTATTTTTTTTTTATGGATTTCTTAAAATTATAAGTGCAAATGGCAGCAGTGTATATGAAGATGTCTGCTATCTTGTTTGAAAATAAAGAAAAACACAAGGTGAGGCGTGGGAACTTTCTTTTTCTTTTTTTTAAAAAAAAAAAAATAAAAACTGAAATGTTTCAATCAAATGAAATGCATTTCAAAATGTGGTTATGAAAAGAGGGTGGGAGCCCGGTCTTTCCACTACCTAAATAATAAAAAAAATATATAGGAGGTCATAACTATATAAAAAAAAAATTAAATTAATAAAAAATCTAAGGTTGGACTGTGTAAAGATAAAGAGATTAAAGCAATAAAAAGAATGACAGGTTTTCACAAAGTATCATATAATAATAAAAAATAATAATTAAATGGTTCAAAACAATGACAAGAGTTTAATAGTAAGAGAGGGGTTAAAGAAAAGGTGGGAATTTGGTTTAAGATACCTGTAGTAGAAAAGATATGATTACGTAGAATGTGTGTTTCCAAGAATCTCTGCTAAGGGTCTGGGAGATAGCAAATCAGCAGGAAGACCAGGCTAACCGGCTGAAGTCTTGATAGGAGTCAGATAACTGATTACCTGGTAGGCAGATCAGTGAGGTGGTCAAACTATCACTAAACTTGATGGCCCGGTAGACCGATTCAAGGTAAGTTTTTGAGTGATCTTAAGTTTTACTGCGTTCAGAGTGAACGATGTAGACAGACTGCTGTATCTATTGGAAATTGAGGAAGATGGAGGAGTCCAGGTGTTAACATAATTAGGTTAAATCGTAGAATTAAAAAGCTACCTGTGAACTTAATGCACCATAAATTAGATTTACTTAGAAAATCTGCCATTACCAACTTTATACGACTCTCTAAACACCAATAAACATTATAATTCATTTAAAAATTAATTAAGAATTAGACCTTAAGGTAAAATTTACTAAAAATGCCTAACCAAAATGTTGTAGTCCAATTTTTCACCTGTCACACAATATAGGAGATTTGATTTTACACTGTTTTAACCCTTAAAAATGCTAATGGTAATTGGATGGCTGGTATTACTAAACCTTCGTTGATTCGACTATCATATGCAGAAAATACATTTTTTGGGTTGAAACTACACTTTTATAAGGAGAAAACTATTAAGAACTCATTATTAAATCTTTTAGTGAGATATACAAACATTTGATTACAAATAACTTAGTAGGAACATCAGAAGAATCTGAAATTGAGTGAACAATAATGCACCAGGTCCCATGCCCCAGGCCAAAAGCCCTAGGCCCTTTCCTAAGTGCTCCAGGCCCCAGATTATCGACCACTGGTCTCTGGCTAAAGGCCAATTACCCTAGGCCCATTGCCCCTTACCCCTAGGCCTATTGCCCCTTACCCCAGGCACATTCGACAACCAATTAATTCCCTACGTCTATTACTAAACGTTAGTCGAATCGACGAAGTAGCTTTGACGGGAATTTGCCAGAAAATGAGTGCATGCTCAAAAGGACTACTACCGCTACACTAGCAGGTGTGTTACTAACCAGTGCAAGCACTTCAGAAGGATGGGGGTACCCATCGCCATCACATACGAGCGTAAAAAAAGTTAAGGTTCAAACTGTGCTCGTCGATTCGACAACCGTTAGCACTCCAGGGTTAAAAACAATATCTTAAATGCCGCCCTCCGTTATTGATACACTGATTTAGTCAATTGGGCAGTTTTGGTCCACTCTTTTAAGCATGCTGACCAGTATTATGGCAATTTCAGCTCTGATGTTGTTCTGTAGGTCTTCTAGGAACTGTGGATGATTGCTATAAACCAGGGGTGACAAAACCCCACAGGAGGGTAGACCAAACAAATGTTCAGGACAGTTTACGACCCATTCAGGGAGATTAGCCGATGGTGAAGTTGTTTTAAAAATACATTGAAACCCTGGTGGTGTGAGCTTTGTCCCCACCCTAAAATGGGTGGGGACTCAAAAGCATGTCTGGATATGCATAGGTGAGTCGACTGATGGTCATTCATCCCTCGACCTCTTTTAATCTTTTAAAACCTTAGTAATTCATCTATATGGGGCCGGGGGTAATGAAGTCAATGGCATATGAAAAACTTTAAACTTCTTTAATATTAATGAATTGTAAAATAATTTATTTATAAACCTTTTAACTTAAAGTTTGAAGTTTTTGTTAAGGAAATATTTTTAATCCACTTATCTTAAGCCAAACGTGTCTGGTTTTGAAGACATATGGGCCTGATTAACTTTCAGCAAAATCAAACGGGATGTAGCTGTTCATCTATAGTACCTAGTGAAACTAACTGGACTGTTTGAGGTAAGTGTATTCTGAAGCTCAAATTTCAGACCGAATTTATCTGGTAAAAGTTTCAAATAAAGATAATTCAACTTAATTACCAGACATAATTGAAACAGGGTGACAAATAATTGAAGTTTAGCTTCATTATTTATTCTGTACCAGGAATCTTCTGAAAGCCTTCACAATTCATCTTAGATTATAGCTCTGTTACAGTTAGATAATTTTAATTTTTTAAGAAAGCAAAAAAAAGTAAATACGTCTACTTTTTTTTATAAACATCTATAAATAAAAATATGTCTATAAGTACCTAGACAATTTATTATAATTTAAAGAGCGATATTTTCTCCCAAGTTTGTTTTTATTTTATACAGTGAATCTCACAATTTATAATTGATCTTCGTCTAGTTTATTTTGAATTTAGCGCTGCTTGATCTTACTCCAAAAAGTTAGTTATATTACGAGATACGATCCTAATAAATTAATAATTTTACATATATATTATAAATTACAATTACTGAATTAATATAATTTAAATTTAGGAATTTTTATACAGATTTTCTTTAATATTCCGGTGTAAATTGGCTTGATTACGAGGGGGAGGGGGGTCGGTGTCGGTGGTCACGTGACCCGCAGTCAGATGGTCCCTGGGTCGGCTTTTGGCGTTGTCCGACTTCTTTCATCGGATTTTTTGTTGTGTTAATTTTTTTTGTTCTAGTTTATTTAATTTTTTAATTTGTTACAACGATGTTTTTACTACGTTAAACGTATTAGTTAAATGTGGCGGTTTCCATCCGAATCTGTTATTCCTTTAGTAGTTGTTCGCGTTTAAATTAATCTTTAAGTTTCAAATGTGTGAATTTTTCTAAATTTGCCTTCCGGCCTTTATATTTGTTGCCGCCATATTTATTTGTTTTTTGGCTACTATTTATTTCAACAATTTAGGAAATAGGGGTTTTTCGATGGAAAATATTGGTGAGTATAATTGATTTTATTTATAAATCCGATATTCTTTCTTGATCTGTAATTGTAATTTAGGTTCGAGGATGGAAGTTTACGAGAATTTTGACGAAGTTACTTTTCGCCGTGGAGTTGGGGCCCATAGTCGGTTTGTCAAATCTCAAATTTACTACTTGTCGCCAAGCAGACATCAATACTTTGCCTGTTTGTTATTCCAACTATTAATGTTTCCTTACGTCTTACCCAATCATTTTCAAACTTATTAATTTAATTTCTTCAAAATTCTGTAGGTACATGTGACGACTCATAACGGACTGACGTTATCACCCGCTGTTCGAATTTAACCCTTTTTTCAATATCTTTTCAACGTTTCTACGAAAAACGTGACAGAATTTTTATAAATATCGGTGTTTTTCTTTAAAATAATTACATATTCTTGAGGAATCATCTTCGAATGCTTGCTTGGTTTTGCTAAGTAGGTACTTGTGATCAGCTGTTACTCCTAGAGAATTATCAAACATTACTTGTTGGGCTAACTCAACTTGCTGCTAGGGCTCGAATCAATTTATTTAGTATTTTCATCGTATAATATCTTAAATTATAAATTTAGAAAATATCAATGTGGGAATTACAACCTCTTTTAATAGAATAAGTGTAAATGAAATAACTTTTTTTTGTACCTGCTTAAAGTGTAAGTTAAATAATGAAAAAGCTATAAGCCATGCTGCAAGAACTATTGGTAATTGAAGGGGAATGCAGTTTCGAACCTCATAGCCTCTTGCAACTAACTCAGGATTTTATGTTACCTATCCATGCAAAAATTATATTTTCTGTTCCTCCATCTAACTGCATTTGGCAAGAGAAGCATCATTATTCTCTCAGTTTCTTACTGAATTTGATAACTTGTTTACTAATATTGCAAGCCTTCAGTATTGCAAATGCGAATGCCCCTAAATCTGAAGGTGTGTGACAAGGCTCTTAAAATCATACTTTTAAAGGTATGTTGTAAGGCCCTTTAAAAGTTTTTAGTGCTATTATAAAAATAATTAATTTTTCCCTTTATTATATCTTCTAAAAAAGGAATTAATTTTATTTATTATAAACCTGATAAATTACACCCTAAATAACTTCAGCCCAAGTTTTTTTCTTTCTTGTAAGCCTGGTTTACATGATCCAAGTATACTTGGTCCAAGTAACTTTGATCAAATCCACTTTGTCCAAGTGTTTGTGGAACTTTGAAGTAAGGTTTACACCATCCCCGTATACTTGGTCCACGTAGTGGAACTTTGATACACTATAAAGTAGAGGTTAAGATAGATTGTGTGAAATGTTTTTCCCTCTAGAACTTTCCAGTTATATTGTACTTGTTAAGTTTTTAAACAGTGGTGATATTATCACCTTCTGACTGCTTGTTCTCATAATTTGTCAGGTGGGCGCCATTTTTGTTTTTTATCAAAGTCTACTTTGATGGAGCCCATCCAAGTCAACTTGGATGTCCAAGTTGACCCCCAAGTGGACACCCTGTTTACACAATCCAATTAGCGTCAAAGCTGATTTGGTCCAAATATGCTTGGATTGTGTAAATGTGGCTTTAGAATCATTCATGGTTGTGTTTTGTTTGGCTCTAAACTAGAACTCATATTACCTTCAACTGCAAGGTGTGTTTCGAGTCTATCATGTTGGTGAGAAGACTGAAAAAATAATTTTATTTACAATGCTGATTTAAAAATGGCAAACATTTATGTTACTTTCTCTGTAAGGCCTTAAAGAATGATCACCGAGAAATTGTTAATTGTTTGGGGTGAATGACTCCTCTCTAATTAATGGATTTGTCTTTAGATAAAACCTAAGAGAAGCAATTTTGTAAAGGTTGAATGGGTCCTGAAGTTCTAGGACCTCTGACGGGGATCATGACCTGTAGGGTGTAAGACCCAATGCTTTGCTCTTAATAAATAGTAGAAGCATTTTGAAAATGTACAGCTTATTACAGGATTTCATCTTAAGTTGATAGTGTGGTCTTGTGTTTTCCTCAAGATGTCAGCTTAAGTTGATAGAGTGAGCTTGAGTTTTCCTCAAGATGTCAGCTTAAGTTGATAGAGTGAGCTTGAGTTTTCCTCAAGATGTCAGCTTAAGTTGATAGAGTGAGCTTGAGTTTTCCTCAAGATGTCAGCTTAAGTTGATAGAGTGAGCTTGAGTTTTCCTCAAGATGTCAGCTTACGTTGATTGTGTGAGCTTGAGTTTTCCTCAAGATTTCAGCTTAAGTTGATAGAGTGAGCTTGAGTTTTCCTCAAGATGTCAGCTTAAGTTGATTTGTGAGCTTGAGTTTTCCTCAGGATGTCAGCTTACGTTGATAATGTGAGCTTGAATTTTCCTCGGGATGTCAGCTTAAGTTAATAGTGTGAGCTTGAGTTTTCCTCCTTCAGTTAACCTTTTAAGATGCTTCTAGTCAGAGATATGAAATGCTGGTTCTTATATATCCATTAAGATATGGTCACCTCAAGTAGATCTCTAGAACTTCAGCTACAAGCCTACAGTTTTGCACTTAATTTCAAATCCTTTGTTAGTTATACTTATTACACCAATAAGTGGGGTTTGGAACCAAAAGAAGCAGCTGCTAATTTGTGCTCAACCAATTGCCTAATAGAAAATGACAGGACCCTCAGTTTAGAGTCTTCATATCCTAGTCAAGTTACGAGTATTATTATGATATTATTACAATAATTAAATTATTGTAAGTAACAGCAAAATGGTCAAGCGACCACCTCTGGACACCGTTTCATATGGATTGAGCCTACACTGTAATAGTACATTACGTGTCGAGTGCGGAAAGTAGCATTTTGCATGCGAGTGTGGAGTTTGCACCCAACTTGCTGTATGAAAGTTCGTATCTCTCTCTTGATAAAGATGGCATTAATTCTTGAGTTGTATTTTTTGCCGAATTAATTATTTCTGGAGGAGTATTATTCTCCACATTTTCGTCAAAGTCACTTGATTCACTCATTGTTTTTCACTAAAATCTCAATATAAACAGTTACTTTAATAAAAGAACAGCAAATTAGTTTTGTTAAATGTAAACAAACTTGCTAATCGTGCGTTAAGCTGAAGAATTCCTCTTCTTTACCTCGCTAGCGTGGTAAAGAAGAGGAATTCTTCACAACTATAAGACGCGCATGGGCAATGAATACAAGTATGTAAATTATCACTTTCTACACATCTAAACAGAGATACAATGTTTATATTTCGTATCAATCGTAGATAAAATTGTTTGTATTGATAAATAACAACCTACCTCTTATTAAACATTATGTTGCTCCTGGATTCATGGTAAACTGGAAACAATATTGGTTGTAACAACAATTTGATATAGTGACATTTTTCTTTTTTCCCCTTAATTGTCTTTAAAAGGTATTTCCAGGGTACAGTAGAAACCTCGATTATCTATCTTCTAATTCACCATATTTGTTCTTTATTTGCTGTGCTCACCCCACTGTCACCCTATCATCCAGTGTGTGAACATGAAGGCACTACCTTTCAATTGTTATTCTCAAAACAGTGCCAGGATGAGCAATCGGTTTAATGAAGTTTTTGTGCCCCTTGCCAAAAATAAAAGTTAAGTGCTACTTTTTGCCTCGAAATTTTCTTTTTTCTCCCTTAACCGTCTTTTCAATGATCTGTCAAGACTGGAGTTTTTACGAGGTTCTTCTACTGGACCTTGTTATAATTATATTATTCTATAGAAAATCTCTATTTGCTGAAATGTCTGTGAGCAGTGTTATTTTCTTATTAATATTTCTATCTCCTACTAGAGCCTAAGTTCTTACACTCTCTAGGTTAATCAATGCTTAGTGGCTTTAGTGGGATAAGATGCTTAGATTAGATAAGATGATAATATAAAGATTCCACTCTATTGTTTGAATGGTTCCAAACTGTTGTACATTGATATGTATTATCTTCTCTCTGTAATTACCCCATTCATTAAATTATTTATTATAGATTACATAATCAGTGAATGTAGTGTAATGTTATGTTATATTAATTTTTAATATTTCATAATGCTACAATCAAGTTGTTTGGTTAGTGACTCATCCTTTGCACTATAAGAATGATTCAAATCTATTTAAGGTGCCAAAACAAGGAAACTATTGAATGTAATTGTATTATTAGCAATTATTATCTTTAAATTAATTGGTAAATAATTCTGATTACTCTACTTAATTTAAGTTTTCCTAAATACCTCCTTTTAAACAGAAAATAATTATTACTTATTACGGTAAAAAATAATTAAGTTGATGTCACTTAAAATAAATCTGTGATCAGTAACTAATTTTTAAAGCTTACATGATATAGTTTTATTGTAATTATTTGTCCTTATCTTTTCACCCTTTACAAACATATTATGTTAAGGCAATCTTGTTTTCTTACATGAATTATCTAATAAATAATGTGGTTTTATTTTAATTATTTACAAATCCATCTTAAATTAATGCAAACTGTCTGATTTTATGTTAAATATAATCATTAACAACTATAAAAAAAAGGTTATGTTACAAAGGTAATGTTTGTTATTTGGAACTTAATCGTCCTTTAAGGGAGATATAGTGACTTTACTTATGCTTACTTTGTCTTACAACTAATGGCAAACTTACTTTTTCGTGGGCTTGGTCCTAAGCTTCACTCCTTCATATTTTTTGCTTGGGCTACCCCCAAACACCCTTTCCCTTGGTTGCCTACCAGTAAATCTTGCTTCCCATAACATTTTAGAAAAATAGCTACCAGGCTTTCTTTTTAAACAAGAAAACCACTTTAGTTGGATATCTTTAACTATCTCTAGTATAGTGGTTAAAATACATTGATTTTGCACTCGCAAAACTTGTCTTCTTGTTTCTGCTCCACTTGTCTGAGATTTGTATATCAAATCTGCATCCCTTTGGCTTGCATGGCTTTGGTTTTGCATGTTAGAAGAAACATATAAATTGTTTGGTACTTTGTATTTTTCTCAAATTTTCCTTTTTTTCTCTAAACTGCTGTCCTTGGGCTAGTCTCAATTTTTTTCTTTTTGCGAAATGGTTGCACCGAGATACTTGAAATTCTCTACATGTTGTAGCTTTTTAAGAATAGGGTAGTAATGCGTTTCTAGCTGGTTTCCCAGAGAATGTTTCTCTTTTAAGTTATGCTTTTAAAAGAAATATTGATTTGAATATTATTTCCAAAAATGTTCTAATAAACCAAATTGAAATATCATAGAGTATGAGTTTTCTTAACCCTGGGGAACGCGCTGTAAGGCCTAAATTTGAGATAAAAAAGTGAAATTTAGATAGAAATGGGAGCGATTGGAAGATACTGATTTTTCTAGCTACATTTATTGCCTTTATCAGGAAAATCAGTCACTGTTTGACATCGTGCGCGATTATACTTTAATTCTGTGCTTACACTTTCACTTAAATTATTACTACTCTAATTTTAGTGAAAGTTATACATATAATACAAAATAAATTAATACAGTACCAGTAATCAAAAATAAAATAATAAAAATATACATAAAAAATTTGAAAATTATTATTGAGACTGACTGCTTTTGTTCTTCCAAATTATGAGACTAAACAACAGTATTTTATAATTTAATAAAATAATATAACCAATGATGTTTTTTAATATTTTGCTAAACTGTTTTCAAGTTTATATTTATTTTACCTGTTGTGTGGGCTTATAAAATAGATTAAGTCCTATCAGGAGTTCGCGCCTCCTCATGTCTCTATTAGACTGCACGCACCCGAGGGTTACAAGTGTTGCTCCTTGTATTTGACCTAAAAATAAAATTATGCTCACCATATTAGGTTTTATTTATTGTACGGTACTTTTCTTAACACATCTATTAATCAATTATGTAGGTTTCTGCAGAAGAAATGATAAAAATCTAGTTTTAGTAGAGATAACACCTCAATGTATGTGAAGTCCAACGTATTGATCTAACTATAAACAGCAGTGCAGTTGAACATTAATTCTTTGTTTCAACAACATAACAAGTACTCTGCATTAGGATTCCAGTCTAAATTTCAGACTTCACATCCTTTAAAACGTTGAATTCTCTCTAAAAAAATAAACCTAACATAATTAATTGATTCTTGAAATATTTATAAACCTAACTGTGAGTATTATTAATTGTTTTATTTATTTAAAGTTTTGTTATTTTTATGTTGTAGGTATTTTGATGGGGATCTGTGTCATTAACCTGTACTAAATTAAACTAATTTTGACTCTTTAAGTACCTACCTATTGTGATAATATATATTTATAATGGATTCTCAAAGCAGAAGAAATTCAAAGGTAATATTATTTATTATTATGTTTGTTTGCTTTATAAGGTTAAAGGTTAAAAATAATTTTGATTATAATTCCACAAGTTTGTTCTAGATTTCAGTACTATTTTTAAAATAATGTAGCAGTGGTTAAAATATAATTTAAACTATTAAAATCTCACTTTATCTACACTGCATTTCCTTTTTTTTTTTTTTGTTTCTCTGACATTGAAGGGGACTATTGTTGATTAAAAGCTGGATTTGTACAATAAAGTTACTTAATTGGGGAAAAGTTTTTCTTTATTTATAATTAATTTATTGTGAGATCACAATTCCACATGTTTAATACGCAGATTAGTTCATTTTTTGTTTGATTGTTGTTGAACTTGCCAAAATTAATTATAATGGATTTTGCTGATTAAAAAGAAAACAAAGAATTTAATTTATTTTTTATTTATAATATTAAAATGTTGTTTCAGGGCTACTCTGGAGCCGGAAGTGAAAACGGGAGAAAGGGAAGCAAAGAAGCTACTCCCGACTTAAGTATGAACTCGTGCACTATAAGTGCACCAAAGTACGGAACCATAGTTCCCGAGAGAGTGTTTGTCGGAGGCATCTCCATGAGCATGACTGAAGCAGAGCTGACAGACTTTTTCTCCAAGTACGGCAAAGTTATCGACACTAAGATTATAGTGGACAGGGCTGGAGTATCCAAAGGATATGGTTTTATCACCTTTGAAACTCAGATGGAGGCCAAAAAACTACTTGACGATGTAAATAACTGCATATTTCTATAATTGATTTGCTTATGATGAAAATATACTGTATCCGTTGCGTTTATAGAATATTAAGACTATAAGGGAGCCACCAGCAAGCTCGTGTGGCTCTAGACATTTATCTCAGTCCCACATCTTGGTCCTTACATGGCTCACTAATGATCACACCCCACTCGCTTCAGTTGTACATTGTACAGAGAACAGTACAGATGTGTGAAGTGGCTGAAACTCTACCGCGGGGCTTGTAAAAAGGGACTTAAAAGGCCTAATTGCTAGGTTCGAACTAGTGGTTCTACCCATCTAGAACTAATACTAGAAACCCTACTACTACTATTACTACTACTCCTATTTTTTAAGATGATGTGTGAAATCGAGAGGGAGAGTTGAGATTGATGTAGTGGAATGGGGATGCCTAAGTATCGATCCTATATTATATTGTACATCAACCTCATGGCTCCTTTTACAGCTATTCAATTATTATAAATGAATCTTTACTGCAATAAGTATGCTTGCATCTAGTTAATGTATTTATTTTAATAGTACTTTCGTCTAGACATTTGACTTAAATTTTAAATAAATGAGATGATAAATTGATTAAGAGATGAATATCTTCTCTAAATCAATATTTTCTTTTCTTTTTTCTAGAATAATTGTAAGCATGAAGTGATAGTATTTAATTTCAGACATATTTTTAATATGAAGTGTTACACTCCTCCTTTGTAGGGAGTTATTACTTCACTTTTTTTTATTTAACTTCACTTTTGGTGTGAGGTACAAATTCGGGGTTCGATTCCTCGCCGTGACGCTCTGATTTATATGGCTCACTATTGATCACATCATACTCGCTTCGGCGGTACTATGTACAGAGGTATGATGTGTGAAGTGGCTGGAACTCTCTACTGCGGGGTGTAAAAAGGGCCTAAGTGATAACCTAATTGCAAGGTTCGAACAATTGGTTCGGCCTATCCGTTCTAGTACAAAGTACTAGACTACTACTACTACTTATAAGGGTTTATGATGTTTTAAGAATGGTTATTCATGTGTACCCCCTTCAAGTACGTATTAAGAAGTGCAGCCTTTCATAGAACAATAATTACTTTTCTGGAAGTGAATCACTGTACAGTGTATAGACGCTAAATAATGTATGTCCAAGTAACCTACATTTAATTAAAATTTAAATGATTAACAATTATATTGTATTGAATTTCAGGCTGATAACATTATGTTGAGGGAACGTAAGTTAAATATTGCTCCAGCTGTTAAGAAACAGGTAAAGAAAGATCTTAATAATTATGATTTATTAAAATTAATTTATATATTTAAACCTCTTAACTAACTCTCCATTACTTACTGAAGAGTTAAGTATAAGATACATAAAGTTGATAAAGGTTCTTAAATTTTTATGTTTTTGTGGTTGAAACCCTACCCTACTTCTCTCAAAACTTGTAACTGTTTAGTGATTTAAAAATGAATTGTTTTTAAATGGTCTGCTCTGTGTGAGTGTATGTACAGAAGAGATTTAGATATCTTATCTAATGAAGTGCAAAGCCGAAGATCAGTTCTTGTCCCTTGTTTTAAGTTGAAGATCTTATCTTAAAAAAGGAGCCCTTATCAGTTGTTGTCCCACCTGTTCAACTTCACCCTTTTTATAAGTCAGTAGTTAGATAAGAACTCTTGTACAATCATGTGGTAACTAAGCAACTTCAACCAGACATCTTTTTTTTGTACTAATTTACTCAGATTTCTCATCTTTGATTCATCAAAGTCACAGTTTTTACGATTTTTGGTGGAATGAAATTTTAATATTTAATAGGACTCTAATGAAGATGTTAATTGTTGTAGAGTTTTAACCAAAGATTGGACGTGTCAAACGGAGCAGCTAATATGGTGGGTACTCCACTGTTTGGCTCCACTGTCGGCCTCCCATTTACTTTCCACAATGGAGTTACGTACTTTTGTCACCATGCTAATGGTACTCCGATGTCTGCGCCTCAGCCAACTACTCCACAACCACCCCCTCCACAGTCTGCTCCGCCATCTACTCCGACCACTCATTTAGATCCCAATTATTATACAGGTACACTTTTAAATCTATTTATTTTTGCTTCCGAGCTTACCGAAGGTAACGGAAGCATTGTGTTCACTTTTATAGGACGAAAAAATGTTATGCCTCCAATTTTAAAAATTCCAAGGTAGAAATCCGTTTCAGACATCAGGGGATATTTTTGGTGCCGTGTCTGTCTGTCTGTGTGTCTGCGAACTGTGTGTCTGAAACGTGTGACGATAACTTGTGTAAAAGTTGACCGATTTTGATTATATTTGGTAGACATGTTCATTTAACCAATGCCAAGGACGAGTTCGTTGGACAACGTTATCCGCCCCAAGCGTTTGCTCCTAATGCTTGCGTAAACGTGAACTTAAAATTTAAAATTGGAATTTTAGGTTGGGAAAAAATCTAACTTTATCTATTCAATGAGACAAACATTTTTTCAAATACAATTTTTTAATAAAACCAACAGCGACACCGCTATGAAGTGTTAAAGATCGCTAAAACTATTAATAGAGATAGACAAGGGGAATAGGAGGTGGCTTGGTTCCTCCAGCTCTATTTAACCTACCTCTTCAATAGCACAGTGAGCCTAGGTTCCTCAAGACCAAGCGAGCAGGCTTTATTCGCTATCTGTACACTGTTGTATTCACTTCTGTGCACACGTTATCGAACTGCTCTCAAACTATATAACTACTCTCACTCCTACGAATTTGAATATATCAATAATGTTAATATAACATTAAAGTACATGATAGTATGGGAGGAAGCTATGTGCCACACTAATTGGCAGTCTATTTTATAGTTCTTCTTAGTTAGAGTTTGATCTGTGGATGATGGTGTTCAGCTTACCTACTGTTCTTGTTCTTGACTTAAATCCTTCTGCACTATGGAGGAGCAAGGCACTTTATAGCTTCACCATCTGACCCAACTTAATTGCTTCTCAATTGTCCTCATCTAATTGTTACAGGAAGGAGCCTGTTTGTGCCCTGGGGTTTCCAGTCCAGGGCTTGTTTGGACTGATCTTCTTTAATAATTGATAATAACCTATTACTCTTTTTTTTGTGTTATATTCATTTTATTTGTCTAAAACTATGTTTATTTATTTCAGGTTACGGTAGTATCCAGGCTCCCGCTCCTCAGTATCATCAAGTGGTGTATAACCCACCTATCTATTATCAGGCTGCTCAGTACCAATATCCCATCACTACTGTAAGTTACCATCCTTATGTGTAATTTCATTTAAGTTAACTATGTTTTAAGAGACTTAAATTGCTCACAGACTGCATTTGCTTGATATTTCATTAATTTGATTTAAATATGTTTGATTTGCAGTGTGAAGCCATTGAAGGAAGTATGACTGACGGTGGTTCGATGCAAGGAGGAGGTATGTCTGCAGGTAACCCTGCCGTAGGACAGGTTCTTCTAACTCCCAACGGTTACTACATGCAGGATATAAATCCATACCAGGAATACACATACGCACATCAATATGTCTACCAGCCTGCACCTGATCCACAACCCCAGCCTCATCATGCCGTCATACAGTACTCTCCCGCTGCACAAGCACCACCTCCTGCCCCTCCGAGGCCACTTTACGATTCTCCTATCATGGTACCCGAGGTAACTTCTTCTTTAGATTAACTTTCTCTTAACTACTTTCATCCTGTGTGTTATTTTCCTCTTCAGTCCATCATTTTCATAAATCAGCTAAGTTTATTCTTATATTGATGGATAGCAAATTATAAAAATCTGATAGTTATTCATTGAACACACCCCCTTCATTTCTTAGCACATACAGGTAATATGCATAAGTATATTTGAAAATATTTATAACTTTAATATATTTATTTATTTTACATTACTAATAACCATTTATGCATGTAAAGCTCAAAATTTAGGAATTATGAGGAACAAAGAAACAAAAACCAGAAAAACATACGAACAAACTAACAAAAAAACACGTGTGGTGTCGCAGGACAACCGTTAGGAACGAAGTTCCGTACGCTTTCATTAAATATAAATTTTTTTAAAACTGCTAAGTATTTCGATGCTAACTACTTATACATGGCGGAGTTAGAAAAGAGGCAAAATTAAAAGTAACTAACTATTTTTTACTTAGCGGTTAAGGCAAAATTAAAATTAAAGCTTTTTTTTCATTGAAGCGAGCGTCTTGCAATTAATATGTATTGAATATTGAGAAAATAGTTAATCATGATGAATTGATATTTAAAGAGGATGATTGTAGTATTGAGTAAACAGAAACATACAAAAATAGAAACAAGCAAAGGAAAAACAAATGAAAAAAGGAACCACTAAACAAACTAACAAAAAACTTGTGAAAAAATAAATCCGTAAAAAATAAAAATAAAATAAATTATATTTATTAAACCAACAGAAAAACATGAGCTCTAATGAATCAACAAAGAAACAGAAAAATAAAGGAACTCAAACAAAAAGAAACAAGCTAACAGAAAAACATGACCTGAGAAAGGTGACCACTATGTCAGATTGACCACTTTATTATAGTCCATGTGGTCACTTTATGAAGGCTTTTATTATATATTAATTAAATTATTATTAATTAGGTCTTGTCCTAAAATGTTATTCTAACATAGGAGTTGTAATTTGGCTACTATAAAAGATTTTTGCCATTAGGGATTCCTAAGAATTATTAAAATATTTTTAGGGTTCCTCCGACTAAAAATGATGGTAAATCACTATAATAATTAGATATTAATCAAAGCAGTATTAAATAGATAGGGATTGATGGATTCACTTATCTCAATGTCTCTTATTAGTGGTTCAATTTCCAGCATTAGGGTTAATTTTTATTTATTTATCTTCCTAACTCTTTAATACCCCCAATTTTATTACAATGAATTCTCTAGACATATTTTGCCATTGATTTCAAATTTCTTAATTACTAATTGAACATCAGCCATTTTTACTAATAGAGTAAACATTTTTATTTGAACTTATAATCCTTGCATTGACATTGTAAACTGTTATTTTTATTTGGTCAGTAACAACGTAAAATTTACTTTTTTCCAGTTTTACGTCCCAAATTCATGTCATGCAATTCACTCTTGGCGGACCCATTGCTTTTGACATAAAGTAAGTTTTGGTTAGATTTGATTTTGCCCGTGTGTCCCTTTGTTCATTTATCGTAAGCATGATTTTCTATAATATTTAAATACACAATGGGACTGTACAACTGTATTTGTATTAATAGGTATTACCTATAATTAATTCGTTATTATATACAATTATTAATATTTTATTTTAATGTTTAATTTAATTATGTTTTATTAATTTTGTTCTTTATAAGTAACTTTCAAAAACCTGAAAAAGGAAATTAAAAGTTAACGAAACTGACTGAAGTTTCTGTATTTTTAATCTGAAATAAATCAAGTTGCTCAACCACTTATAAATTAATAAGGAAATACATTTAGATTAAATGAATGAGAGATGCTCCTTTCTGCTTAAACTACTTGTTAATGAAAAGCACATGGTTTGATACTTTAGAATAGACCTCATATGTACATAGCCATATTTTGTACGGCACAATTCGTTTTTTAAGTTCTTTTTACTTTGTTTTTATTTATTCGATATTATTTTAATTTGTACCTTTTTACTATTATTTTTTTGGTTGATATTAATGCAGAATAAAGTAATGTGTTTGTTATCTGACAGTGAAATTTGTTTGTTGGTGGCAGAATGTATCTGGACGTAACGAGATACGTATGAGCGTAGCTCCACCGAAACACTCACCTCCCCATCATCAGAGTCCTGTACAGCAGCATCATCACCCTGTAGTTCATCATCAACTTCCTCCCCAACCTCATCATCAGCACAAACAGCATCAATTGATGCATCATCAGCAACAACACCAACAACAAATAAAACCCAAAGAACAGACTCCGCCTGTGAGGCACCAACCCCCTATTAAAACTACTCCTAACCACCACCCACATCTACCTGATCCTAATAATAACAGTCAGGTTACTCCTCTGAGACCCTCCTACCCTCTCCTACCTCCTAACTCTAATCCTCTTGGTTCACAGGTGTTCCCGACACAACAGAATGTCTACCCTAGACCTCCTTCTGCTTCCAATCCTTCATTCCCTCATTACTCCAACAGCCACTTTAATAACAATTCAAACAACACTTTCCTCAGGAAGTTCCGCAGGCCGTATCACCCAGTAAGTTGCATACCATGTATATATATATATATATATTTTTTAAAAATAATTTCAATATTTGAGGAGCCTAGTATCAAAGACGGACATTCGACATTTTTTTGAATTTTAGTTATCAATTGTTTCTTATAGATTTTTGGCCGCTATCCATTTGCATAAAAAACGACCAGAAAAGGGGGTAAAAATGCAATAATATTTGTAGTTTTGTTTCAAATATGGACAAGTCAACACGCGTTTTGCTTCAAAAGTGGACATAACTTAAACAGTCAATCAGGAGGCTGCATTTTACTTACTCGTTCCCATGATACACTGCGGCCTTTAACATCTGAATACCTACTTCTACCATATTTGGCATACATGTTTAGAAAAATGATACCCTGAGGGGAAATCGAGAAATTAATTTTAGCTCTAAATGGGGGGGCACTTCGCCCCAAAAACTCTGAAAAACATGAAAAAAAAAAATATTTCTCCAATATTATTATTCTAACAATTATTTTCCACGTCGTTTTGCTTCAAAAACGGACAAAACCTGGTTTTTGTTTTAAAAGCAGACAACTCCACTTTTTAACTCCATTTTGCAGCTAAAATATCAGAGAAATTCACGTTTTCAGAACTTCTAACTAGTTTTGAATCTATTAAGAAAGTTCAGAAAAAAAATTATAGCTCTAGCACCTGTAGAATTTGAGCTACAGTTTTTCGGCTCTCCTGTAAAATTTTGAAATGTGCTTTTGTCTGTCTTTGATACTAAGCTCCTCATTTATTATATTTATATCGCTCAAATTTTTGGTTACGGAGCACAATCAAAGTTGATAGCTTTGTCTCATGGCGTTTCCACCTTCACCTTTAGGTCTATATCTGTATGAGTGTATAAAATATGAATCTAGCTCATTAGTTCCAATATTATCTAATTTTGTTGTTTAGCCATGGCCATTATGCTGAGCTATAGTGAGTGCTATTGCTAGCCGGGGGTTTGAAAGGTGTGTACACTGACTGTGCCCAGGAACCCACATCAGTCTTAGCATATTTTTTTTAGCCTGAGTATAAAATACGCTATAAATGTCGCAATTTTTAAGGTTTTTAGTAGTTTGAAAGTTAATCTGTTTTTAATTAATTTTACAGCAAGGAAAAGGGCGTGGAGGTGGCCGAGGAGGTGGTAGTATAAGTAGCTGTAGTTCTGGAGGAGGAGGCGGAGGTCTTGTAACACCTCCCTCTACACCAAGATCTGGACAACCTTCCCCCGATCATCAACCTGCCCAGTCTGTAGCCTCGTCTACGCAGGATCATCTCGTTCACTCCATGAAAACACTTAAGGCTGCCTAGGATCTAATCCATACTTATTTAACTCTCTCCTACCACTGGTCACCCCTCACCTTTCACAGTCTAGGCTTCACATCCTACAACTGCCTTACCAACTAATCTACTTATAATAATAAAACAAACAGAAATAACAAATAAATATACACTTCCTTACATATAAAGTGATAAACACCAATATAAAATCTTTATAGCTCTTGCTATTTACAAAAAAAAAAAAATCTAAATAATTTTACACAAAGAAAAGTGATAAACAACATTTTTTTTAGAATAGATAAATAATTATATAAAACAAAGTAAAACGTGTAACGAACTTACGAAGTCTTATTAATGAATATTTAAAAATGGTGAAAAGTTTATGACTATAATCAACCCTTTTTTTTATAAAAGATGTGACAATAAAAATTAAATTGAAAAAAAAAAACCTAACACTTACTTGTTCTTAAAAGGATAAGCTAATATAATATAGTTAGTGAAAAAAGCTTTAAAAACTTTCTTCTTTTTTTTTTACAAAATATACTATGATAAAATAATAATATTCTATTTTTTCTTTAAAGAAAATGAAGAGATGAAGTAATAATATAAATGCTTTTCAATCACAAAAATAAACTATAAAACATAAAAACAGAAAGGAAAAATTATAAAGTGATGAGTGTGGAATTAATTAAAAGCTTTAATCCCATTTATTTTTTTAAATTAAATTATAAACATTTACCAAAAAAATGAGTAAACCTTGAAAGAATCATTATAAATATAATTGTTATTGAATGTAAGATAATAAATTAATTTATTTTTTGGATACATTCATAATATTATCAAGGACTAATAAATAATATTTTTTTTACCTGAAAAATAAATATAATTTTAAGAAATACAAGTCAATTAAAAATCTAATATTAAAATAAGCAATAAAATAAAGAGCATAATAAGTATATTTTTAATAATATATTAAATAAAGATAACTAATAATAATGTTATGATTAAATAAAAGTTAACCAAGAGTTCATTAGAAAATAAACTAAATAAAACAAAGCCGAATTTAATAAATTCAAACAAAAGAAACTTTTTTTTTATTCTAAATTTTATTTAAAACTAAAAATAATTTTATAAAAGATATTTTCTTAAGCCTAGATTGTGATATTTGTGCCTTTTTTTTGGTTAATCTTAACAAAGAGTTAATTAAAACAAAAAAACAAAAAAATCATTTATAAATGACCCTTTTAGTTTATAAGAGTATTTACCACGTTAATTAATAATAAAAAATTAAAAAAAAAAAAAAAAAAAAAAAAAAAAAAAAAATAGTGATAAAAAACTAAAAAATAAACAATAATAAAAAAAAGGTAAAAAATTAATAGTATTACTCGATTTAAAGTGGAAAAACAAAAAAACACGGAAAAAGTATTTTTTTTTGCCAACATAATTTAAAACAAAAGTGAAAATGTAAAGTTAGTATAGTACAATTTTCTTACCAAAACTATCTTAAGTTTACTTAAATAAAAATAAATAAATAAATAACAAAAAGAAATAAATAATATAAATATATTTAAAAGTGTAGGCTTTTTCCCCAAGTACAAAATCTGATTTATTTAGGATCTTTTAGAGTAGAATTGAGTCTGAATTTTGGGTAAATTTCTGGTGTTTTCAAGTCTATTTATATTGTCTTGTGGTAATTGCTGTCACATTTTGTCTATAACCATGTGTTGGCTATAAAATACACTTTTGTGATATAGCCATATATTGGCTATAACACACTTGTGTGATCTAAATGCCAGTGGATGCTACAGTTTTTTTTTATGTTTAAAAATTAATGTTAAATGTCTCGTTATGTTTTCTTATTGTTGTTCTACCCAGTCTATCTTTGTTTGGATAAGTCTTTTGACTGTTTAAAAAGAAAAAAAAAAAAAACATCTTAAGTTGTCTTAATCAGTTTAAGATTATCGAGTTTAAAAAATAGGGTGCTTAGATGTTTTTACCATATTCACTAAAGTACTACTGAAATAGTCAAAGCTCCATTTACCAAATGTCCACAGCCTTCTAATTTGGACATTATTACTATTGTGAAAAAGCTGCAATGTCCCAGATATCATGTTTTTATAAAATTTGTTTTAGTTTGTATATTTGTTAGGGCTTTATATTATCGCAACATATTTCGGAAGATGATGTTTTTGGGTTAATATTAATCATATTGTTAACTATAACCAAAATGTATTCCAAATTGTAATTGATTACATCGGAATTTACCCAATATCCTCTAGAAGATGTCAATTTGTCGAAATGAATATTTGATCAGATTTTTTAGCGAAAAGCAAAAAAGTATACGCACAAATGAAGAAAAACCTAATATTTATTATTCGGTACTTATAATTAGGTCACAATTTTTTTTCGTTGCTATAAATGAATAGAGAAAAATAAATGATTATATTCATATTTTTCTTTCCTTACCATTATTATTATTTTTGTAGTTTAAGCTCAAATTAGCTTTAAAAATTATGTATACTTGAATCAAAATTTCTTGGTTTATAACCCTGTATTATTTATATCATTTAGATTTAACTTCTGGTGCCATATATTTTTATTTTTTTGTAATTACGTTATATTTTTACAATCTGTACTCTAAAGGTAAAATAAACGCGGGATTAGTGGAATGTTTTGGATCTAACCAAAATACTGTAAATTTGGGATTCATAGAAAACTGGACTCTAACCACCTTAAGCAACATTTCTTGAAATGTGGAATTAATTGAAAAGGCCAAATTACTGTAAACGTGGGATTATTGGTTATCCAACCCTAGCAGAATTACTTAAAACATGGGATTATTGGAATGTTTAAATGGAATTATTTAAAATGTGGGAATGTTAGAGAAAATAAAAACCTTTAGAGTACTGATTGCTTTCCAAATCTAGTGAAAAATATTTTCCTTAAGGGGGAAAATTGGAACACCTAAAAAAAATAATTATAAAAAATTACGTGAAAAAAATAATCATTATAATTACTATAATTTAATTTCTACCATTTATAATATAAGTTATAATTAAAAGAATAATAAACAAAATACACAAACAAACAAACTGAAAAAAAAAAACACTATACTTTATATTTTCTAGCGTTTAATTTATTTAAAAAGACATATATATATATATTTGTTACCTCTCTCATTTCATCTAATAAATAAATATAGTTTTCTTTTCTTTACTTGATTTTTTTTTAAGTAACAACTAAGTTTTAAATTTAAGTTATAGTGTTAATAAATAATTTAAGTAAGCTACAAAGTTTAATCTGTAAGTTATTTAGGTTAATAAACAAAAAAAAAAATCCTTTAGATTTAAAACTTTTTAAAAAATGGAAAAAAGCAACAAAAAAAGCCTTAATGTTTTTTTTTTTTTTTTTTAATTATATATTTTTTTTAAGTTGTGCTTATCTAATTATTCCAGTGGTTTTATATTAATGTTATTGTTATTTTTTTTATATACAATATTTTATCTAGTTTTTTTTTTTAAACGACCATAATTCAGAAAATCTCAAAATAATTGCCATTAGCTTCTTTTTTTTTGTAAATATTACAAATTTATTGACTTATTTTAAAAAGGTCGTAACTAAAAAGAATAATACACTTTATTGTTATAAGCAGATTTGTATCTACTGTCAAAAAGGGATTCTTTTAGGAAAATATTTGGATGAACGGCTATATAGATCTTATGCCAAGAAAATAGATTTCTTAATCAGCTGATTATTTCTGTAATGAACAGCTTTGTAACTATTATTGAGAGGAGTTTATGATGAACAGAATCTTTTTTTTTTTTTATTGTTAAGAGAAATCATCAGGAAATGAATTAGAAGAATTTATTAAAAATTGTGTTACATTTTAATATCTTTATGAGCTCATTTTTGTTATGAACAGCTTTGCTTTGTAACATTTGTTAAGAAGAATTCATCTGGAAAATTTTTATATAAGATAGGCTTTTACTATTAATGTTATCATATCAAGTTTTAAGCCTTCCAATATTGGCTATATTGATATTTTGATACCTTACAACATTGCTATCAATGCTTGAAACATTATCAGGTTATTGGCTTTAGCTGAGTGTTAAGCATACTGAAACCACGATTCCAATACCAACTTATCCAATTCAAACCCCACTGAGATGTGATATTTTTTACATTGATCACATCGTAAATGACTCACAAGAGGAGATGGGTAAAAGGGCTGGTCCCTTGTCCTTAAATGACCTAATTTTGTATTTAACAGGTCGCTAATGAATTGGACAAAACCCTATATTGTTTTTTTTTTACTACTATTTAGAGCAAATACATTTTAAGCTTAATGCTATATTTTATATGAAGAACGTACTTGTTACTTATTTGAAGTAATTACCGTATTAAGTACTTACGGATATTATTTGTCGGTGGAATAATTTGCGTATAGAGATATAGAAAGATGTCTCACTACCAAAATTATATTTTAATTTCAACTACATTTTGCTGTCATCATCAGTGCCTGTAGAAGTGGGGAAAATATAAAAGAAGTGCTAAAGGAAAAGAGTTAGTGCTGGAGTTAAGACAGAGGTTTAAAATCTGATTTAATTTTTAAACATCTAACTTAACTTCTGTACCAACTTGTTCACTTCATCTCTTCTCATCAGAACTGATGATAAACCATTTGTGGTTAAAAACTATTAAAATTAATTTGGTACAAGAGACTTCTTTCATTAAAGAGAGATTTAAAAATGTTCTAATACTAAAAAAGAATACTTAACAGGGTATCGGAGTAGTTGAGTGGTTGCACTAGCCTTAGACTAAAGTCCAAGAACCAAGGTATCTGATTCAAATCCTAGATAAGTGGGACATGTTTTACTGTGAAGATTAATGTCATCAAATTAATAAAAATTAAATTTAAAAAGGGTTTTTCTATCACTTAATGTCATGATTCAGACAAAAAAAAAAAAAATTTGCTCTTTGTAATGTAGATACAATTTAACCACTGGATTAATTTAGAGCAACAACAACAAAAAAAATAAAAGAAAAATAATCCTAATTCATTAATTATTTATTATTTGATATATTTTTTTAATTCAGTTAACATTTTATAATAATTAAAAATGAATAAATAAACATGGTAGTATAAATGACTGAATTATTTTATAATTATATTTCTTATTTATTTATTTTTTCGAGTGATCTCCCTATTTTTTTTTCAATACTAATAAGAGATAACAAAACAATTTATAAAAATATATTATATTTTGTATTTTCTTTTTCCTTGTTAATTCTTTTTTAATATTTTATTTATTTTTTTTTTTTTTAAATGAAAATAGACATAAAAAGTTTAAATTGAACGAAATCAAAATGTTTAGTACAAATAATAAAAATCAGAATTTTATTAAATGTGGAAGGTGTATTTGTCATAAAATTTAATTTTTGATAATTGAAATAATTTTAGTTATACTGTAAAAAATGAGACGAGATCTTAATATATATTAAGTAACTCTTTAATTTTCGTTCCCAATTGAAGAAACTTGCCATCAGTATAAAATTAATAGTATAAATATCTATTAAGTTAAATGTGAAACACATTTCTATTGTGTGCATCTTTAAAATCAAAATTTAATAACTTAAATATCTTGAGGGTTTTGAATCAAAGGAAAAAAAGTCTAACTAATTTTTTACTTATTTAAATGTTGAACTAATCCTGCCAATTAATGGCTAACAAGGGGTCAAATGACAGAGATCTTAAAGACAGACTTAAGCTAAACTAATCCTGCCAATTAATGGCTAACTAGGTGTCAAATGACAGAGATCTTAAAGACAGACTTTAGCTAAACTAATCCTGCCAATTAATGGCTAACTAGGTGTCAAATGACAGAGATCTTAAAGACAGACTTTAGCTAAACTAATCCTGCCAATTAATGGCTAACTAGGTGTCAAATGACAGAGATCTTAAAGACAGACTTTAGCTAAACTAATCCTGCCAATTAATGGCTAACTAGGTGTCAAATGACAGAGATCTTAAAGACAGACTTTAGCTAAACTAATCCTGCCAATTAATGGCTAACTAGGTGTCAAATGACAGAGATCTTAAAGACAGACTTTAGCTAAACTAATCCTGCCAATTAATGGCTAACTAGGTGTCAAATGACAGAGATCTTAAAGACAGGCTTTGGTTAAACCAATCCTGCCAATTAATGGCTAACTAAGTGTCAAATGACAGAGATCTTAAAGACAGGCTTTGGCTAAATTAATCCTGCCAATTAATGGCTAACTAAGTGTCAAATGACAGAGATCTTAAAGACAGACTTTGGCTAAACTAATCCTGCCAATTAATGGCTAACAAGGGGTCAAATAACAGAGATCTAAAAGACAGGTTTTGGCTAAATTAATCCTGCCAATTAATGGCTAACAAGGTGCCAAATGACAGAGATCTTAGTAGGAGCTTAAAGATGTTGATTAAACTAAGAATTCAATATTAACAATAACTGCAAGCAAATAAAATTCATGCAACTTCCTCATTATAAAAGAATTGTGTAAAATTAAACTATTTTAGTTAATTACATAAATTATCAGAATAAATATTTAAAAATTGCTCTTAAGAATTAACAAAGAAGAAGAAAAAAAAAATCTTATACATTTTATATTTATTATGTATGTATGTAATGTGTAAAACATTCTTTTCTTCAATAAAGACATTTACATTGTAAATTAAATAAACATAACAAAGCATAAGCATTTTTAATGTAAAGATTTTTTTTAAAATTATGTTCAGCTGAAGGTGAAACACTTAATACATTTTCATAAATTTGAAATTTAAGTAAATGCATTTATTATTTATGTTAAAATATTTATATTTACAATATCTCTATTTTCTTCTTACTTTAAGCTTTTCTATTTGAGCCTTGGTTTAGATAAATATTGCAGGCTTTTCATGGCCAGAGTTTTAATGTTTTTCTTCCTAAAATCTCAGACACTGTCTTATCCCGAAGATCTCTTTTTATTTGTTTCTAGACGTTAGTTTTTAGAATCAATCTTTATGAGTAATGTTTATTATTATGCAAATAGTCACAATTTTTAATTGTGTTCTCGGAATAATCATGTGTTAATAAATAGGAAAATAGTGGGAAAAACATGCTTCAGAAATGCAAAATAAAATAATTTTCTTTTTAGGGTGGCAAAGTTGACATGTTAAAAAATGGTCTGGCCAAAATTTTCCATTATTGGATTAGCAATTAGTAATTTCTCTGAATAAAATAAAAAAATTCTAAGCGATTAAATTTCTTTATTGACCCACAAAATGAAATTCTCAGAGTTAATATCTTCATAAATCTATCAGAGTAGAATTTATGTGTTCTTTCTATTGTGTGTCAACTGTTTTTTGTATTTCAAAATCATAATTAAATAAATAAATCTAAAATATTATCTAAACCTTGAAGCTAATAAAAAAAAAATTGTTCTCACCTTCAAAGTTTGTGTTCCTGAATACCTAAATTTAACAAAATTAAAAAATAATAATCTGTATGTTCTTATCAAAATTAACGCCCATTTTATTTTTATATTATATTATTTAATTTAAAAAAATGTACATTTTTGTTCCTTTTTTTGTAAATTTAATGATTTTTTTTTTAAATACTTAAACCTAGTCAACTTTTAAATAGTCAAGGCTTTTTTAGTAAAATGGATAACAAATAGTTGTTTTCTGCCTTTAAAATAAAAACTATATTAAAAAAAGGCACTAAGGACTTTTCTTTAAGTTATCAAAAAAAATTTTTTTTTCAATTTTGTAAAGGTAAAATTCACACTTAAATTGTTCATATTATATTTTAATAATAACTTTTTTATATATGTATATTTAAAAGAAACAAATTCACATTAGAAGTTTATACATACTTACATACATTAAAAAAAGAATTATGTTGGAATTTTCTTTCCAAAATATAAATCATTATGAACATTTTTATTAATTAATAGAATAAGTTGCCTGTGATTGAAAAAGTCTTTAATTATATGATGTAGTTAAGAAAGCCAAATTTAACTTTATATTTCATTTAAAAGTTCGTAGGTATAATACTTCAAAAACAATGCACCCGTAAGTGAAATGACTATAGCAAAGTTAAATTTTCATAAAATATTAGATAATGTATAGTCGGCGTTCATAACTACTTTATCAGGTTTTCAAAAGAACCAATAAAAGACCAAGAAGAAATTAATTTTGCAATAATTAATTTTACATTTTGTAAAATTAACTTAAATTGTTATTTAAGAAAGACTAAACATAGTTGAAAATTGTCTTCAAAAACTCCATATTTCTTTCTTATGTGGTTATATCTGCCGTCTTTAAATTTATATTATTAAAAAAAAGTTAAATCTATGCTTCCATTAATGGCATAAACTTGTTATCACAAATTAATATGTTTTTGTAAAATTAAGTAATAATAAAAAAAGGTGCTATTGCATTTTTAAAAAGGTGCTCTATTTTTAACTAATTTTAGTAGCAGGTAATTGATATAATAATAAGGTACGTCAAAAAAAGAGGGGCTGAAAAAAATAAATATACGACACTCTGGTCCATTAATGACTAAAATTCCGGTTATGGGCAGCTTGTTGGGGCCCGCTCTTAGACGTCCGTCTTAAGGGCTTTTCCGGGGGCGTGTATCTCTTTTCCTATTCACTTTAAAAAAAAAAAAAAAAAAAAAAACTATTTTTTCCCTTTTCGCGAGACCTACAAAAAAGGTCCTTTGCCTCGAACCGCTGCGATCTACCGTATTCGAGTTATGCTGAAAAAACAGTTTTTTCCCGGGAAAAAAACGTTTTTTCCGCATACCACTAACCATAATGTCTGTTTTTTTGGATTAGTTCTTTATATTCAAAAGTGGAACATTGCATTTTGGCATACTGCTCTTCCTGTCTGCTTTTATAAAAATGAGGAAGATAATTCAATAGAAAATATTAATGTTTGTGCGGAGTTTTAACTCTTTTTGGTTTTTGGTAAGCCATACTTTAAAAATTGATTATTTTTTTTCGCACATTAGAACTATTTCAGTTAAAGCCAACAATAATGTTTTTATGACCTATGCCTATTTAATATTGCTACATGACTTTTTGTTACTAATATAACTTTTAGTTGTTATTATACCAGTTGCTACAATTGAGGTTGCTAAATGTTGTTACAATTTATGTTAGCGATTGTCTCTGATATCATAATCTGGTCACTATATGTCTAATCAACTGTAATAATTATTGTCGCTATATGATGCTATTACAATCAATGTTATTGAAAATTTGTATCATCATGTATCTATGTGTTTTACTAATGTTGGATACTAAATGTTATAACTGATATCATGATATCGCCAAATGCCATTAATAAAAGTCGTTACCAACATGATGACTGACCTGTTATCATTTTTTATAACTACCATTGCTATATGATATCATCAGATGCTGTTACAGTAAATGTTATTTAATGTTGTAACTAACATCATGATATCCTCTTTTGGTTTATCATAACTACAATTGCTAAATGATATCACCAATGTTGATATCCACATATTATTATAAGTATAGTAACGACATTAATAATTGTATATTAACTATATTATTATATTATAAATAATTCTTTTTCTAACTTATGCTATTAGGTACAATTATTTTGTTACTGAACATTTTAAGTGTGAAATTTAGAAAAAAAAAAAAAAATTTTTTTTTTTTACTTTTATAAATTTAATTTTCTTAATACAAACTATTAAGGATGTTACTTTGAAAAAATGATTATAATAAATAAATTAAAAAAACCTTTTCAACAATTTAAAAAAAAAAAAAAAAGTAAAATTGGTAGATTTTAAATGACGCTTGAGATGGAAAGAAAACAATAAATATATACTTCCTTGTAAAGACTTATCCATTTTGGTGTTTTGACTGATTTGAGTCTTCTTTTTTTAAAAAAGAATATTATTCATTAAAATAATAGAGATAATAATAATAATTACTTTGTATAATTATTAAACGTAGAAGACAAAATTATCCTTATCCTTTTTCCCCCTTTTATATCCATTCTTTTTATTCTGCAAGTTTTGGTTTCTGAAGCATTCAGACTTTTGCCAACTTTATTTTTTATTTTATTTTATTTTTTCGCTTATTAGAAATTTTTTAAAAAACATAAACAAAACTTTCAGAATAATGTGCCTTAGCCATAACTAAAAATCCTTAAACAACCATTTTTCCCCCAAAGAAAAAATTAAAATTTAAAAAAAAATGTGGTATTCCAATTAAAATACTTCCCTTATTCCTATTCCTTCCTTTGTCTTAATTTTTTCTTAAGAACCATACTTTAAGTAAATTTAAGGTTTATCTGAATAAATAAATATAAACAAAAAAATAAAAAAATATTATTTATAAGATAATTTTTTTCTTATTATTATTTAATTTTTTTTTTCTCGATATATTATTTTTTATTAATAAATAATTTGTAAAAAAAAAAGAAAAAAAAATTAAAATAAAATAATTACAAATAAAAAATGTATATAAGGCTGTGAATCTGTAGGTTTGTTCCATGGCAGTTTATGAAATTGCTGGTAAAAAAGGAATAAATTGAGTTAAAGTGTGTACTGAAAGGTAATTGGTAAATACCATATAAAGAAGTGTATTTGATTGAGCTGTCACTGGTCAAAATTCCTAATAATTCGCTGTCTAATTATTAACAAATTTACTGTATACTTTTCTTAAGATGGCAAACTGTCAATTTCAATGTTTGGGTAAACATTTTGCTGTTATTTTACTATTTATCGAGAGCAGTATTGTCAATGATCAATCTTCTTATAAGACTTACTGTCTAATATTGCAAGTTCTCACTAGATGTCAGTTTGCCATTCTTAAAATGAGAGCTGTCAGTAATAATCTTGTTTTATGACTTTGGCTGGTTGTATGTCATTACAAATAGAGTGACTGTCACTGATAAATTTAGTGTTATGAACTTAGTCTGACTAAAATTGAAAGTACAATTATTCTTAAAATGTGTAACTAACTGTCTTTAATAATCCTGTGTTATGACACTGGCTAATAGTATGTCATTTACAGAACGAGTGACTGTCACTAATAATCTAGCTTTATGACTTCACAGCTGTCTAATATTGAAAGTTCAATCTTATTAGAAGAAAAGAACTGTCAAAGATTAATTGTTAAATATGACTATTGATTTTTAATATTATGATGACAGCTTGACAAAATCAGACGGAGGAACTGTCAATTATAAATCTCTCTTTATGACTCCGGCTGTCTAATTTTGGAAGTTTAAAAAATTACAGTGTACCATTACGGGAAACCGGTGACACTCTATCATCTTCTATCTGTTTTTTCTCTCAATATTCCATTAAATTTCACCTTTATGATAATATTCTTTGGAATACAATATTGTGTTTAAATTGATAACAAAAAAAAATAAGTGTCCCCCACTGGAAATAAGTTTTAAATAAATGAAAATTTGCCATGTACAAGACTTGTTTCATTTCTTCCCTATCTGTGTTTTTTTTATTTTTTTATTTTTTTTTTTTTAGAAAGAAAAAATATTAATAACTTCATCATTTGGAATTTTTCTTAAATTGTTATCTTTAAGTTATGATTTAGGCATCTTCAAGGAACTGATAATTTACAGGTCTAGGCCTTTAAGAGCAAAATGAATGACTTTGGATAATAACTACCAACCCGGTTGCTTGTCCTTAAGAGGTAAGAACCCTTTCAAGAACTGTTCTTATAAAGGTAGGATGGAGCAGTTCTTAAACAAGGACAAAAGTAGTCTTAGTTCCTAAACAAGACAAGGCTCTAAAGCCTAGTCCACACTAGTAGACATGTTGCCCGATTTTGGTCTATTATGTCTAGCGATTTGTCTATAGACATCGGCTAGACAAATGGTGTCATTCTAAATGGTAGACATGGTGCAACGGTAGTCATGTTGCCCAACGTGTCTACAAGTGTGGACGCTAGACCTAGACAATAGACGGTCTCAGAAGACATCTATAGACACGTTGCGCAACATGTCTACTGGTGTGGACTAGGCTTTAGAGAACAAAGCTCTACAGTACTTAAAGCTATACTGTACATAGTTATTTAATACTGACAGGGTATGTGATGTTAAATCACTTAAACAAGCCAAGGCTCTTTTACAATACAAAAGCTTGAACTGTTCTTTAACAAAACAAAGGTCCCAACAGTTTTATACAAAACAAATCTCAACCAATTCTTAAACAAGACAAGGCTCAGTCAGTTCTTAATCAAGACTAGGCTTGAACAGTTTTGTACCAAACAAAGCTCGGTCAGTTCTTAATCAAGACTAGGCTTGAACAGTTTTGTACCAAACAAAGCTCGGTTAGTTCTTAAACAAGACAAGGCTGCAACAGTTTTATACAAAACAAATCTCAATCAGTTCTTAAACAAGACAAGGCTTGAACAGTTTTGTACCAAACAAAGCTTGGTCAGTTCTTAATCAAGACTAGGCTTGAACAGTTTTGTACCAAACAAAGCTCGGTTAGTTCTTAAACAAGACAAGGCTGCAACAGTTTTATACAAAACAAATCTCAATCAGTTCTTAAACAAGACAAGGCTTGAACAGTTTTGTACCAAACAAAGCTTGGTCAGTTCTTAATCAAGACTAGGCTTGAACAGTTTTGTACCAAACAAAGCTCGGTTAGTTCTTAAACAAGACAAGGCTGCAACAGTTTTATACAAAACAAATCTCAATCAGTTCTTAAACAAGACAAGGCTTGAACAGTTTTGTACCAAACAAAGCTTGGTCAGTTCTTAATCAAGACTAGGCTTGAACAGTTTTGTACCAAACAAAGCTCGGTTAGTTCTTAAACAAGACAAGGCTGCAACAGTTTTATACAAAACAAATCTCAATCAGTTCTTAATCAAGACTAGGCTTGAACAGTTTTGTACCAAACAAAGCTCGGTTAGTTCTTAAACAAGACAAGGCTGCAACAGTTTTATACAAAACAAATCTCAATCAGTTCTTAAACAAGACAAGGCTTGAACAGTTTTGTACCAAACAAAGCTTGGTCAGTTCTTAATCAAGACTAGGCTTGAACAGTTTTGTACCAAACAAAGCTCGGTTAGTTCTTAAACAAGACAAGGCTGCAACAGTTTTATACAAAACAAATCTCAATCAGTTCTTAATCAAGACTAGGCTTGAACAGTTTTGTACCAAACAAAGCTCGGTTAGTTCTTAAACAAGACAAGGCTGCAACAGTTTTATACAAAACAAATCTCAATCAGTTCTTAAACAAGACAAGGCTTGAACAGTTTTGTACCAAACAAAGCTTGGTCAGTTCTTAATCAAGACTAGGCTTGAACAGTTTTGTACCAAACAAAGCTCGGTTAGTTCTTAAACAAGACAAGGCTGCAACAGTTTTTTACAAAACAAATCTCAATCAGTTCTTAAACAAGACAAGGCTTGAACAGTTTTGTACCAAACAAAGCTCGGTCAGTTCTTAATCAAGACTAGGCTTGAACAGTTTTATACAAAACGGCTCGGAACAGTTTTATACAGAACAAAGCTCAACAGTACTTACAGCTATACTTTGCATAGTTATTTAATACTGAAGGTGTATGTGTTGTTAAATTACTTATACAAGCCAAGGCGAGAACAGTTTTACACAGCACAAAAGCTTGAACTGTTCTTAAACATAACAAAGCTCAATCAGTTCATAAATGACACAAAGCTAGAACTGTTCTTAAACAAAACAAAGGTCGATCACTTCTTAAACAAGACAAGGCTCCAACGGTTTAAGGCAAGGCTGGAATAGTATTATTCAAAACAAAGCTCAATCAGTTCTAAAACAAGGCAAGGCTTGAAAAGTTTTATACAAAACAAATCTCAATCAGTTCTTAAACTTTGACAAGGCTCGAACAGTTTTAAATCAAGACTTAAACAGTCAGGCTTGAACAGTTTTATAAAAAAACAAAGGTCGATCAGTTCTTAAACAAGACAAGGCTCCAACGGTTTTATAAAAAAAAATCTTGGTCAGTTCTTAAGCAAGACAAGGCTTGAACAGTTTTGTACCAAACAAAGCTTTGTCAGTTCCAAGCTAGACTTGGCATAGGCATTTAATACAGACAGCATAAATATGTGTTTAACTATGAACATTGTTAGTAGTAATTAGAGGTTACAGATCAGTGAAATCACTCTGTAATGAACATTTGCTATTGCTGAATTTCTGGCTACAAACATAAATTTAGTTCTCTTAATTTTATTTACCCTGAGAAAGTTCCATAAGACCTATGTAGACATAAGCAATTTAATATTGATGGGAAAACATAAGCTTCATGGAGTAAACAGCATTGCTTACTGCATAAACTAAAATTAATATGGAAATAAAACTTAATATTTATCCCAATATAACTAATTAATAATGTAGCTGTAGGTTGTCTAACAAATTTTAACAAAAAAGAAGAATAATCCACTCTAACCACATGTTACAAGCTTGGAAACATTATTCTGAATCTTAGCCTTTAATTTTTCTATATGAATCCATTGCCAGAATTCAATTAATCAACTTATTTCTAGTGAGAAACTAAATGTGAGATTGGATAAATCCCATCATTTGAAATCTTAGATGAAAATTCAATATTTCTTGAACCAATTTCATGATTGGTGCAGAAAAAAAAGATCCATAATCTTAAAAACAAGTGGAATTTTTGAAAAATAGAGAAAAATTATGTGTAAAATATTAGATATGATCATCGACTTGTAATTAAGTGTTTTCACAATAAACCACTTTTTCATTTTTATCTTAATGTCTTCATGTTTATTTTTTTTTTTTTTTTTAAAAAGAAATAAATCTAAAATACATAAGTAAGAAGTTAATTTTCTAACTGTTTTCCAATTGCAAATACCCAATTAAAAATATATTTTGTCTAATCTTAAAAATTCTTTATTTTATTACTTAAAATATTTTATACCTTACCTTAAACAAAAAATATTTCAGATGCAAAAATTTTAAAAATTATTTGTAATAAAAAAATATTTTTGTACTTCATTTTTTTTTAAAATGTCATATTGTGCCATGGAACAGAATTCCTATAAAGAAACCATTTGTACAAATTTTCTTTAGAGTTATTATTATATAAAAAATAAAATAATTAATAATCATAAACTTTAATAATGATAATAAAATTTAAAAAAAATACCGGGCCTTTAAAAGCCAGTTGAATGCGCTTTCAGAAAAATAAAAATTTAAACATAATTTTTAAATAAACAGTTAAAATAAAACACGATCTTCTTACGTACATTATAAAAAAATTATCGTTAACTGACACAGGCTTAAACAGCATATGTTGAAAAGTGTGCTTAATTTATAAATCAATATTAGAGTCCTAAAGTAAACTAAACACATGTTCTAAAACAATTTTAGATGTAAACATGTTTCTTAAAAGAAAACACTTACATTAAACTTAACATGTTCAGTTAATAATCTAAGATTTAAACAGGTATTCAAAGAAAGCAATCTTATATTTAAACACAATCTGTTTGAAGAAAATAATCTTGGATTAAACTCAACATGTTTCTTAAAAGAAAATAATCTTAGATTAAACTCTACATGTTTAATTAATAATCAAAGATTTAAAGAGGTGTTCAAAGAAAACAATCTTATATTTACACTATGTGTTCAAAGAAAATAATTATATATATGAACAAGTGTTCAAACTAAAAACAATCTTAGAATATATACCCACATGTTAAAAAAAAAAAAAATCTTAGATATAAACACAATGTGTTCAAAAAAAAAAAAAATTATATTTAAACACGTGTCTAATTAATCAATCATAGATTTAAATATAATAGATATAAATATAGTCTAAAAATAAAATATATATTTATATATCAAATATGTTAAAGTGCCTTAAAAAAAGTAATTACAATAGAAAATACAAATATTAATTATAAAATTAGATTTAAAAAAATAAAAATAATCCAATATTGTGCTAGAAACTGTGACGTGGAAAATGTAGAAAAAATAATAATATTAATGTTACCCAGTGTAAAACAAGAGTACCATATTTAGAGATGTTGAAGGGTGTGTAAATTTATGGTACAGATTTAATATTTAATAGAATGCCATAGTGAGCTAACTGTGTATAACATATGTCACAGTCCACCCACCTAATTTACTTAAGTGGACATGGATAAGTAAGGCACATTTGTTTAAATGTACCATATTCATATTTGTCAAAAGGTACAAGTTGTCAAATGGTTCAACCCTTGTTCCATATTTATTCGTGTATGTATATTGTTCAAAAGTACAGATATTTACCATTTTTACTCAAATGTACCACAATCTTTGTATTACACAGATGTAAATATGATACTGATCTTTTCCATGTTGGAAACTTAACCAACAGGCAAATGCCTTCTTTTTTTTAATTACGACCTTAATCCATTTATTCAAAATGGTATAACTATACATCTTATTTTGTTTTACATATTGTAGTCCAGGAGATAGCGTGCAAAAAAGTGTCTGTCTGACTAACATCAAGCTAGAATTTTGTACACAAGTCAATCTTTTAGCGCCTTTTAAGAATATGTGGTCGGCTAAGTTTGTCTGCGTGACATAGCTTGGCAATAGGCCTTTAAAAAAAAAAAAACGGTGAAGAGCGGCCATGTCTCACCAAAAATATGGTGGACAATGTGATTTTCATGATCCTGAGTACAGAATTAGTTAGTAGACCGAAAATCAAGTTGATGTTAGTTTGTCCGTTGACAGGTGACCACGTTGACTTTTAGTAATATTTGAATAACTAACCTATCAAGTGTGAAAATAACATCGACTTGATTTTTGTTCTACTAACTAATTCTGCTGACCACATATTCTTAAAAGGCGCTAAAAGATTGACTTGTATACAAAATTCTAGCTTGATGTTAGTCAGACACTTTTTTGCACGCTATCTCCTGGACTATTGGTTTAATGTAAGCATTAAAGTTTTATTGTAGACTGTAAGTTCACTTGCTTAACATTTTTATTATACAGTAGAACCTCGATTATCCGTCTCCCGATTTACCGTCTTTCTCGCTTAACCGTCAGGCCACACGCCATTGCGTACCCCACTTTCTTTGACCTTCGACTCGGTACTCCCATACTTTCGGCAGCCAAAAAAGCTCGAAGTATGTTAAAACAAAAAAATTAACAGACTTCTTCCATCAAAAAAGTATGTAAATTTATTATTTATTAAAATAAACATCTATTTGTTAATAAAATAACAATTCGTTTTAAAATAAATTAACAATACCCCCCTTTTTCGCTTAACCGTCTTTTCAATTATCGAGGTTAATCTTTAGGTTCTTAATCGAGGTGATCTTTAGGTTAATCGAGGTTCTACTGTATTTATAAAAATGGAAAAAATACACAACGAAGATTAAAAGACTTAATTAAAATGAAATAAATCATTTTTATAACACAAAAAAATTATATATCAACCGTAATAATTGCGGTAATAATAATTATTATTATTCTATCTAATTAGTTTTTTTTTTATTAGTTATCTCATTGTAAAACTTGAAATTAAGTTAGAAATTAAAATAATATAGTACGATTATTATTATTATTTTGTAAGAAATAAGTTAGAGGAAATCTCATTTTTTTTTTTATCAAAAAATTTAAAGATTGAGCAATTTATATTAAAGAGGAGGCACAGTAAAAACTACAAGCCAATAATAATTCACCACAGTAAATAAAACAGTACTGAACATGCGGCGAGGAGGAGGCTTGCTTCTACAAAATGAGTCACGAGGGGGTGAGCACTTGAATCTCCTCAGTGTGCATTGTCAGTGTGTATTGTCTATGCAGGCATAGATGTATCTCGCTTCACGCCCCACCCTTCGCCTGTTCTGTGTGTATTGGGCCTTTTAATGACCATTCAATAGCATTGTTTTAATAATAGTTAATTGATTTACCAATATGATTTTTTACTGTCAGATATATCTTTTTATTTAAAAAACTATCTAAGTTTGAAAAAGATTACTAATATAATGGGTAAGTAAAAAGTGTTAACAGACTTAAAAAAAAAAAACCTTTTTTTTCCTTGTGTGTGAGCTCCACATTGTAAACATTTTGTTTTCTAACAAAACAAAATGTTTAATAATTAAGATAGTAAGGAAAATTAAGATAGTAAGGATGTTACCGTTTAAGATATAGTCCGCTAATTAAAAGTATTTATCTACAAATATTAATAAATATTGCTTTGAATTTAAGTTGTTGATTAACGAGCCAAAATAAAAGCTAAAATTTGCGGTTACTGATATTTTCATCGAAAAACAAGCTGAGATATAAAAAACAACAGAACTCAAGGATAAATTAATTCCACGTCTTTTAGTAACAAAAGCTGAACTTTAAGATTAACAAGCTGTTTTCTGTTTATTAAAACAGAATAACGTTTGTTTATCTTAGAGTTCAAACAGAATACAGCTAGTTTATCCTTAAGTTCAGTTGAATTTTATATGGTTAATTCTCTAAGTTGATTACTTACAAAAGCTGAACTCAAAGAGAAGCCAGCTTTATCCCTCTACGTTGTTTACTTTTAAAAAAATTTAACTCTAGGATAAGCTAAAGATAATTCTGCTGATAAAAGCAAAAATCTATTTCTTTACTCAATGTTGGAAAATAAAAAACAAACAAGCTAAACTCTGCTGTTAACTATTAGGTAGAGCAAGCTAAATTCTAGGATAAACTAAAGCTAAACTCTGATGTTAACAATTAAATTCTAGGGAAAACAAGCTGAATTCTAGGATAAACTCTGCTGTTAAAAATTAAATTCTAGGGCAATCTAAAGCTAACTAAGGATATTCAAAAAATCTGAATTGTTATACTAAAATCTAAGGATATACTAAAGCTAAACTCTGCTCTTAACAATTGAATTCTAGGATAAAATATAAAGCTTAACTCTGCTGTTAAAAATTAAATTCTAAAGCAATCAATCTAAAGCTAAACTAAGGACATATTAAAAATCTGAATTGTTGTACTAAAATCTAAGGGGAACTTTTTTACTTTAGCACCCCCCTGTATCCCTTTATGTTAATAGTTATTTAGACAAAGGAACATATACAGAGTAGCATATATTCCTTAGTATAAATTACTATTAAGACGAAGGGATAGTTATTCCAATGAACCTTGGGCCAAAGGAATATCACACTTGTGTATATCATTGTGATCATATCCCTTAGTGTAATCAACTATTAAGATAAAAGAATATTAAATATAAAACTGCCCCAGGAGTCTCAATGTCTTGGGGAGACAAACACTCGAACTTTTGTAAGACAGACTATCGTTTAGAACCAGGGGGGGGGGGGGGGGGGGGGCTAAAGTAAAAAAGTGCCATCTAAGGATATACTAAAGCTAAACGCTGCTGTTAACAATTAAATTCTAGGGCCAACAAGCTGAATTCTAGGATAAACTCTGCTGTTAAAAAATTAAATTCTAGGGCCAACAAGCTGAATTCTAGGATAAACTCTGCTGTTAAAAAATTAAATTCTAGGGCAATTTAAAGCTAAACTAAGGATACACTAAATATCTGAATTGTTATACTAAAATCTAAGGATATACTAGAGCTAAACTCTGCTCTTAACAATTGAATTCTAGGGCAAACAAGCTAAATTCTAGAATAAACTTAAGATAAACTCTGCTACTAACTATTGAATTCTAGGGTAAACTAGCTGAATTTTAGGATAAACTAAAGCGAAATTCTGTTGTGAACAATTGAATTCTAGGATAAACTGAAGCAGACAAAAATAGGTTTTTTTGTAATTAACGTTACCATTTACCTTATTTTAATGTCTCTAAAAAATACTTTCAGAAGTGGAAGCAAAAATATCGCACTAAACATCTTTAAACAAAATAAAATCATTGTTTTAACTAACTTATTATTAATATATGAACAAACTTATCCATATTATTCCACTCTACCTTAAGCTTTTAAATAAAAATAAATGATTATATAATCATTCATTTTGTCGTGCACATATACTTCTCTTTAAAAAAACAAGCTAACAACCAAAAACAAATAAACTTAAAAAGTCAATATCTTTAATACATAATAAGAAAAATAAAAAAATAAAATGTAAAAATTAACAATTTATTTTTGATTGTCAATTATCTGTGAAAACAAATATATTTTAATTTTTTTTTAACATTATTACTATTTCTCTAAATTATTAAAAGAAAAAAAAAAAACCTAGGACGTTGTTATTGTAATAGTCTACGAGTGAACTCTTTTTATTTATATTGATGTAAAGAAAAAGTAAAATTATTATCTGAATTTATCAATCAGTTTTATTATAATATAGCTGATTTAACCACCAGTTATTAACATTATTTTGTTTTTACTGCTCTTAGTAACAAAAATATCCTGGGTTTGGTGGAAGAATTTGTTAAATCAAAAATTGTCGTTAAAAAGTATAGAACATTTTCAATTGCCTTTTTGTTTTGTCGAAGATATATTGTTATCCTTATTATACATTTACTAATTTATGTTATTTAATTTTTTTATGTTATTATTTATGTTACATTTAATAACTTATGGAGTTTTTTCAAATGAAAATATTCATAAAAAATTCAATATTGTTAAAATATTACAGTTTTCTTGTACCAAGCCCACGAAATTAACTTTTACATTTCCTAAATCTCCGTGAGAAGATTAGAACTTATCTATGTATAGGACAGATGTTACCAACTGAGGGGTTATCTAAAAAGGAAAAAAAAGATGATACAATCAATCGAAGTGATGTAATAGGTATCTTACTGTGTTAACTAATTTAATAAAAGGAACTTAAAATCGATGTGCTACTGTTTTACAGTATTGGGTTCCACTCCTTAAAAGTATGTTGTAGAACACTCAACAGGATTTACTGTTGTTTAAAAAATAATAGCAAAATACCATTTTTTGTTTGTTTTTGTTTTCCCCTCCTACCCAATTTATATTATAATATATTTGATATAAATAAAGTTTACTAAAGCAAAACTATATTGTTTGGTTTTATTTTGTTGAAACCTTTTAAGCAAATTCTTTTCACCTATATTTTCTTAAAAGGGTTGAATGCTTATTGTTCCATCAGTAGTTTAAATCCTTTTTGTGAGAGACATTTATAGTCGGATCAAGAAAAGAATTAATTCAGGTAGCATGGTCAGGGTCAGAGCCAATGAGAGCTTGCGATTTTTAAGTCTAGAAGGTTGCCAACTACACAAACAAAAATGTTACTGGTGGAAGAGCATGGTTACTAAGGATAACCATCTAGTGGCTTTATTTTTTCCCTCACATAGGTTGATCGGTACTTCTTTAGATTGATACTCCCTTGTTTTTTTTAATATAAATGACTTTGACCAAATAAATATGAAGAGACATGGGTTGCTTAGTCCAATGTACTTTGGGACAAAGGAATATTACACTTCTGTTTTTATAAGGGGAGTAACAATCTAAAGAAGAACATTCCGTACACCTTCTTTAGATTGTTACTCCCCTCAGTTTTGTTTATATGGGGAGTAACCATCTAAAGAAGTGCATGTTGATCAACTTGAGCTGTCAGAGTTAACTCTCATCTTGTCAGACTGTAAAGAGTGTTATTTTGTGAGAAACATTTGTCATGAGAACGGTATATATTCTGAGGCATGATAACATTTGGTACTATGAAGCCTGCTCAGATCCTGGGGAATGTGGCATGGTTGTACCTGTAAAACAACTGGAAGTATAATCTGACATAGTTTTAGAGGAGTTTTCTAAATTTGCTATTACATTAGGTGTCTTGAGATGTATAAAATATAAAAATATCTTATAAAAAAAAAGAACTCTCGTACTGTGTGAAACATTTAAACAAAATACCTTGGTGCATAGGCTTCGTAGGTCGTCTCATCATAAATATGTTTATCTTGAGTTATCACGATGCACCACACCCCTAAAGATGCTTTCAGTAGAAGAAGTAAAACTTCACACCTTTGTGACACAAATTTTACAGGAAAACCGAAATATTTGTAATACTACACCAGACATTAGAAAACAAGAGCTGCTATTCATATCTCCTACCATTATAAAGTAATATTTCATTTTAAATTTATTTAACACTAGGATTTCTGACCACCAAAAAACAAATTTTCTATAGCCTACGTTAATAGAGTATAATTTAAAAGGTCAAAATGGTTTTTACAGTAACTGAAATTACTACTTAAGAGTTATTAGGACACTTGAGAGGGAGACAAATTTTTTGCACAAGAACAAACAACATATACTCCAGGATAGATAAAATTATACTTTTTTTTAATTTTAAATAAATAAAAATAATTTAGTATACAATAATATTTTCTTTCTTCATTAAATTAATCAATAAGAAAGGGTATTAAAATAACATTCACAATAATCAACAGAAATATACAAATACATAAATAAACTAACTTCTAATTTTAGGAAGTAATAAAATAAACTGTAAAATTATTTAGTTAAAAAAACATTTGTAAGTTATTATTATGTACATAGAAATGAATTATCTAACCTATTATGTACAAAGCAATAAATTATACAATCAGTTAACATTTAAAATTAATTTAATTAAAAACAAACCAACAGTTTATTGACAGAGTTAAAAAATAGTCTGCCACTTGTGTGGCAACATTTATGTTTCCTTGCATCCTAATATTGTGATCCCACTAGGAAATGAAAGGGAAGTTGCTTAGACCTGATTTGATTCCCAGTGGATATGGAATCCAGTTTGATTCCCAGTGGGTATGGAATCTAGTTTGATTCCCAGTGGGTATGGAATCCAGTTTGATTCCCAGTGGGTATGGAATCCAGTTTGATTCCCAGTGGGTATGGGAATCCAGTACGATTCCCAGTGGGTATATAATCCAGTTCGATTCCCAGTAGGTATGGGAATCCAGTTCGATTCCCAGTGGGTATGGAATCCAGTTCGATTCCCAATGGGTATGGGAATCCAGTTCGATTCCCAATGGGTATGGGAATCCAGTTCGATTCCCAATGGGTATGGGAATCTAGTTTGATTCCCAGTGGGTATAGCATCCAGTTCGATTCCCAGTAGGTATGGGAATCCAGTTCGATTCCCAGTAGGTATGGGAATCCAGTTCGATTCCCAGTGGGTATGGAATTCAGTTCAATTCCCAGGTGATATGGAATCCAGTTAGATTCCCAATGGGTATGGGAATCCAGTTTGATTCCCAGTGGGTATGGATAAGTTCGATTCCCAGTGGATATGGAATCCAGTTTGATTCCCAATGGGTATGGGAATTCAGTTTGATTCCCAGTGGGAATGGATCAGTTCGATTCCCAGTGGGTATAGAATCCAGTTCGATTCCCAGTAGGTATGGGAATCCAGTTCGATTCCCAGTGGGTATGGAATTCAGTTCAATTCCCAGGTGATATGGAATCCAGTTAGATTCCCAATGGGTATGGGAATCCAGTTTGATTCCCAGTGGGTATGGATAAGTTCGATTCCCAGTGGATATGGAATCCAGTTTGATTCCCAATGGGTATGGGAATCCAGTTTGATTCCCAGTAGGTATGGAAATCCAGTTCGATTCCCTGCCGGCGAAGAATTATTTGTATGGTAAATTTTGATAAAATGTTCAATAATAGTTAAAAGTAATCAATGGAAAACACTTGATGAAATAATAATGCACTTGTGTTTAACAAAGTTTAATACGAGTTTTATCGAACCAATTTCTAAATTAAATCTTCTTATTTTCAGTCTCCAATAAATAAATAATTTTTTCTTTTATTTTATTCTGATTATTCATTATTACAATTTTAATTTAAAAACCAAACTGAGGGAGTAATTAGAGGAAAAACCCTGTATACTTAACTTCTAATGAACACACAGCATATTTCAATATTAATTCTGCACTTAATAATTATTCACACATTTAATTTTTATTTACATATTGCACAAAGATATTATATACAAAATAAACATGCGATTATTTATTATCGCAGAGAAAATTATATCATCTTGGCTTTTTTTTAATTTTTAATAGTAAAAAAACTACAACCCTCAAAATTAAACCTAATTTATCCTGTAACGTGTTTTAAATAATAAATTAATTTTGGAAGCACATAATTACATCAAAATTCAAACTTATTCCCAATTTCCTGGCATATTATGGAATATTTCATCGCAGAGGTAATTAACTGTAAAAAAGAAGAAAAAAAAAAAATGATATAAATAATAATATAGTTATTAATTGAAGGAATAAAAGCCACACAGGTGTATATAAATTAATTAAAATTCTTGAATTGTATCCACAGGTTCAGTCTTTACTGAAATGTTTACTTTCTAAAATTACTGTTGCTACTTTGTAAACATGGTAACGTGGTCCACAAAAGAGGTTTTAGACAAATAGTGTAAATATGTTTATCTACGATTGTTACGAAATATAAACAATGTATCTCTGTTTAGATGCGTAGAAAGAGATTCTTTACGTACTTGTATTCATTGCGCATGTGCGTCTCATAATTCTGAAGAATTCCTCCTCTTTACCGCCGAAGAAGAATTCTTTAACTTTACCCACGATTAGCGAGTTTGTTTACATTTAAGAAAACTAATTTGATGTTTGTTTAATAAAAGTAACAGATTATATCGAGTTTTTTGTGAAAATCAATGCGTGATTTAAGTGATTATGACGAATATGAGGAGAATAATACGCTTCCCGAAATAATTAATTCCGCACAAAATACAACTAATGAATTAATGTCATCTTTATCATAAGAGAAATAGGGTCATTGGATAAGTTATGTAGACCATCTTTCCGTTTTTTTTATATTTGTCTATATTTCACCTCCCTCTGAGGCATGATCATGCCTATAACATTGACCTACATTAAATAGAAGAATAAATAATTAAAATAAATTATTTCGAGAGGTAAAGGAACGTGTTGTAGAAAGAGTACTTTAAGAAATTTTAAATATCTGGGGTCTCTAATAACTGAATAATTAAACAAGAAGGTTCTAACTGATTGAATGTTCAAAAAATTATAAAAAATATGAGCTTCAAGAAGCTTTTTAAATGCAACCCAGGAGGAACAATCAAACGTAGAGGACGTCCTCGTAAATTATGTATTAACTAACTTACACCATTATGGTCAATCTTAATATAAATCAAATTAAAAATTAATAAGAAAATAGAACTGTACTTACAGTTGACATTATTTGTAAAGTTGTGATCTTTTCCAAGTTGCAACAGATCTTCTGCTAGTTCATTTATACAGTCTTGATATTGCAATTCAAAATTTGATAGCGCAGTGTTAATTTCATGCATCAAATGCTTCACCTGAAGTAGTTTCCATATTGAAGTCATTGATTGGCAACATTTAAATAACTGAAACATAAAATATCAGGTCATTAAAATTAAAACTAAATAATATAAAAGACATTAGGAATGATTTACACATATAATAATTGTATTATTTCTAAATGTTGGCATTATAATAGTTAATATAAAAATTCCATTTTTAAAAACTGGTCTAATTTTCAGCCTTTCTTTTTTTCTGTATTCTTCACCTAAATTGTTTACATGTGGAAAATTTGGGGAAGATTGAAAAACAGAAAGTGGTTCAAAATTGGGGTAATAGGTGTGCGATGAAACTTACAAAGCAAAGTAGTATAAGACCATTTTTTTTTTTTTTTTTTGGTTTCTGTATTCTTCACCTTAACTGTTTTCATGAGCAAAATTTGGAGAGGATTAAAAGACGGGAAGTGGTTCAAAATTGGGGTAATAGGTGTGCGATGAAACTTACGTGCAGTGAAACTTACAAAGCAAAGTAATATAAGACCGGTTTCTTTTGGTTTCTGTATGCTTCACATAAAGTGTTTCCATGTTCAAAATTTGGATAAAATTAAAAGACGGGAAGTGGTTCAAAATTGGGGTAATAGGTGAGCGATGAAACTTACAAAGCAAAGTAATATAAGACCAGTAAAAACATGAATAAATAGGGAGGAAGTTTAATTTCAAATAACTTATTGAATTAATTTCCTTTTGTCTTTTGATCTAATGCACTAACACATTTCCTCCTCTTTCTTGATCACACAGTAGGTTTTTTTTTTTTTTATTTGTTAAGAAACCATAATTTTATGGCATGTTATCAGTATATTTCATGAAATCACAGAAATATATATAAAATTAAATAAAATTTTACTTCTACTAAAAAATTAAAATTTAATAAATGGTACGGAGACAATATGTGGAACCCTCTAATGAGTAGTCTCTGTGTTTAAAGTAACAAAAAATAAGATTAAAATTATATGAAGGGGATAAAAAAGATTTTTGACTCATAAGTTACCTAAAGTTGAATCCGTCACCTACATAAATATCTACATAATTCTTAGAACTCTGTCCCCTGCAATGCAAACTGGCGGTAAGGAATGGATATTTGTAATAATACTCTTAAAGACCTTCATAAACATGCACAACATATCATGCTGACTAAAAACTTTTTGTTTATTGGCCGCCATCTTGAAAATATTATGAGTGAAATTTATTAGTTACAAATTATTTTTTTACTCTTCAAGACCTTTAAAAAGATGTATAACAAGTCATACTGACTAAAAACTTTTTTTTTTAGTTGTATGCCAAATTGGCCACCATCTTAAAAATATTCAGTGTGAAATTTCCAAAAAACAATACAGTTGTTACAAATGCTAAGATGCTTTGCTAAATTTAATCCAAATCAGCACTACGCTCGTTAAATAACTTTTTTCCGTGGTAGGCTGTAAAATAATAAATAACTTTAGAGCCTAAAAAACATAGCTAAAATCAATTTTTTCATTACGTGGATTTAAAAAATCTTTTCATTACTCCTAGCTGTAAAGAAAAAAAATTTTTACGTCCTAGGACGAAAAAAGTTTTTATTGTACTGCTGGCAGTTGTCACAACTTCCGTTAGTAGCGCTGCAGTCTTTGTGGAAATGCTTTGTACGATTTAATTCCGCTAGATGTCAATGTGTTTTATTTATCTTTTCTTATAGTGTAACCTCTTTTTAAATCTTAAGTATGTATGTACTAATGTTATAATTATATTGATTATTTATTAATATTTAATGTTTCTTCATTGTCTGCTACCTTGGAAAAAATAGCATATGCTAAGTGACTGTGAAGTGTTTTTTCTTTACCTTGGCAATATTTACTGTCTCGCTTAGCTCGACAGTAAATGTAATTGCCGCGGTAAAGAAAAAAAACTCACTTCACAGCCTAGTAACATAATATACTATTAAAGAAAAGTAAACCGAACAACAAAAAGAAACAGAATAAATGAAATATTATTGCTGAATATTCTGAAGTGAAAAAAACAAACTTACAGTCTGTATACATTCCAATATCTTAGGAGAGCCCAGCAGGAAACAATGCTTTCTCCTTTGATTAAGAATTTTATCATGAGCTAAAACAAAAAACAAACAATAAAGATAAAAAGAAAAATAAAATCAACAGGACAGTACATAATTAAGTAAGCAGACAATTATAAAAAACACATGCAGTAAATAATTCAGTAAGTAAATATTTATACAAAACACAAGTGTGCAGTAAATAATTAAGTAAGAAGATATTGATACAAAAATGTAAGGGTCCAGTAAATATTTAATTATATACTTATACAAAACAGATGTGTGCAATAAATAATTAAGTAAGAAGATATTTATAAAAACAAGTGCAGTAAATAATTAAATAAGATTATATTGATACAAAATAGATGCTTGCAGTAAATATTTATACAAAACACAAGTGTGAAGAGCATAATTAAGAAAGTAATTATTAGTGCAAAACACTTAATTTAGAGAATAGTTAAAAATTATCTCATTATTTTATTTTATTTTTATTTTTTTCATTCCTACTATAAACCAGTGGATAAAAGGTAGGAGAGCCTCAACAAAATGGGCCTTTAGTGCCTAAATATTTCAATATAATATTACAAATGTATTTATAATTACCAGTAGCTATAACATGAATATCACGTGCCACAGAGCACACGTGTGTAATTTCACTGTCGAAATCCTCACTATTTATTGATAAGAAGTATTTTTCAAACGTGCTCACATTGTGAAGTAGAAACATCCTAAGAGATATTAACCTGGAACTCAGTGAGACCCCACTTTCAGGTGGTAAATCTATAACAAACAAGGAGATTATGTATTACTTTTGATATTTTTATTTAATATATAATCTCAGATCAGGCACTTTATATGGTGAAATCAATAGCAGGGAGGCAGGAGCTTCTAGGAGGAAGGTGTTGCCACACCTTCCTCCTTGCAGCTTTTAGGTCAAGAAGAAATCCAGCTTCTGAGGCCCTTTTCAGTATACCGAACCACAGTGCCGAATTTTGGAAACTCACAAGCAAGAGCAGAGTCCAGGTAACGGAAGTGAGGTTGTTCGTCAAGTAGAAGGCAAAACAAGAAGACTTTGAATAAGAAATCAACATATCAGAGCTAATCTCAACATCCGGCCTATGTCGAACAATATTAGTACACCAAAAAATATCAGCTCGGCTGGTTTAGTCATGTAACAAAGATGCCAGAAGGAAGGTTCTTAGAGGTATAAGGGGACCACTAAGTAATAATAATTTCTCATAAAGGTGAAAAGTATTCATTCAGTGAGAAAATTTGATTTATATGGATTTACACATTTTAAGGTCCAAGGAGTCCAAAATAAAATGAATTTCTTCAATAGTACATTACGCGTCTAGTGCGGAAAGTAGCATTTTGCATGCGAGTGTGGAGTTTGCACCCGAGCAACAGCGAGGCTAGTAAAACCACACAAGCAAAGCAAAATGCTGTTTTTGCATGAGTTGCGTACCGTACTTTATCTTCCACTGTGGATTTTAATAATAAATACAGAAGAAAATGTAATAAACTTCCTGTATGTAGATAAAAGTATTTCTGTTTTCTGAGCAGAAGCAAGCCTTGAAATATTAACCGATAACATTGATACAAATATTCAGTACATAATCAACCTCAAGGAGAAATCTATATTTATTACCTCTAAATTTGGCAAAAATATAAATAAAAATAAAACATGACTATAAATAAGCCTGGAAACAAGGCTAGTGACAGACTGAAAATGCTGCCAATCGTATGTTTGCACTACTGTATACGATGCTCTTATCTACGAGTTTTGAAATTTTTCAATAACTTCTCTACGAAGTCTTAAAATAAATAAAAACAAACAAACCTTTAAATGACAATTTGTAGAGACAATATGTTGCCCACTTGGCTTGAATAAGTAAATTAAACAGTTCATTATATTTTTCAAGAGATTCTGAGGTAATAACTAAATTTAACGGTGGTTCAACCTGAAAAATATTAATTTACATAAAACACGCAAGAACAATCAATCCAACAATTTAAAATATAACTTTGATCAAAACTATGTATTTCAATTATTTATTTATGATTTTAAAGTTTTAACTTTTGTTATTTTGAATAAACAAAGCTTAAATCTATTCTAAATGTTTACCTCTCACATATTATGAGTATGCTGTTGAATATAATACCCAAGAAGAAAGTTTACTCAAAGTTAGTTCAGTTTAGCTCAAGGTTAGTTAGTCAAATATTACTTCAAATCAAAGAGGTCACATAGGTGACCTTTTTCAAACGCCTATTGCCAAGCTATGTCCTGCAGACGAACTTAGCCGACCACATATTCTTAAAAGGCACCAAAAGATTCACTTATACACAAAATTTTAGTTTGATGTTAGTCAGACACTTTTTTGCATGCTATCTCCTGCACTATTATAATGTTGTAAATCAGTGTATAATCTTAAAGCAATTTTCCAAGAACTTCTCATGAAGAATGAAACTTCAAAAGAAAAATTTATACGTTTTCTGTAAATCAAATTAAGGGGTTTCAATGATGGTTGAAACAACATTAGGTTTTACGGGGTTATGCAGGCTATACCCTTTTACACATTTTTTATAATGTGTAATGCGGGATTCACAGGAGCACAGAGGCTATAGGGCACTTGATTTGTAAGATGTTAACACTTCAAAAACCACAACAGCTCATATTTAATACTTTAACAGTTTTAACCTCTTTATTTGCCCACTTTAACTTATCATTTCAGATCAGTGAAATAAATTATTTGCTAATTGTTATAACTGTAGGCTGTTGGGAATTGGCTCATGCTCACTGGGTCTCTTAGTTCCAGTGGTTGGGGAATATTTCTTTCCCTTCCTTTTGGTCACCTTGATAATATGTCTCCCTTCTTTTCTTTAATTTTCATTTAACTTTGCTACTTGCACACTCCACTTTCTTGCATCTGTACAGTCCACTATATCCATTAATCCAATTTTTTTTATACTTTATTTTACAATCTTTACACGAGTGTTTTTAATTATTTAATCTATTATTTAATATATTTAACAGAAGTTTTAATTTATTGTATTTCAAAGCAAGATTTAATTTAAAACAGAGTTTTGAAAAAATAATAATTACCAGATAATTGATGGTTATTTGATGTGAGAATTCAATGAAATCCGGATAAGATGCATCGATATGACGCCACTTAGGTACATCAATGTTCCTCATGCGAATATTCACAGAAGGCATGGAAATGATGAAGTTAGAGCTATACACCGGACTATCTGTATAAAGTAGTTCTCGCAGTTCATTCGTCCAAGATATCGATTTCAAACTATTCTCCACAACCTTTTAACAAATAAAAATTTTATATCAGCAACAAATCACTAGAATTAACACACCACATTCAAGCTGTAGTACCACAGCATCATTTCTATTCATTTATATTTCTTTAAAAAAATTTATATTTCAATGAAATTAAATCTGAAAAAAAAAGAAAAAAGTTTATCAGTTCTTTCTGTCATAAACAGGCCATGACTTGAGATCCTCCCTAACAAATTCAGTAAGTAGTATAGTACTCCTTAACCCTTCGAGACACGGGCTGGCGCATGGAGTGCGCCACGAGTAAAAAAGTTTCTGCAAATCACAGATTCACGATGCGAGAATAATAAAACCTCAATTTACCCTACCACTAGAGACCCCTAAAACAGATGAAACATTCTGCTTTGATTATTGCTTCGTTCTGCATTGTTTTGCCGTGTTTATTTGGCTTGGTGTAGTACTGTATACGCCGCCCGTGCCACCATGTCCGGTATAGAAAAGTTATGCCATCCGATCAATATTTTTCGGTTTTGCATGAGTTGTCGGATTAGGATAATGGTTGTGAGGAGTTATCTTAGGACTTTGACAACTAATAATAATAAATAGGGTTGATAATTAAGATTGAAAGCCTGATACTAAGTCAGAAAGCTGAAGGAGTAATTACTGATTTTTTATAGTAATTTTTATTTTTATAATTAAAGATATCATTGAAAAATAAATATGTAATACATCAATTGACTTTTTAGTTCAACATTTCCAAATCTATGGTTTGAAAAATGCATTGGCGCATAAAATGCGCCGCCTGTGCCTCTTTGTTTGTCCACTATAGGCGTGCCACGAAGGGTTAAGGAACATCTTCAGGCCTGTAAAAAAGGTACTTTTTTTTAAATAAATTAAGAAGTTTTCGGTTATACATTTAGTATAATTCAGTAATACTTCTAGGAAAAATGGAATTTTAGCTCTACATTTGCTAGCACTGCTTCGTAAATAAGATGATTTTTTTTTCCTTCTCAAAAGCAATTCTGATGATTTAGATCAATAAATTTGTAAAATTATGTTATGACAATCTTTATTTCTTTATTAAAGCTTATGGACAATCTTAATACAAAGTGGAACAGTAGAATAAATAAAGAATATAGTCCACTCACTAGTTCACAATAAAAGTAAAGATTATTAATTATTCTTCGGTTATCCCTTAATTTTCTAATTATTAGTTATCTTATTGGGCTCTTTGGGGCTAGAGATGTCACTAACAGTTTAATGCTTGTCAAAGAACGTTCTTACCCTTCGTTGCAATGTAAATAGGAGTTTGAAATTAACACTCTTCTTACCCAGATAAAGGTCTGAGGTATGGGCGAAAATCTGCATGGATTATATTGTTTTAAAAAAATAGAAAAAGTTTTTTTTTAATGATCATCCCTAGAGCCCAATAAGAAAAATAATAAGTAAAGATTATTTATATGAGTCAAAAATTATTTACAATAAACACAATGTCCCCCCCCCCCCCCCCCCATAAAAAAAGCTGTTAATGTTATCCTTAAATGTATGGCAAAAGGGGAATTACATATACGATGTAAGAGTGGTTCCTTTTTACTTTGTTTAGGAGGCATGGTTCATTTAGACCAGCGGTTCTCAACCCACGTACCCCTTTTTTGTATAATTAATTGAGCGTACCCCCTAAAAACAACCCCTTATTTTTATAAATACTTTTTATATTAGATGAAGTAGTTAAAACTGATGAACTTTGCACGGCCTGTAATATGCAGGAAAATGAAAGTTTAGCTCATATTATACTAAGATGTCCAATATATGAACCACAAAGAGAAGCTTTCTTACCTCTAAATATTGTTAGTAATAATTGGTTAGATGAAACTAACTTGGCATCTATTCTGGCCCACCACAACTAAAAAAGAAGTGACTAATATTTTTTATTTTTTTGTTAATTGCTTACAAGTAAGATCATTTATTTTAAATTTATAATATAACAAATTTGTATGTGATGAGCTTTTTCTTTAATTTTAAGTGATGAGCATTGATTTTCTGTTAATTGACTAATAGTAAAAGCACTTATTTCAAACTTTTAATATAAGGAAATTCGGATATGATGAGTTTATTTTTTATTTTATTTATTTATTTTTATTTAGGTAAATTTATGATTTCTTTTTGAATTCGTATGTGATGATGATTTATTTTATTTATTTATTTTTGTTAATTGTCTAAGAGTAAGAGTAAGAGTATTTCTTTTAAATTTTTAATATAATGAGTGCGGCTGGGATGAGCATTTACTCATCTATTTATTTAGTTATTTGTGTGAACTATCTAATATTGAGAGCATTTAGTAAAATTAATTCGCAGGTGCAAAAGTGTTTATTTTAAATGTATAATATAAGGGAATTGTATGTAACGTGAAGGTATCACTTAATTATTCTGATGTTAATTGAAACCATTTGTATGAAGTTTGTATACTTTATAAACAAATAAACTTTATTATTATTATTATTATTAGATGAAGTGTTGTTTAACTACATAGGAACAGCTGTAAATAGGTAATTTTAATTCCAAACAAGATTTTTTTAATTGACTGAAAAAGTTTTTATTTATTAGACAAAAAAGTTAACAAAAACCTTTTTTTAATTCACCGCGTACCACAGGTTGAGAACCGCTGATTTAGACAACGGAACTTAAACAGGCAGAGCACAACAAAACTATTAAAAGCTACAGGTCCGAGAACAAATAGATGTTACGTATAAGACGCTAAGAACCAAACAAATGCTTTATACAAGGTTGTTTCCTTTCTTCCTAAAAACCATGAGAGGATAGTTGATTACTCATGAAAATAAGGCTTCTTTGTTTTTATCAAATATTCCTCCGAATTCAAGTTCACCACCCAAATTCTCTGTATACATCCTAAATAGACCTAGAAATGACAATTTTATTTCAATAGAGCCATTCACAAATTAGCAGGGTAGGTATGAAAATGTTAAAATTAGTAGTAGTAAGGTACTAGTACCAGTACTAGACAGGTAGGACGAACCACTTGTTTGAGCCTAGCAATTAGGCCATCTTTTAGGCCCATTTTACTAGCCCCGTAGTAGAGAGTTCCAGCCACTTTACACATCATACCTCTGTACATTGTACTGCCGAAGCAATATGATGTGATCATTAGTGAGGCATATAAATCAGAGCATCTCGACGAAGGATCGAACCCACGACCTCGTACTGCCCTTGATTCAGTGATGGCTGGGAAGAAGTGGTAAGTAATTTGATCCACACGGCCACGCCGGCTCTCAATGTTAAAATTAAGTCACACATAAATTCTCACTAAGGGGGGTGACACACTTCGCCACCCGGGTAGTGCCACCCAGGTGGCGCTACCCGGTCGTCAATGAGAATAGATGGAACCTGTTACACGAGGTGGTGCCACCTGCCGGGTGGCACTACACGGTCGACCGTCCGACGGTCTAGCCGCCACCCACAGGTGGCGCCACCCGGTCAACACATTGTTTTCAATTGAGCCTGCCACACGGTGCCACCCAAGTCCCTGCCACTCAGCCCCCACTCCTTCAATCAAATATAGGGGAAATCAAATAAGGGGCTGACTGCATCCCTCATATCGCATGTCAGGTGGCGCAAGAGGGTGGCGAAGTGTGTCACTACCCTAACAGGTGAATTTGGAGAAAGGGTTGGGGGGTAAGGGTTTACTGTAATGGATGGTTACTTATGGGATGGTTTGACTGAGTTATCCCACTACTGGTTTGATTCTTTATTTTTTATTTTAGAGGGCTTACTAATGTTGTTAGTTACATCCATTATATCTTTCCCAAAAATAGTCACAATAAAAAAATAAAGATAAAAAAAGGTATCTAACGGAAAATAAATTCATAAATAAGAAAAAAATTAAAACTGACCTTACTGAACAGAGTTTTAATGAAGATGGTCATGGTGACTCCGTTGAGGAACAAGTAAACGCCTTTCAACAAGCCGATATGCTCAAGGATTTTATGATCATTGAGAAGAGTATCTCTGGCAAAACCTTTAGGCTGCATTCTCTCAGTGATAACAATGTTGAAATTTTTCTGTATAAACCTCCCAATATCAGTACTATCAGAGTCTATCTTCTCTATTTTACTCAACAACCTACAGTAAAACACATTTATACATCATATTATAACTCAAATTTATGGTGTTTAACTCAAAAACCTATCAAGATTAATTTGGTTTTGCCTACGACTCAAAATCTTTCAAGTCCACATTTTAGCTTACTAAAGATAAGATTAACTTACAAGGTTGGTACACATATTCATAAAAGAAACTGAACTAAGAGTTAAAGTTCAAGAAGAATTCAGGGATATCCACTGTTACCAGTCTTTTTTATTCTGGTATTAGAAGCTGTACAAAGGAAAATAAATGTGAACACAGCCTATATGTACTGAGTCTGCCACAGTGCATACCAACATTTTGTTTTGCATATAACTTTGAGAAATTAAATTTGACAGGGAAATTCTAGTGGCATACATGGATGGCTCAAAGAATGAAACAGAAATGTCAAGGGTAGGACTGTACCTAGAAGGGTCAAGCTCCCAGGGAGCAGGGGAGGAGTTTCCTGCTAGGTATATACCCCACTGTCTTTCAGGTGAAAATCTATGCCATCCTAGATAGAGGTGACAGGACAGTCTGAGGTGGAAGGACCAATAGCAAAATCAGTAGCGATAAGTTCAGTCAAACGGCATTCTGCACCTGTAACGAAGATCAGGATGCATTGGAGGTGCTCGTTACACTGCTCTGAGTCCCAGATCACAAGGCGGTCCCAGGAAACGAAAAGGCAGATGATAAACTAAAATAGTTGCTTCCACAGGATTCTATGGACCGGAACCTGCAATTGACTGGTCTAGAGCACAGACTGTCAGTTTTTAAGAAATGGATCTGGGAAGAAGCAGAGTGGGTGAGGATAGGCACAGAGGGATGAAGGCAGTCCAAGATGGTACTGCCAAAATTAAACGAAAGGAAAAACGGATGGCTGATAGTACTGAGAAGACCCAACCGAAGAAACCTGGCTTGAGTCTTAACTGTACACTACCAGCTCAGAAGTCATCAGGCATTATTAAAAATTGCCCACTAATTTAAAAAAAAAACACTCGTCCAGAGTGTGGCAAAGAAGAGGAGACGGCTTACCACTTTATGAGAGTACATAAATGATATGGAAGACTGTGCTTTCATACCTTAGGAGCAGGAAAAATTAGAGAAGAAGAACTTGCAACTTTAAACTAGCAAGACATCCTCTCCCTTATAATCCATCCAAACAATGAGATTTGAGGGTAGGACGATGGTGGTTTTATGGGCGTTTAATCCTGGGGTTAGCAAAAAGGACCTAAACGTGGTCTGTTTGCTTGGCCTAGCCTCCCCCCTTCCTAACTACTATTACTACAACCACTAGCAGATAACCTTGACATGGTGGCAAAACATGTGGAAGTCCTAAAAGAAGCCTATATAAGTTAAGAAGGCGCAGTTAAGACATCAGCAAGTTTACAGATAAATGCCAAAAAAAACAAAATATATGAACTCAACATGAGAATATAGACAACCATCTATGTTCAAAGTGCGCAAGTGTGAGTTTGAAGAAGTGGAGCTTTAATGTATCTGAGATGGCTGGCACATGTCCATCACAAGCCAGAACATAAAAAAAACTGCTGCTTAATAAGTAAGTAAGAAAAAAATTGTGGGAATGGTACTTTTCCAAAAAAAAGTCGTGCAGTAGGGATTGAAAATATGGACCTCTAACCACATCTAAAGAAATTTCCGCAGACATAATTTCTAGCTGCTCCTTATGGACCTCCTGTAACTCCTTAATTCTGAGCTCTTCAGAAAATTCCTCTCCTAATTTTCAGATATCTTTTGAGGGAGGTCTGGATGTATTTATAAAATTATTGTCTCTTTTTTTATTTATTTTATTTTATTTTTTTGTTTGCATCTTTATATCAAAAGTTGGTTATTCAATACTCATACCAAACAAAAAATTAATTACTAATATTAGTTACTCAAAAAACCAACACACTTACATGTTAACTTTGGTAACATTTGCATTCCTTTTCGGCAATTGAGTCATAAAATTAAAAGCCGAAGCTAACGTACTATCGCGAACAACAAATCTCTCTCCGTTCCATCCATCAGGTACACAGTTAAATTGTTTGAACAAAGTCTCACTAGACTGCTCCATAACTCCGCAAGAACTTTTTAAACATTTTATTTTATCGGTAACCAACTTCTCATTAGGTACAAACGACTGTTCATTAACAATACATTCTTCTTGAATATCATTCAATAATGAATTTAAGAATTCTATATAAAAAGGATTGACATTACCTGCAAAATAAAACAACATTGATTACAATATTGATTAAATAATTTGAGAAAAACAACTTCATAATAATTATTAGTTTTACTTTCCTTTTGTTTAATTCAGTTTTTATCAAGATATTTCCAAGTGTTTATTGGCGTTTTTACATTTTCCAATATACATTTTTTCATTTAAAACTTTTTTTAAAAATCTGAGTAGACTGAGAAAACACTTTCAGTATAGATAAACTAATGAAATGCTGGATTCAATAATGAATGAATAAATGTTTTAAAAAAAAAGTAAAAGTAAATTAAGCTTATAGAAGACTTAAAATCAATTTAAGTTGTTTTATTTTAGGATCTCGTTAAAACATAGCTCTTAATAAGATAAAATAGTACATTACGCATCGAGTGCGGAAAGTAGCATTTTGCATGCGAGTGTGGAGTTTGCACCCGAGCGACAGCGAGGGTGGTAAAACCACACAAGCAATGCAAAATGCCGTTTTCGCACGAGTTGCGTACCGTACTTTATCTACGATTGTTAGATTTAAATAATAAATACAGAAACAAATAAACTTGCTGTATGTAAGTTCGTATCTCTCTCTTGATAAAGATGGCATTAATTCATTAGTTGTATTTTTTGCCGAATTAATTATTTCTGGAGGATTATTATTCTCCACATTTTCGTCAAAGTCACTTGATTCACTCATTGTTTTTCACTAAAAACTCGATATAAACAGTTACTTTAATAAAAGAACAGCAAATTAGTTTTGTTAAATGTAAACAAACTTGCTAATCGTGCGTAAAGCTGAAGAATTCCTCTTCTTTACCGCACTGTGTGGTAAAGAAGAGGAATTGTTCAGAACTGTGAGACGCGCATGCGCAATGAGTACAAGTACGTAAAGAATCACTTTCTACGCATCTAAACAAAGATGTAATGTTTATATTTCGTATCAATCGTAGATAAATGTACTTACTGTCCACTGTGCTGTTCTCAGTTATTGAATCCAGATCTAGACCTGAAATATATATAAAAAAAAATATTCTGTCATTTAAAAATAGAAAAGAAGAAAGAAAATTTAACACCACAAATTACTGAGCATGTTAATGACTAATGAACCAAGGAATCTAGAGAGATATAAGATAGAGGCTCATATAGTCATTTTTGTTGCAAATGAAGTCTATTATCACCAATTTCGTTTTTCTTTTTTCTGCACTGTTAAGCCTGACAAGATTGCAGTACAGAATTTGCTTTGCAGACATGACAAATAATAAAAAAAAGAGGTGTTGGGGGCCTAAACAGGCCCATTGTTCCAATATTCATTATTTCAATTCACTATTCTCCCTGCGTATAAAAAAACTAACTTATTTATCTACTCAATGGGGGGAGGCTATTAATTTTCCACTCAAGAGAGCACGATGCTCCACATCTTATTAAAAAAAACAACATAAAATTACTAAAGATCCCAAAATAAATACAACAACAGACATACCTTTTTCAAACGAATTATTTTGCAAGACGATTTGAAAATCAACTGACGAACATGCTCTTATGGAATAGTAGACAAAGTTGTCCAAAAACAAAGTGTTCTGGACATTTAAATAAAACAGTTTGCCTTTATAATCTCTAACCATTAAGTTCCCTTCACAAGCAATTCTAGAGGGCCTGAAACAATTCATTAATATTTAATAAAATTGGAGTAAAAAAAGAGTATACCTACATCATCAGAAAAGTTTTGTGGTTTCTTCAAAAATGTTCTATGTAGGGGGGAAAATAGCTTATCTTAAGGTATCAAATAAGAAAAAAAATTCAAATTTTTCAGTTTTTGGTAGTTTTCATACTACGGAAAGATTAAATTTTACTTTAAATCAAATTATAATTATCAATAACTGCGGGAGACATACAGAGAAAAATAGATTTAATAAATGAATGTCTCCCGTAGTTATTGATAATTATAATTTGGTTTAAAGTAAAATTGAATCTTTCCGTAGTATGAAAACTACCAAAAACTTAAAAATTTGAATTTCTAATAGATTGTACTAGGTACAGGTACTAATTGAGTACTTTATAATTATAAGAGTTAATTCTCGGTCTAGTTCTATTGCTGTGAATATTTGGCTCTCTAGATTTGTAGAATAAGATTGAAAGCTTGGATTTGGGGAATTTATATCGGTAACGACAGAGAAAAATCATTCTCCCATATAGCTCAGTTGGTAAGAGCATCTGTAACAAATTAATAGGAGGACCCGTGGTTCGGGGGTCTATTTTTCTCTGTATGTCTCCCGTAGTTATTGATAATTATAATTTGATTTAAAAGAAAAAAAAAAAGGTCAGCTTTAATAGTGACATCTTTGTTTCCTCCTTATACACAATCTTTAGTGTATGTATTACAATCATACAAGTTATAAGCTAGACAAAATATTACACATTTTAAGCTTGCTATTAACTGGTTCAATCCCTGTTTCTATTTACAGAAATTATAATAAAAGATTATTACATTAATTTAAATATAAAATAAAAATAAATTTAAAACATTTTCAAATTAAATTAAAAAAAATGTTAGTAATTTATTCACCTTTTTATGAGAAATTCGTCTTGGTAATCAGTGCATTTGGAATGGACGAGCCAAGTTTCTAAAATCTCAATGTATGGCCTAAATGTTTTTAAAAATATGACTGTTAGATCAACCTTTTCCCAGCCAGTAGCCAAATCCAAGGAATTAAATAGAATTATTAACAACCTAAAAAAAAAAAAAATAAAACAACATTTACAATAAAAGAGAAATATAAATTTGAACAAAAATTTCATAAAATAAAATTTCAAGAGGAAAACGTGGGGTATATCGTTTATTGACATTTGCTCCACTAATTTAATAAGTCGAAAAACTAGAGAAAATTTTAATTCTGAAACTTGGTACTGCAATTAAGACAATGGAAATTTTTAGTTGTTAGCACTTCTTTAGATTGTTACTCCCCTTATATAAAAAAAACAGAGGGGAGTAACAATCTAAAGAAGGTGTACGAAATGTTCTTCTTTAGATTGTTACTCCCCTTATAAAAACAGAAGTGTAATATTCCTTTGTCCCAAAGTACATTTCACTAAACATTCTTAATAGTTATTTAGTCAGTCATTATATTCTAAAAAAAACACAGGGGAGTAATAATCTAAAGAAGTTCTTCATTGTTATTACCAGTGTCGATATGAGTAGCGCTAGTTGTTCTTCAAATCTTTCAAACCATTCAGGTTTATACATTCATATATACACAGGACTGCAGCCCATGTAAGACCCTGGTCTACAAACCAATGCCTCTCCACTTGACCCTAAAGCCCGTTCCTCTCCAAGAGTGACCTAACTCCTCAGGTCTCCTCAACATCATCAAGCCACAGAAATTTGGTTCTTGGCCTTCCTCTTCACCTTCTTCTCCCAGGTCGACCATCCCTTCCCTTCCCTTTCCATTCTAATCATATATCCTACCCAGCGGATACTTCCTACTTTTATGCAGGAGACCGTGTCTGGCTGTACAAACATGTCCCTCAGTTCCTGGATAGTTTGAATTCTATTTTTATAATGCCTTTCTTCACAAACGGCTCCATAGATTTTACATGTTCTCAGTTTTTCTTTATAACTAATTAAAAGTGTCCAGCTTTCCAACCCTTAGGTGACAAATTGAAAATGAATCATTCTTCTAATTCAAGTTACATTTTCCACTTCTGTATCCCCTTTAAATTTCTCATTGATTAGTTTTATTTTTTTAAAAAAAGAACGTATCTTTCTCCTTTCTCTGCTTCAATTAACAAAATACTAATTCAAAAAGAGAATAAACCATTCCTAATTAAATATAAAATTTGAAAATCATCTGTTTTCTAAACCCTCTATATTTTTCAGTTTAGAACCAGTTTCTTTACTTTCTTCAACCCTGTTTTGCATTTAAAAAACTACAAGTAAATTCAAATCTAAGATAGCCTAAAAGCATATTACGTTTTTTCAGAGTTTTTGGGGGGTAGCACCCCTAAATTTGGAGCTAAAATTCATTTCTCGATTTCGCCTCGGGGTATGATTTTTCTGAACATGTATGCCAAATTTCGTCAAAATCGGCCCAGGAGTTTTGGCTCCAGGCGTCTGCACAGACGACAGACAGACATTTTTTAAAAAACACTTTTTTGGACTCAGGGGACCTCAAAATTTGTAAATCCATCAAAATCAAAGAGAGGGTAGGTTGTAGTTCCGGCACCTCAATTTCTTGAAATCGAGCACTGAGTATAGACATTACCTTGAAGCATTAAGCCAATTTTCTTGATTACACCAATCTTCAGGTACTGCCCTGATGTGAACATTATATATGTACTTTAAATGAATTAACCAAGGCCTCACTTCCAGTAACAAAGAGCCTATCATGTAAATATTATCTAAAAACAAAAATAAATAAATAAATAACAATACATAAGTTTCTACAAACAATATTTAATATAGATTGAAATTAGAATAGAAGGGACTTGAAAATGAACTGGAAACTTTCATTTCTTATACATAATTGGATAAGGTTTAGGTTGGGGATAGTACCTTACCTCCCAATAATTACATCGTTAATTCTTCTGAGCTCGTACTTCGTTTTCTTACAAGTTAGGTCGTGGGATACAAAATTACCCCAGCTTAAATCTTCCCCATTTTCGGGGCTTGACATTCAACAAAATTGGAAAACTCTTAGTTTAATAACTTATACTTAAAACAAAATATTTTCTATTTTTTTATCGATAATAATTTTATACTAATTACAAAAATCAAATGTTAAAACTCAAATTTTATGAAGAAAAATGTAATTAAATTTTAAGGGAGGGAGAAAGGGTCGAGGGAAATTACAACTTAAACATTATTGAATTATCATTACCTGAACGTATAATAGTACTTAAATTACATTCGACAATATAATTTAACTTAAAACTTGCTCTGAAAACTTGTTTTATTTTTCCCTAGTTTTCTAATGTAGTAATATACATATTGTGGAGGTTCAAGTCAGAAAGTTTACTAAGCCACATCTTAAAGTAGTAATTTAGATAGGATTTTCCCCATATACCTAGTTTTAAGTGTATATAATATAAAAAACAACTCATTCAGTTGTTTCTAGCAAGATTTAGTGGTACTTATTTAAAGTGAATAAAACTCAAACTTGATCAGTTCATTATAAAAAAAACCACAATAGCTAATATTAACCAACTCAAGTTGTCTAACCCAATCTGCATTAAATATCAGGTAAAATAGTTTTTTTGTTTTTTTAAATATATTTATCAGTGATGCTCTCCGAGTTGTATCCCTAGTATAAATACAAGATAACAATTAATAACTAAATAAATGGTTACCTTGTTTATTAATGTATGCTTCGATGATACTCAAAGTGTTTTTGAAAACATTTAAGACATGCTTAAGTGCATCAGCGTAAGCAACGAATGTCCATGGCACACTGCTGCACATATTTACACCAACAGGAGCAGATTCTATACCTCTGATGAAATCATTTAGCCTTTCAATTATGGATAAGTACGGACAAATTTCAGACAGGATGTTGGAAAAATCCACCTACAATATAATAACACTTACGTAAGTAATTTCACTAAAAATATTGTATTGTTAGACCTCATTTTTTCAGTTTTCTTTCCTTTGTGGGGATATTTTAATTGTTATAGTCATACACACATAGGTTTGTGTAGGTATACATACTTGTATATGAAGTAAGTATGGATTACTAACTAACTCTTATACACCAGACCTCTATATATTATGTAACAGATGACCCAGGATAAGAGTGTCCCTCCAAATAAAAGTATTGATAAAGGGTTAAAAACAGCTGATTAAAAGTACAGAGAGAGGCAACAAATATTAGTCAGCTTAATAAATCAAAAACTAATAATAATAAAAAGATGCTTATAGTAGTAAATGAAAGGGCTGTACAGTGGAACCTCGATAATTCGGACTAATTGGGACCAGACACTGTCTGAATTACCGATTTGTCTGAATTTTCGAATATACTGTAAAACAACTTTTTCGCAGACGGGAGGACCTGATAAAGGTGTGCCTGAGCTTCTTCTTTGGGTAAACCATAGTACATCGCGTCTAAAGGGTATCATTTGCCGTAACGTTTTCCGGTTTTTTGACCCCTCTTCTGAATCTAGCTTTGAAGCTTATCGCAGTATGCTATCTTGTTTTCGTTTTAGATGACCCCACACCATACTTTTTTGCAAGAGATGTCCCACTTTCACGTTTCGGAATTTTTTTTTTATAGAATTTCTATTATTAAATTTTTCAGTAGGCAGTCCGGATTTTCGAGGCTCCGGATTTTAGAGGTCCGAATTATCGAGGTTCTAATGTATTTTCATTTGAACTATCAGCATGGGCTTCAAACTCAGAATAATTAATACGTAGAATAACTTTGCTACTGTATGGGTCATATGGGTAATTTTAAAATAAAAGTCTATATTTCTTGTCCCACATCTTTTTAGAAGGTATAGAACAAATCAAGTGTTAAAAAAATGACCATGAAATAGAAAGTACTGTAGTAAAACAAAAATAATTAAGTGCTTACAACTAATAACAATTTCATGCATAAAAATTTCCTCAGTTGTTTTTCAAGTGCTTTATTTAAAATCCACAGAACTAATGGAGAAATCATCTTGAATTTTCGTTCACAAAAGAATCTTATTATATTATACATAGAGCCATCGTGGAAACAAGTACTTACAGGGTTGGTGCTAGATATTGAAACCTTTTCCCGAGGTTTATAGCCATGTTGGTTTTTCTTAATGATATAATAGCTAGTGGGACGAGCTAAAATCCAGAGTAACTCTTTCATAGCTTTGGCTTCACTCAGTACTCGAGTATCTCCAAGATTTACTCCTCTTATTGACATTTTCTGCTCCCTACAATCAATATAAAAATGTCAAAAATCATAATAAATATATTTCTATATAAGCCCGTTTGTATGGTCAGCTTGTCACTAAATGGCTAAACAGCAAAATTTGGCTAGTAAATAAGTATATTCAGGAACTTAAATTATGTTTACCTTTAATGACCCATTGCCTTATTTGTGTAATTTTTTACCCCTTTTTTTAAATCTGTCTGTTAGTGCTATTATTTCTTTATTAAAAATATAAATTCAGCACAGATGATTGAAACTAATGCAGGACTATCTGTGAGCTACTTTCGGCGAACCACCCAAATTTCTTAAATATCAGATTAATACTTTTAAAGATATACGAGTTAATAAAAAAAAAAGTTTGTGCCTGTATGGAAGAGAAACCAATTGGTACAAAGATAAAAATTAATATCGGAACAACAATGGGCTAATTGCGACCTACCATTAAAAAAAATTGCATTCTTCAGAATATAATATATTTACATACATTCATACATTATATTGTATTATTGCATTCTTACAATACTTTCATTACCTCTTCTTCAATACTTTCATTGATTCTGAGCTTAAGCTCAGAATCAAAATTTTTGAAGATGCAGACAACACTGATAAAGTAACCAGAACTAGATAACTGAACAGATGACTAGATCAGCGGTTCTCAACTGGGGGTACGCGAAAATCTGTAAGGGGTACGCGGTAAACTAGCAAAAACCCCAAAAAATTATATTGGTACATTGCAAGTTTGCTAGAATTTAATTGTGACAACAGTTTTTGAGTAAGGAAAAGCTGCAAGGACACACGGCGCTTATTACTACTTTTTTATTACGTACTTGTGGCTGGAGTTAGACTGGAACCATAGTCAGTGGGTACTTTGTGAGTAGATAACGAAATATCGTGTGATCCAACATCAAAACAGAAGTATTGCAATACTTTGTAAATTATCTTTTGGATCAGTGTTGAAAAAGAACATAAGGAACTATCAGACATTGCTGTGAAGTACCTACTGGGGTTTACGACAACATACTTGTGTGAAAAAGGGTTTTTAAGGTTAACTTACCTGAAGAACAAAAATATAGATTCAAACGTTAATGTTGAGGATGATTTACACCCGTAATTGACCAAGCTGGAGCCAAACATTGATGACCTTTGCAAACTTAAAACAAGCTCAGTGTTCCCACTAATATTTCATGAGAATTTCTTTACTTTTCTGTCTAATAAATAAAAACTTGTTAATAAAATGTCAATTAAAAAGTCTTGTTTGGAATTAAAATTACCCATTCATAGTTGTTTCTACAATGTAGCAATATTAGCAGTTGTTAAATAACATTTTATTTAATATAACAAATATTTATAAAAAAAAAAAGGTGTTGTTCTTAGGGGGTACGCACAGTTAATGGTACACAAAAAGGGGTACGTGGGTTGAAAAAGGTTGAGAACCGCTGGACTAGATAACTAGAAGTAACAGAAAGAGAAAACTAGAACTGCCAGAAAGAGATTACCAGGACTACCAGAAAGAGATTACTAGAACTTCCAGAAATAGATAACTAGAACTACCAGAAAGAGATAACTAGAACTACCAGAAAGAGATAACTAGAACTACCAGAAAGAGATAACTAGAACTACCAAAAAGAGATAACTGCAAAGTACAGAACATTCATCTGAGTCCTGTATGAATCTGAAATAAGATGGGAACTGTGGACAGAGCTATTAACTAAAGAGATCTTTTATCAACAAATAAACACTCATGGCAGTAAGAGCTTTTGCTCCTACCTCTATAGCATACATATGGCGCTAGATGATTTAAAGGTATAATACAAATAAATCTTATGTTATATCTTAAATAAGATTAAAGAAGGTTTTACAACTTTTACCTAAAAAACAGTAAATCAAAAACTTGATTTAAAAACAATTTCTACTCTACATTAAATCATTGCTACAATCATTCGTCATTCAAATTAGCCCACTATTTTATAATGAATTAATAAAATTTAGTTCTTTATTGAAATTATGCCATTACTTTTATACCATTATATCCAATATTTAAAATTTAATCGGTCTGAGATCTATTGTTGTCATTATAAACAGATAAGAAGTGTAAACATTCACACAACATTTTTCCCAAATAAATATAAAAAGCCATTTCCATGTCACTACACCTTAAAAATAAGATTCAATTACCAAGTGAAACAAGCATTAGGTACGGGCATCTTCGACACAGGTATTTCCCTGAAGTTTGGATCAGTCCACCATTGTGCATATGATCTTGTGTAGGATTCTTTTGCAAGCAGTGCAGCTTTCAACTCCTCCTTTGTAATAGTTCGCTCTCTAACGGTGTCTTCCATCGTCCTGGAAAAAAGGAGTTGATAACACAATTTTTTAAACACATACATACATAGAGAGAGGACAAAGAGGCACCAGCAACAAGGCTAGAAGAAGGGTAGAAGGTGCAAATCAGTAGCATGCTTTCAACAAACCCCGAAACCCTTGAGCTATACTTATCTTAATTATTTCCCTCTGTTCTAAGGTGTAGGGTCTTAGTAGGTAATCATAACCCTCCTACTCTCTTGTAAAAAATGTAATTTAAAAAAAAAAAAATGTAAATGTAGGCAATTTAAATACCAATGAAACCATAAGTCACTTTCTGAGGAGAAATTAAGTGTTTAGGATAATTGGACACTAAGATGGAGGAAAGGTAATTTTATTTTAACAATGACGTATCAATTTTGCTTTTTGAGTTTTATTATTTTATAATTATGACTAGTAGTCCAGTCGACGAGTACATTTTACCTTGCCAAAGGTCATAAAAACTTTTTGTTTTTCTTATATTGTATGTACCTAGACATTAGTTAAAAACCCTTTCTCTCAGACCCTATGCTAACCCAGAGGGGGGCAAAAATACACTAAATTTTAGTGTTTTTTTAGTTTTTTCTTTATAACTCTTTACCTATATGTCCTGAAAAAAAGTGTGCTTATCTTCTTGTTCCTAGAGCACTAAATTTACAACAATTTTCATACGGAATATTTTTTCCTAAACCTTATACTTTCCGTAATATGGAGCTTCAAAGATGCAATATTTTTTTTTGAAAATTTCAAAAATCACATTTTTTTCTGTAGATGGCAGAGGTCTATTTTTTATCCCCTCCCCCCAGTAGATTTTTAGGGTATATTCTACCAATGAAAGTACAAATAACCACCACTAACCACAACTAATATCCACTAGTAACCAATACTAACCACCACTAACAATTAATAACCAACAATAAACGCTACTAAACATAACTAACTAAAACAAGGGTTAGTAATAGTTAGGGTAACATTTGGTGAACCTCCTTACCTTTACTGGGTTTTCCAACTTGGATCTCAGCTCCATATGCCTTACCTTGTTCCTTCCGTAATTCTTTTACCCACACGGCCCTAGTCTACCCCCACCTTGTACTGTTATTTGTTTTGTTTTTTTTTTTTCTTTTGGGTTTTAGTCCCGATCAAACAACAGTCCCGAAAAAACAAACCTTGTACTGTTAGTTTGTAAAATAGTTAGCTTAGTACAGAATTAACTCTTACTAAGTCAACACGCACATTGAAGATGATATTATTGTCGATACATTTTTTTGAGTTTATAATAAAAAAAAATTGTGTTCTACCAACCTCTCTAGTCATAATTATGAAATGGTACCACAAAATCTCAGTCAAGACCGCTAATTATTTATTATTTTAATTTATAGAAGCAAGACCGACAGGACAGAGAGGCCTAGGGGAAAACCATTTTCCTTAGTCTTCCCCTGGGCCTCTTTGTCCTGTCTGTCTCCTTCCATTTTTCTCTATGAAGTCCACACATATTTCCCTTGGTCTTTCCATGGACCTCTCTGTCCTGTCGGTTTTGCTTCCATAAATTAAAATGCCTGTGGACTCCATAGAGGAGATTAGAAGGAAGAAGAGAAAAACGGTATTTGAGATGAGAGCAACACTGTGAGACCGGCAAGATTTAAATGAGTTTAAGAATGACTCCAGACACTATAACTGGTGGCATTATGGGAAAAGAAGAAGAGTTTTATTCAGAGTTTATTGAAGCTGATCCAGGCATTCCATAAAAAATATGTGAAACACCTATTTTTAGAAAATATATACACCTTGTATTGGCAAATGTAGTCCTTGTGAGAGCTGAAGACATACTGGACGTAGAAGGTCCAGAGGTATGATAAGGATATGATGCTACTGTCAAGTTAGCAGTAGTGTTACCCTGCCGTTGTCTCTCTATCTCTCGACTGGCTTGGTATATTGCTTCTTTAGTGTTCCTCAAATGTCTTTCTTTATCCTCTGCTTCTTCTTCTTCTTCACTTAGACTATCCTAAAAAAAAAAAAAAAATCTCATTAATTCCAAATAATATAATGTAAAGGCTAAATACATTATATTATCCAACATTAAAAATATTATAACAGAAAAAAAGGGGTAAATAGTTATATTAATACCCAAACTTGGACATTAATAGATTTAGAATTAAGATGAATTTTCTCTAGTAAGTGAGGATGGAAAGAACATTTTTTACGAGTTCTTTCTTTTGGTTTTTTCTTTAACGCCCTAGTCAACACATCATTAGGTTAATACAGGACGGAGATCTGGCTTACTTATCTACTCAATCTGATTATCAGAGAGAAACATGTCACCTCTCTGGGGATCTCGGCTAGCCGGTCTCTTTAGAAGTTCTTACTTGATGCTAATGTGTTAATGAGAGGCAATTATCTAGTGCAAAAATAAAAGTGTTTTGACAAGGTTAACAATTCAGCACGAATCAAGATTGAATTTCTTTATTTCCTGTCTTAAATAATTCACTCTTTTATAGCAACAGTGTTTGAGATAAATCATAAATAAATTTTTTATACGAGAAAGTAATCAATAAAGTAGGCATTACATCAGAAGAAGGAAGCCTGTACTCAGGTAGATCCTGTTTGAGATAAGCAACCCAGTCGAAGGTCTCCTCCTCCAACTCTGGTGTACACAAAGGAAATGTGATAGGTTTGTCATCGTCTTTAGATTCAGTAGGACGTCTCGACAGAAGTAGAAGCAAATGAAGCATATTCCATAGTACTTCTTCCTGAAAATTAACAATTATATTATTATAAAAATAACTAGAGCTAACATAACATAAATTAATCATAATCTTCCTACTCCGTTTTAACTTTATACTTTACTTATTTATCAAGATTATTTAATCTTATAATTTTATTTTATATTGGTTATAAATTAACAGAGTAAAAAATTAATAATTTTGTGTTTTAAATACCTCATAGCCGGCAAGCTCTATGTAATGCTTAAACAACATTTCCAAATTTTTGGCTTTCTGAGGAAAGCTGTATGCGTGAATCCTGAACTTTTCAACAAAGCCGTACAGTCTTGATTTAATTCTGTTTTTATCCAATGAAGGACAGTTATAATGCATGATGATGGACCAAGCATTTTTCTCAAATGCAGCAAATTCATCAGTTCCCTCCTGAAAATAAAAATAATATGATAATATTACAAAGAATACATGATAAATAATGGTAATTTATATATTTATAATTCGAAATATAAATTGAAAATAGCTAGAAAAATTCATCCTAAATTGGGTATATAAAAAAAGTGGAAATATTTTTTTAAGGAAACTAAGACATAGCTGTACCTAAAATCTACAGAAATAGATACCTCAATGCTAACCCTCACCACCTCCCGGCCCAGAAAATGTTGTAATCATCTAAACTGTTACACAAATAAGGCAGCATTCCTGGAAGGTAACAGAGGCCATATCAAGAAAACCTTAAGTCTTCATGAATCGTTGCCTTCGGAATATTTTCATTCAGGACATAGTGGCCAAAGAAGATATCCTACCGAGCTATGAAGGATAACCAGTCGGCAACTAGTCAACCAGGATAAAAGGAGAGGAAGTGGCGCTGGATTGGCCAAACTCACTCTAAGAAGAGAGGAAGAAGCTAGATTGGAACCACCAAGAAGACCATAACAATACTGTAAAGGGCTAATGTCAACTAAGTCAAACTGTTGCACAAGGATCGAAATCAAGTGATTTTTCATTAAAAAATCACATCACTATTGAAATGAGTGCTTTAAGTTATTAAGTAAAAACCACTGCGCTAGTTGGTACTGAATAAGTCAGTTTTATTTAATATAACATTATCAAGAGAAAACCAACACTCGACTAAGAATACAAAACTATCAAAAAGTAAATTTATATAAACCCGAGTGACATCTATCATGTCATAAATAAACAAATAATGAATAAATGAAGCATTGCCAACTCAACAATCACTGCATAAACTCTCAAAAAAGCCAAAAGGCACAGTACTTCTGTAAATATCAAGCAGTGAAAGAGAACTTATTTGTAACCAAATAATTCCTGCGATAAGTTTAAAACATCTCGGGATTCACAAAATCTCCCACGCTGTCTTCTTCAGAAGATTTATACTAATTGAATAAGATATATTCTTATTAAATTCTATAAAAGATAAAAACTTATCCTATCGATTGCACCTTTTTAAGAAAGATATAAGTACTAACCAGATCTCTTTAAATAAACAGAAAAGTTCCAATGAATTAACTCCTACAATTATAGAATGGAAATAATTTGATTTAATATGGTTTGACGATAGGTAGAGCCAAAGAAGAAAGTATAATCTAAGAAGTGATATTGGTATTTGTATTGAGGGTGATGATGGTGACAGGGGCTGAGTATGAATGCCTGCCCCTATATTGACTCACCTGGACCAACAAGGCGAAGGAGAAGGCTTTCAAGAAACAGTGATAGAGCATGCCACCATGACACTCAAATCATAGTTGACTTAACAGCAGCCATCAGGTTCAGCAGTAAGAATGAAGTCTCAATATCATACACACAATTTCCTTCAATTGGATCAAGAAAAGAGTTAACTCTGACATTGTGGGAAAAACAGGTGGGAGGGATACCAGTGAGAGCTCACGATTTTTACATCTTGAAGGTTCTTGCCAACTAGGCAAACAAAATTGACACTAGCGAAAGGAGCGTGGCTCTCAGGATAACCGCCTGATGGCTTTTTATTTTCCCTCACACAGGTTTACCAACATGAGCTTTCGGAGTTAACTCTCATCTTGATCCGACTGTAGTACACTTGTTCTTCGTGTTATGACAATAACTAAGGTTCATTCTGATATCTTGAGTCTCTTTGACCATCCCTTATCACTAGTCTAATATTCTGCTCTTTCCCTTAATACACGAAGTGAAGATGGAATGAATTAAGGTAAATATCTTATAGTATATGTTTAATTAACATATTTTGATGCCTACAACATTTTAGTCGAAAAAACAGGACAAATATTATAATTTCTATTGGAAATATTTATAAGAAAACTTGAAATACCGAATGGATAACACGAGGGTTATTAAACAAAATGAACGTAAAGCATAGTGCGATAAAAACATCAATTAAGTACGTTCTGAACGTCATTATATAATCCAAAATAAAAGTATCATTTACAATGTCTGTCTAAAGTAAAATTGCTGCGGAATTTTCTTTAAGCCAAGAAGAGTGGCGTATATTTCATGCTTCTTTTAGAAAATAACCTTATAATTGATACAAATTAAGTTAATACTCACTTCATGTCCAGTAATTGAAGAAATTAACTGTTTTAAATCTTCAGACAACAAATTTTTCTGAAATACTACATAAGACATATTTCTTCAGAAAAGGCCCATGTACACGTGCACTAAGAATCTTAATAATTTGTAAACTTTAACAATTAGCAAATAATGTCACATAATGAAAGTTATAAATGGTTAAAAATTAAAATTAAAACTGAATAACAAAAATAAACGAAGGAGATGCAAAGCGTATTGTTTTTAAAGTGTGCGCCTTTTGCAACCTTCCTAGTTATTTGGGGATTTTTATTTTTATCTTTAGGGATTTTCTTTAGTAAACATAAAACCTGTATTCTAGTTCAAAACGCGGGAGATTTTTTTTTTAGAAAATGGTGGATTGATGGAAGAAATAGGCTATTGTTATGAACGACCGAACACTGAAAAATTATCAACTTGAACAAGTGAACTGTTTACCGTTATAAATGTACCATTGAATTGCAGCTGTTTGTTATACTCTTTTAGTGTGTTTATTTTTGTTGTTATTGTGTTTTCGAGTTTTGTTTTTGTTATAAATTCCGGTGAGTTTTATATTCTCGGTTTAATTTTATGTTTTGTGATCATGACATCTCGAGATTTATCTCGAATGAATAAGCCTCTGGCTACCATCGAAAATATCCTCAATTCGGATCATGTGCCGATTTACAGGAGACTGAGAAAATCGTCAAGAAAGAAGTCTATGGCTGCGGACGCCAAACTCCAGCTCTACGATTTCGACTTCGACGGCAATGCGGAAAACTGTAAAAAAAAATATAAGAAATCTCAGAAAGTACGAAAGCGAGCTAGAATTCCTATAAGGCATAATAAAGAAAACGCTCCAAAACCCTTCAAGAACGGTTTGAAAGACATCTTTGGTGAACTTCAACTGAAAGCTGGTAATAGAGAAAATGTTTTAAAGGAGAAAGTAGCCAAACTTAAAAATGGGATTAAGAGAAATGTTCTTTCGGAGATTCAAGCTCAGGAAAACCACAACGGATTCAGTCCCGTAGACGAAGACATATTATCAGTTGGATCGGAGAAGTGTGATGATCCGTTATCAGATGACGACGGAGCCTTCCACGGATTCAGCGAAGAACAATGTACTGATAGAGTCAAGACTTTCATGGACGCTTACGGTGATAAGTCTCCTCACCCTAAAGCTAATCACAATTCTTACCAGTTAGACGCCTACGTGCCCGCGTCTAATTCTTACTTAACTCCTCATCCGTACCTCACACCCCATCCTTACATGACGCCTGATCCTTACAAGACTCCTCGTAAAGTGACTCCGAGAAAGTCTTACATTCCTATCATCGAATTCAACGAGTCGATGAATGGTAATCAACTTAGACCTAACAGATCTAGTGAGAACATCAATCCACACAATTCTTTCCACAATGGCTCCTTCGGTGTCATGGACAAGTATTATTCCACACCTTTTAAAAATAATTCTTTTAACTCATCCAGTCTTTCGGATCTGAGTATAAGTGATTTCAACGTTACGAATTGTTTCGGTTTCGAAGAGCCTGATAATCTCAATGAGGAATTTCTTATTTCACCGATTAAAGTAAGCAATAGACGACCCTTGCAAGTGAGACCTTTAGGGCTCAACACTCCTTCTAGACCACAATTACCTTCAGTAGAAGAAATCATAAACCGCCTGAAAGAAGAGACTGAGAAGGAATCTGCCAAAACGGAGAAACTCTTCGCACCAGAAGTAGATATATCCATGATTAAATCAAAACACATCACACCTTGTATCGATGGTTCAAGCTGGGACTACATATCACAGGAGTTATCCTCTGAAATAGAAGCAGAAGAGCCTAGATTACTTGATGTTACTGATCTTCCAGAGGATAAACATGAAAACAAGCGCAGACCCGTGAGTACCTTTGTAGTGTATAATATAGGAGAGGTTCCCTCACCTTAGACTCTTAGCAAAATTCAACTACCTCTGATAACTCTAATATGATAGCTGGTGAAGGCAGGAAAGTTGCCAAAATGTGTTCCCAGGCTCCACACTTACTAGTATTATCACAGGAAAAAATTACCTTTCCCCCTGGAATTTTCCTGGGCTGAAGTGTCCAAGGTAATGGGAATCTCTCTACTTTTTAAAGAAAAGTAATAGCTTTTGTTTAGTTAATTATTTGAACATATATTATAGCGCCACAATCAATAATAAAATAGTTTGACTCTAGAAAAAAAAAAATGCTTACTTCATTCTTTCACAAATGTGGATGAGTTAATCCCTTTGACAAGGATAAACATGTGGTGAGCCCTTTGACAAGAAAGATATTTGGTTTAATCTGAAACATTAAATAGAAAAACAGGGCCCCAAGCTGAGCTTGAGCCCTTATCCCAACCTTAGCATTATGAACTTAAAAATAGTGACTTTAGGTATCCAGTTGAAATATAAAAGATGTGGCTGGTAAAATTAGAAATTTCTACTGTACTTTGTCAAACTTAGCCTAGTAAATAGCTAAATCCGATAGAATTGTAGCTAACTTACTACAATAAAAATGAACAAGAGTCAAGGGGAACGAATTCTGGTATATTTTAAACTGTACAAAGAAAACTCAACATAATTATAAACCACGATATTGTAAACAATACAAAAAAATAATCTAGTAGTAAGGTCCAAGTAGGTCTAGCGAACGACAAAAACCTGACCCTGTTTGGTTCCTTTTTATCTACCCTAGAATTACTCACCTCTTAATGGTCTTGGTGTTACAAGCTCCTCTTTCCTAATCTATCCTACTAAGGCATGGAAGCACAGTCTCCCATATTCTTCACACACTCCCACAAATTACAAAATAATCTTAATCAATAGTTTGTTAATGAACTGATCATTATGGCTTATGGCTCCTTAAGATTTTTTTCAGATTCTAGCTGGGTCTTGGATTTGATTAAATTTTTTTTATAGGATAATTTAAGATCCTTTAAACTCCCTTAAAAGTTAAATTAGATTTTGAATACCATTCCTCTATGAGTTGTATTTAAAATTATTTACTCAATACACTGGCACTAAAAACCCACCTAAGGATAATTAACTATATCTGTAAATTTTACATTAGGACAGTATCCTTCATTTTCAGAAATTAAGATGTGGAGTTTCTCAAAAATTTGTCCGGAAGTTAGTAGGTAACAGTCTTTTTCACTAATAACCAATACTAGTCACAAAAGTTATAAAATATCTTTTATAGCTTACCCAATATTTGGCCTGTTTTGCTGACTTATTTTCCTTAAACTTAATTCTGGGCCGTTTTTCAACTCTCCTCAGTTCTTGCCTTTTCTTCTTATTTCCTTCTCCACATCTTCTTTCAGGTTGTTCTGGGTTGGCCAGGTTTTCTTCTCCCCTGTGAGTTCCATTCCAGGGCCTGTCAACTGATGTGACTGGATGTGTTGTGCCATATTTCCTTGCTTTTATAGTCTACCCTGTTGGAATTTGCCCTCACTTCCTTCAGAGTTCTGCATGTGTAACCTTCTCTAGTCAGTGTATGTTGAGAATTCTTTTCAGTCAGTTGTGGTGAAGATTTGTCAACTTCTTTGAGACAGTTTTTGTTGCTTTCCATGTTTGGCATCCATATAGCAGCACTGTCTTAACATTGCTTTCGAAGATCCTTAGCTTGGTTCTTCTTCTAAGGGACTGAGACCTCGATAGTGTCCTAAGTTGTGCAAATACTCTGGTTTGTTAAAGGTCTAGATTTATTTTAATGTATCTAATAATTATGTTCTGTTGTCCCAAAAATTGAATAATTATAATTATTTTTCAATTTGAAAGTCAGTTTATTGGACTGACAATCTAATTTTCTTAGGGTTTGGTTTAAAAGTTCCAACAAACAAAGTTTTCACAAATTTATAGTTGAAAGTAAAATTCAATGATACCTTGAGTAAAAGTTTTCTGATGTTTTAATTAAGTAAGAACAATTATATACGTTCACTTAGTTTTGTATTTCTTCTTTAAAATATATAATTATACATTTTAATAAAACAATATTAATTCTAAAGCACACGGTCAATAGTATTGTCAATATACAAATAATTGTCAATACCATTGACCATGTGCAGAGTTGGTATTGATATAAAAAAAAAGTATTGATGAAAATTTGTTATTGAATTGCATATTGACAATAGTATTTTCCATAATATGATTGACATTAATATTGATCGTGTGCGGGGGGCTTATAACCTTCCTACTTTACTAGTTGCTGACGATGCTCATTGCTCTAAAAAAATTACTAACTTATCAGCTCCCTGAACAAAAGCTGTACTATTCACTGATGATGCTTAGTGATCTATCAAATTATAAATTAATTGGCTCCTTGATCAAAAGCTTTGATGTAATAAATATTTCCAGCTAAACCTCGACCAAAACATTGTTCTTTTAGATTTCTGGTTATCAGTTTTTTTTTATATACTTTTTTTAAATCACTGTTAAGTACTTAGTTGAAATAGGATTAGGTGTACATTGTGGAAAAGTCCCTCACTTAATCTATCATTAGAATTGCATTTACTGTTAGAGGATTATAATTTGTACCCAGGTAGCTGTGCACTACGGCTTAGAGTTAAATAAGGTAGATGGGATTTCCCATGTTTGGCGTTAAGAAATCCTCTCAACAGATTAAATATTTTTTTAAAAAATTTAAATGGTTGGATATACGAGGTGTTATTGCAACACTATAGATATAATTGCATTAGTAGTATTAGTAAGGTCCTAGTACTAGTAGTTGACGGGTAGAACGAACCACTTATTCGAACCTTGCAATTAGGCCATCATTCAGGCCCATTTTACTATGCCCGTGGTAGAGAGTTCCAGCCACTTCCCACATCATACCTGTACATTGCATCGCCAAAGTGGGTATGGTGTGGTCATTAGTGAGCTATTTAAATCAGGGTGAGGGGTCGAACCCACAACTTTGATTCGTCTCGATTCATTGATAGCTGGGCGAGTGCCTTGAGCACCTTGGCCACGCTGGCTCCCTCATATAATTGCATTAATAATATATTATATCCCTATAACCAATTCATACAAAGCTGTAGTAACTGTAAAGGTTTTTAATAAATATTTATATTATATATTTATATTTATTTTTATAGATGAGACGTTCTTATGAAAGGCCAATTTATCTAAGACAGAGAAAGAGCAACTATCGAAAAGAATCAGATCACGAGGATAATGTTGAAGAAGAAGTTCTTGAAAAGACAAAGACTAAGAAAGTGCAGAAACCTTACAAGAAGAAAGCTGGTCCTACTAAGAAAGACGTAAGTTTAACATCTCTGATCAGTTAGATTATCAATGAATAGATCCCATTTGCTCCTTATTTGACAAGCCCATATCAATGTATTATTATTATTTTTTTTTTTTTTTGTTTCAGGTTGACGAATTAGAAAAATGGGCCCAAGCTTTCAACTCTCAGTGTGCCCAGGTTGAAGCGTTCAACTTATGCATTGAGTAAGATCAAAATTATTATTTTCAATAATAAGTATAATTCTTATTTTATAAGTATTATTATGTTTTCTATGTTTTAAGTGAATGTGTGATGTATTTTTTAAAAAATAATTTTATAAGTTTTATAAAATATTAAAAAAATTATTGTGATAAGATTTGTATTATATTTTGATAAAGGTATGCTATAAGATAATGATTTCTTAATGTGCAAATGTTTTAAATATCTCTTATTTTTTTTATTTATCTATTATATTAAAATGATCACTATATTTTTAGTATTTGAACTAAAAAGGAGTTTAAACATTTACATTGCTATTATGAGAAAATGTTACTCATTATCCTTATATTTTTGAGTGCATTCTTTTCTCTGAGTTATTTGATATTTTGATTTTTAGGAAATCAAAGTCTGATTATTAGTAATTTTTAATGGCTTCATCTATAACCAAAAATTAAAAACATTACCCTAGCTAAAACTCTAATTATAGGGCTTGAATTCTTTAACCTACCAGGTACTCTAAAAAATCAAAATCTTTAACCAACTGGAGATTATAGAAATGAAAATTTTTAACCTACTGTATACTGTAGAGATGAAAATCTTTAACCTACTGTATACTGTAGAGATGAAAATCTTTAACCTACTGTATACTGTAGAGATGAAAATCTTTAACCTACTGTATACTGTAGAGATGAAAATCTATAACCTACTGTATACTGTAGAGATGAAAATCTTTAACCTACTGTATACTGTAGAGATGAAAATCTTTAACCTACTAGATGTTGTGGAGATGAAAAATCTTCAACCTACTGGAGATTATCGAAATGAAAATATTAACCTACTGTTTACTGTAGATGAAAATCTTTTATCTACTGGAGATTATAGAAATGACAATATGACCCACTGGATACTGTAGAAATGAAAATCTAACCTACTAGATACTGTCAAAATTATTTTTCTAGTGATAATTGGAGTTGTACTCAGCCTAGTTAAAATTCTCCAGGATTTAAAATAATCCTCTATAGGCACTTAGTTTCCTCTTCTGTGCTGCTGCAAGTAGCATTGTGTACAAGTTTTACTAGTTGAGGCTCATCAGTGATAACCATTAGTGAATTTTATGTTATCGCTATTGTAGAATGTTAGTTACAGCCTATGCTGATAAGGTGCATGTAGCAAGAGAGTGCTCTACTGCAGGTGGCAATGCGTGTAGGCTTTGCTAGTCCAGACAATATCAGATATGTTCAAAATAGCATTTAAAACACAATTTTGCCAAATTATTTTATGAGTTCGAAGGTGAGCATAGAGTTTATCGCATTTTCGGGTAGGTTCTTTGTAGCACACTCATTTCATTAGGCTAGTGACACACTTCGCCACCTGGGTAGCGCCCACCTGGTTGATGCCACTTGCTCCCGCCACCTGACTTGCGCCACCCACTTATATGAGGGATGCAGTCAGCCCCAGATTTGATTTCCCCTGTATTTGATTGAAGGAGTGGGGGCTGAGTGGCGTGACTTGGGTGGGGACGTGTGACATGCTCAATTAAAAACAATGGACAGACAAACAAGACAGTGGGACGGTCGTCCGTGTAGTGCCACCCGGCAGGTGGCGCCACCTCGTGTGACAGGTTCCATCTATTTTCATTGACGACAGGATAGCGCAACCCAGGTTGCGCTACCCAGGTGTTGAAGGGGGTTAATTTGCTATTATTATGTTTTTTGTTATCTCATCTATTTTTTTTTGTTTTGTTTATTTTTTTTTTTTTTTTTTGTTTGTTTATTTATTTATTTATTTTTTTCTGTTTAGCTAAAAAGGTGTGATTGTGTTTTCCTCTTGCCTTCCTCAGCTTTAACCTTTTTTTAACCTTCTCAATATTATTATCATTATTTTGATTAATTCATTTTTTTATATGTATAATTTTTTTATTATTTTATATACCTGTCATGTTATTTTATTATATTTATCTAAACTGCGGTGTTTATCAAACATTTTCATTTTAATAATTATTTAAGTAAAACTAAGTAATAATATTTTCTCATTTTAATCTTTATAACCATTCATACCTATTTATTTTCCATTTTTTTAAAAATATCTCTGTACTTCAAAGCAAAAGCTACTGCATTATAAAGGTCAAGGTGTATCATTTTTTTTTATTTATTTATATTTTATTTAATATCTTTATTTTATTTATTTATTTAGATGCATGTTAAACTTTTTTCTTTTTTTAAAAAAATCACATTTACGTTACATCATTTCTTAAAATCTCTATTTTAAATAAGTTATTTGTGTTATTAATAAACTTTTTTAAAAAAATTATTATTTAGCTTTAACTGAAAAATTCATTTTAAAGATTGTGAAAATTTATATTTTGCTTCTATTGTTGGAAGCATTTTAATCGATATTGATAAATAATAATGGTTAATTTTTGTTTATATGATATTTTGACTAATACTTCATCCCAACCCTACAGGAGACATTTTTAAATTTCCATTTGCAATTTAAACTTTAAAAAAAAAAAAATAAATAAACAATTTAGCGATCTCATAAATATTAACCGTGAAATCCCCGTTAAACATCAAAAGACCGTTAAATAAATGGTACAAATAGTTGATATATACTATAAAAATTGGTAGACTAAGAAGTCAACTGATCTAAATCAATATTTTTATTGTTTCAGTAAAATTAATTCTTTATAAAATTATTCTTTAAAAAATAAATATAGTTAAATGGATAACTCACTAGTTCTCACCTGAAATTTTTGTCCCATTACCAACATTTCTGTTTCAAATTTCATTGGGGTGAGATATGTTTTACAGCTGACCATCATAAAAATGAGTAGTTTTACAAAGTGGTCCATTTCCTTCATTCTCCAATGTCATAATTTGAGTTGATCAATACGGAAAAGAAACAGATTAAAAAAAAACAACAATAGCTTATTATTTATGAAAAGTTTCTTGGTAAGTATATAATTCATAAAAAACAAAAATGTATTCCTAAATATGTTTCTAAAGTGGAAGCAGAATATATTGTCACATCTTTTTTAATGTCAGTTTTAAGGTCGATCAACTATCTCGGTGAGTCCAGATAAGCTTTAATTGAACTTTTAAGAACAATTTACTGCTTTCTTTTTTTATATTCTTAGCTTTTTACTTAATAAATAATGTACATCATTAATAAAACTTCACACTTATTTGTGTATTTTCTTTTTTTTTTTAAATATGTAATTAATATTTTTTTACTGTAGTGTGACTTAGTTTTTAATTTGTTATGAACAATTATCTTTTTTTCAATGTAATTGTATTTTATTTATTACTCCAAAGGATTAGAGATACTAATGCAGGATCTTTACTTAAGCTTTTAATTTTAACATTTTATTATTTTTTAACAATGCTAGATCTGTTAATATGTGGTTGAATTTAGATGATCTGTACTGTAATTTATTTTTTTTGTGAAGTTTCAGCATTTTTAATATGATTTAGAAGGCTTTTGTAAGATTTAGTTTAGATGTATTCAATGTTAAGAAGATAGATCAAATTTGCTCTGTTCTTGCGTGTTCTTAATTCTATTTTTTTTTATAGTTCTATAAAGCTTCTAGAGATAATAATATCCTGAAATTATTTTCCGGTGGTGATCACTCTTTAGGTTTTTTACTATGTTAGTTATTTTAATATATTATATTATCCTGCATTTCAAGCTCTGATCCTATGGCTCCTTAACACTATTATTCTTTTGTGATTCAAGTTAAACAAATAAATTTATTTATGTAATAATTTACTTTCATTAATAGAATTACATTTGAACTATGTTTTGTTTTTTACCTCATTATTATAATATTTTTAAGTAAATGTCACTTATTGTTTAAAAATATTTTGGCTTGTAGTATTTATTATGATAGTTCTTTGGAAATTTCTATTTAGTTATAATAATAATTGCTATTGGTTGATCATTAATTGTGAAAACAACGATTTGCTGTTGGTTAACCATCTAATAATGTGTCATTAAAATAGCAAATTGCCATTGGTTGATTATCTAATAAGGTATTCATTATTAATAGAATAGTGATTTTCCATTGGTTGATCATGTAATATAGTCACTATTTTCATAAATCTATTTCATTAATTTTTTTTATTTGAAATTTGGTGTTTTTTTTTAATCACCACTAAATCGTCGATGAACTACAAAATGTACAAATTTAATTCTCTTTAATTTGGGTAAAGAAGGTAGATCACTAAATTCCAAATTGATAAATGCAATGAAATAAATTTATAAAAATATTTAACACCCTGTTAAATTACGTTAAGTATATATTAATCAGTTATTTTTCTATTTGTGTTTTTGTATTATTTGTGATTCTTAGTTTTTTTTTTTTTTTTTCATTTTTTAATTATTCCTTTTTTTTCGTTACAAATCCCTGTGCTTTTATATAAAAATCTCACATTAGTTATATTTTTTTTAAAACTTTAATTTTTTACCTGTGTTAGTTATAAATTCAAGAGATTTTTAAAATTATTTCTACTTTATTAAGATCCAGATTTATTTTTGATTAAGGCTTTTTAATTTTTTATCTGTGTTAGTTTTAAATTCTTAAGAGATTTTAGAATTATTTCTACTTTATTATTAGAATCTAGATATATTCTTAAGATTAAAGAAACTCATTTTTTTTTAATAAAATAATTTCAAAATGTTTCTGTACATTTTTTTAAAAAAATAATCTTTTAATTATTAATGCATGAATAATTTCTGGAATATTATTTTATTATTATTTTTTTTTAATATTATATTTGAGTTAACTGAGGGAACAAGGTGGATAACAAAAAAAAATCACTTTAATTTTAATTACTTATGGCAAGTTTTAGAGGAAAAAAATTGTACAAACTAACACAAATATTATAATATATTTTTTTAGAAACCTTATTTGTAGTATTTACAGCGTATAAGACTTCTAATCAGATACAGAGAGATCTAGATATCTTAATGAGATTCTATTTGAGATTTGATAATTAATTACAAGAATTGTTTACAGAAACATCAAAGTTATTGTACACAGTGAACTTTCATTCTAGGCAAATTTTTAAGAATGGATATTCCCTCAAAAGTGATAAAAACCAAGGAATTAACTCAAAAGTGGATACCCATCTTCTTAAAAAAAATTGTCTTCAGAATTAATATTATTTAGACACTGTCCATTTTCTAGCAACTTCATGGGATTTAATGATAGAGCCTCTCCCACCATAAGATATAATGGGGAAGAGGTTTGAGGCAATAATGGTCCTCTTCTCCCATCAGACCTTATAATGGGAGAAGAGGACCACTATTGTCTTATGATGGGAGATGACTCCCATCATAATTTATGATGTCATAATTATCATAATTATAATAATTATAATAATCATAATTATCATAATCATGTCTTATGATGGGAGTCATCTCCCATCATAAGATATAATGGGGAAGAGGTTTGAGGCAATAATGGTCCTCTCCCACCATAAGATATAATGGGGAAGAGGTTTGAGGCAATAATGGTCCTCTTCTCCCATCAGACCTTATAATGGGAGAAGAGGACCACTATTGTCTTATGATGGGAGTCATCTCCCATCATAAGATATAATGGGGAAGAGGTTTGAGGCAATAATGGTCATCTCCCATCATAAGATATAATGGGGAAGAGGTTTGAGGCAATAATGGTCCTCTTCTCCCATCAGACCTTATGATGGGACAAGAGGACCACTATTGCCTTATGATGGGATAACTCCCATCATCCCTTATTATGGGAGATGACTACCATTGTCACTAACCTTCATCAACTTGTTAGACTTGGAACTACCTTTTTGCTACTCTATAAAAGACATTGACAAAATGTATTACAGCAGTACCCCAAAAATCCAAACCCCCCTATAATTCGAACAACTTTTGGAGCAAAAAGAATTAAGTAGTATGTAGTATTATAAAACGAGTATGTATCTGTGATCTTAATACATGCATGCATACAAATAAATAATTATTCCTGTACATATTACATAGAAGTTCTGTTTCTGTAGTTTCAAATAGTGGTAAAAAAAAACTTCCAATTTTTGTCGAAAAGGATTTGTCTATGTGCTTAATCATAATCATTATTTTTTATCTCTTTTTTTGTACTTCGTTAATTGGTTACCCACCCTAATGTAACCAAGTAAATTAAGTAGAAACAGAGGTTAAAAGAGATATCGGATTTCCCTTGAGTCAGAATGTAGGAGTATACCTATAAACTTTACAAAGAACTTTATAAATTTGAATTGATAATTAAAACCATTCCTCAATAATATGAACAATTCAGACACCCAAACAGGCCGTGGGTTAGTTTGGATTTCAGGGGTTTAACTGTATTCTTAAAACAAGCTATAAAGCATCCATAAAAATATAGATATAGTTGTATCTCTAATCCGACACATATGTCTCTAATCCATGCCATGTTGGATTACTGGATGTTTGATAATGAATAAATATTAAAACAGAAACATGACACGATAAAACTAACGTTAATTCGTAGGACTACAGAGATTCATACTCTTTTATTTTTAAAGTATTAATGATATGAATACACTTGTTGGAAAATGTAAATATACTTTTTTTCATGTATTTTTTGTCTTGTACAAAGAGAAAGATATAATTTTAATACATCCTGATTTTTAAATTATTTAGAGACAAAACCCCTAAAATTAATGGCAAAGCTTGAAATCTGTGAAAAGAAACTCAATATTGTAACAAAAATTTCTTAATGAGTTCTTTCACTTAGCCCACGAAATATAGATTGATTAATGAAAACTAGATTTTTTTTTAGACTACGTTAAAAATCAGTAGAATACTTTTCAAACATTACCAATCTTAGAAGCTTAAATATTTGAACAAATAGAAATAATTTAAATTACTATAGCAACAAAAGTTAGTTACTAATATATAATATACTGTTTCTTGTGAACAAATGTCCAAAAAAAAAATCACAAATAGTATTTCTGTAAAATATCTGACTACATTCTGCAAGTCTTGTATGACAGACAGTTCTACAAACAGTAAATACATTTTCTATTTTTAACTATTATTCTTTTTTATTTATTAATTTTTAATTTGAACAAAAAATCTGAATAAATTGTATGTTAATATTTTTTTGTTTTTGTAATAGTAATTTATGTTTCTCTTTTATTTTGTACTTTTCTTCTTTGTCATGTTAATATTGTTTTGTATTTCTATTTCTTTTTAATAAAAATAAATAAATATATTTTTTAAAAAAGTATTGAACGTAAATACATTAAGATTTATCTTCTTTTTGTGTTAAACACGTTTATATATATATTTTATATTACATAGGCTTTAATAAAGTATACTTTATTTAATGTTGTCTTTTATTTTGTTTAATAGACTTTCCTCTTCCTTTTTGATATGATTATTTAATTAGGCATAAATTATTATTAATAAAATATTTAATTACTGTGGTCGAATTATATTGAGGTCTGGATATTAATTACTGGATTTATAATGAACCATGGTGCCCTGTTGAGAGGAGACTGTAATTGAATAATTGTTTACATGGTTGCTATAATGGGTAGCAGGTAGGGATGGGCGGAACATAACGTAACTATAAAAATTACTAGTTCCTGTGTTGGAGCTGTTCTAATCGTTCTAAGATTTCATGGAACTACGTTATTTTTCACTGATTTCTAGCTGGAGCCTCCTATGGGATGAAGCTAGGGTACTTAACACGTTCAGGACATAGTGCCGTTATAGCGGCACTACTAGACTAGTCTGAGTGCCGTATAGCGGCACTGAGACCTTACGCTATTGAACTACATTTTTTTGTTTCATGGAACGACTTGGAAGTTTTTATTTTCTTTCTTATTTAGAGTCTATTTTTATTGCTTAAATTCGATACTAATTTGTCACTCCATTATTTAAAAAAAATATATATATATCTTCTAAGTAGTTACGGAACAAAATAATACGAAATGTAACTGATTAAAGAGGAAAAGGGGATGAGAAAACATAACGAAACTGTAACGAACTAGGAGGGAACGTAAAAGATTTGTTTAGCTTGGAACAAAAACTATTGTTTTCGTTCCAAGCAAAACAAGTTCCAGATTCAGCCAAGCTGGAACGAAACGTTGTGCATGTCTTGTGTATTAGAGAAGAGTAACGGAAGGGGGATGAGAGCCCAAGTCTCGGAATCACTCCAGTAAGCGAAGCGTTTTCTCTTTCAGAGACAGATGCCTCTTTGCTGCTTTTTTTTCTTAAGTTCTACTTGTCGCCTTCGCCACTATATTAGTTTTATTTACCGCTTTAGTAAATAGTTAGTTAATAATACAAAATAAATAGGAGAAAATTTAATTTTACACTTAAAAAATGTTATTTTTTGTTTAGTTTTATGATCTTGTTATGAAAATAACTTTCTAGTTCATTATATTTCTAGTTATTCAAAATATTATTTATAGTGGTATAAATTAAACTTTTTATGTGTTTACCATAATGTTGTATCGTAAGCATTTTTATTATACTTTTTACTTGGTTGTAGTTAAAATATCAATATAAAAAAATATAAGATAAAAAGGTAAATAAAGAGATCTTAATATTATTATAAATGCTTGTACATATTTTATTTCTACTTTTCATCGTCAGTGAAGAGTGGAACTATTTAATAAAGAACAGAACTTATTGTGGGACGAACCTGGACTAGACTAAGGAACACGTGAAGTATAAGAGAAACTGTTTCTTTGGAACATAAACTGAAACATTCCAAAAATAACTAGTTATTGGTTTGGAACGAAACGTAACTCGTTCCACTCATGGAACCATTCCTCCCATCCCTAGTAGCAGGGTATCCTATGACTTTAAGGTTCATACTTTAAGGGCCTGTTGCTGACGCCATTAAGAATAAAAAAAAGTCTAATTTACGTATTTCGGCAAATTATTCTAACAAAATACAAGCAAGAGAAAATTTATACACGTCGTTTTAGCGCAAAAAGTAATTGTATTTTTAAAAAATAGAGTAAGCTGTTAGATAACTTTTATGCAGGGCAAGACTTAGTACTGAATCTGCAAGATGTTATTTTGAACAGAAATTGTAAATGAACAAATTAAATTTCTCTCTTTTTTCTTTTTTAAAATATTCAACTTTAAATGCTTGTATTTGTGTTAGGAAGCATTTGGGGAAATACTTTGATTTGCCTTTGTTTACTCTGTCATCAGCACACGCTCTTAAAGTATGGTCCTTCAGTCAAGTTTGGTAAATCTAAATAAACATATCACAGACAGTTTTGGAGCGACTGCGTTTTTCGGAGCAGTTCATGGCCTGCAGTTAAAAAATTACGGACATCTGGCCACAGGCATCAGGTCCACTATGCATGGCGAATTCAGGCACAGATCTGCAGTTCTTATTACTGCCTGAACAGAAAAAGGGTGGTGGACTGAGATGTTTACCTTATGTTAATCGTGTATAAGACAACAGCCTGCGGTTAAACTGTAAGTGTGTGGGCCCCTTTCCACATGCCTAATTCTTTAAAAGTACTCATCCGAAAGTATATATCCGATGATATATTTAAGAAAAGTACCCCACCATTAAGATGGTTGCATATTAATGAGATAAGCCGGGTATTTTATTCTTAATAATACAGTAGAACCTCGATAAGAAGTGTCTCAAGGGGAATAGGGAAACAGTCTTGTTGTCGAGGTGCACTTTTAGTTGAGGGTCGTGTTGTGTTATCAAGGTAATTTTGGCTATCAGTCGTGTTATCGAGGTTAATGGTGGGGTTTTCAAGTCCAGACTTGTTCAAGGTTGACCCTGTATAGAGTCCAATAATTCCTGTATAGAGTCTCGTTATAGAGGTTGACTTCTCAAAACGATTTGTTATAGAGGTTCTGAGTTACGTTGTGAATTGGAAAAAATCCGTGTAATCGAGGTTGTTTGGATAATAATAGTCGTGTTATAGAGGTTAATTTAACATTGTGTTATGGCAATCTCAAGGGGATTTGAAAATTGCACTTGTAATTGAGGTTGTCGTGTAATTGAGGGTCGTGTAAGTGAGGTTCTACTGTATAATGAATGAATACTATGTAGTCCTGATTAGTTTTTATAAAGGCTGTGAAAACATAACAATGTAGTGATATTATTTAATGACTTGGCCTACTTGATTAAAGAATATATTAGCACTAGGGAAGATTCCTTGCGCTACTGATTCCTAGCTTGAGCCCCACACAGGATGAAGGCTAAAGGAGAACTAATGGAAAAGGAGTACTAAAATAAATAAAAAAAATAAAAAAATATGGAACATCAAAAATACAATTTAATAGATATTAAAAAATATACTATAAACTGAAATAAAATAATGAAAATACACATTTACAAAAAAAAGAAGAAAAAAAAAAAAGTATCAATAAAAATTATAATATCAGTCACATTTATAAAATATAAGTAGTAATAAACTAAAAAGGGAATAAACAAGGAAATTAAACAGAACAATTTGAAAAATATGTTCTCAACAATATCTCTTAAAACTAATTCACAATTGCTATAACATTAACTTGACAATCGGGAACTAGTTAATATAATTAATAATTTGAATACAATATTTTATCAAAATAATAACATACTTAAAATATATAAATATAAAAGAATGAGGTCTCTATTTTTAATATTAAAGGCTTTGAGAAGAACTCTCTTATCTCAACCACTAATCCCATGGAATCTCAACCAAAATCATTTTCTCTTTTCTACATGTAACAGTAAAACTTTTTTATATTTTAAAATAATCCTAGCTAAAAGTTAAGGGATGGAACTAAAAACATTTTTTAAACTTAATTGCTCATTTCGTTTTGATTTATTCCAGATCTAGAATGTTAAAACAAAGCAAGCAACATATTAAAGTTGCTTAGATCTACAACAGATTAAGCTGGTAACATCTTAAGGGGTATTAAGCATTATTAAACAAGATTAAACTGACTGAAGATAATGTAGTCCTTCTCTTCAGTCATCTGTTGTTTTTTTTTTATATATTTTTTTGTTTGTTTGAATGAACATCAAAATTCTCAAGAACACCTCTGAAGATTCTTCCAACAGTGGAAGCAAAATATCGCACAAAATATCCCCGGAAAAACAAAGAGATTCATTAAAAGTTTATAAAATTATGAAAAACAACATCTTTCTACACACTACAACCCTAATAAGAGTTGTAAAATTTCAATCACATTTTTTTCACACACTTAAATTTTATTATTAGCATTAAAATTACACATTACTACAATAATGGAATAATAAATTTGTTTGAGGTAGGAAAGAAAAATGGAGAATCAAATTTTTAACCCCTGAAAATACAAATTTTAACTTTTCTCTTAATCGTTAAGTAGAAATGATTACTTAAATTACTAACAGCAATATTACAATAATAAGGGCATTGAGACCACCGTCGGAAAAATAATAATTTAAATAATAGTTTTTAAATCAATTTTTGATTAGCACCTTCAAATCTGATTTATACCTTATTTACCTTTATATTTCTGAAATTTCTGAAGACTTTAAAGACTACTAACAAAAAAAACCTAAATCATATTATTTTCAAGGATATATTTGATTAATTTATTTTCAAATTACAAAAATAGATTCTGATACAGAATAATTTATCATTAATATTAATAGATTAATATTATTGTTTTAGGTACAACATTGCTTATATGGACAGAAATAATATTACATATTTTTTAACTATTTTTTATTTAATAGACGAACACAATTTAAAAAAAAAGTTTTTTTTTTAATAGCAAATATTCAGAAAAAATATAAGGATTTAAAAAAAATGTAGGGGAAAATTCTTTGAATTTTAATCCTTCATCATCAGATAAAATGTTTAGTTTTTTAACTTGGCGCCACAAAAAGTTTAGTCTGACATTTTGGGGTGTGGTGCAAAAGTGATGTCAAAGTACACCACAATCATGAAGATGCTTCAAATGGTAGAAGTAAAATGTGGGACTTTTAACACTTTGTGATGCGAATTTCACTGGAAAAAAAAAAAAAAAAAAAATGTGCATTCTAATCTATCCCACTCTTGCCAGGCCAAAGAATTAACCCGAAGCCAATATAGCCTCCGATAATGACAGACTAGGGTTAAAATTTCCTTGTTTCTAGTAAATATTTAGCTGAACACTTTTATTTGGTGGGTTCGCTATAAACATTTTTACAAAATATCTAAAATAGATATTTAAGTAACATATATTTTATAAAAAAAAAATTAATATACAAAGAAAGTAATATACAAGATACTTTATTGTTTATTAATATAAAAATGCTTATAATTAAATGAAGTAAGTTTTCTAAATACTTTAATATATAATGTACAAAATACCATGTAAAGAAGTTATACGGTAAGGACCATTAATTTATTATTTACAGATTTGTCAAAATGGGTTATTTATACAAATTAATTTTATTTGATTATTTACTGTTCATAGAAGACTAATTCTAGTATTTACAATATATTTTTGTGTGAATAGTAGTGTTAAATTAGGTTTACACTTAATTAATAAGTCTAAACAAAAATTTTTGAACGAGCACAAACTAAGCAGTGTCGACACAACAACCACAAATGAGATCAAACACCACCAAAAACAATCCATTGATTGTATTTCTTCAAAGAATACCTGTATGTGTACAATAAGTGTTTAAAGTCTTATTTTATTTGTCATGGAACATCAAATACTTTGGTGTGTTTTAGCTCGATCCAATTTGCTTGTGTTGATTGTGCTTGAAATTGTTATATAATGTCAATGAACATGGAACAGTAAACTTTGGTATGTTTTAGCTCGATCCAATTTGTTTGTGTTGATTGTGCTTGAAATTGTTATATAATGTCAATGAACATGGAACAGTAAACTTAGGTATGTTTTAGCTCGATCCAATTTGTTTGTGTTGATTGTGCTTGAAATTGTTATATAATGTCAATGAACATGGAACAGTAAACTTTGGTATGTTTTAGCTCGATCCAATTTGTTTGTGACGATTGTGCTTGAAATTGTTATATAATGTCAATGAACATGAACAGTAAGTAAACTTTAGTGTGTTTTTGTTTCATCCTACTTTTTCCATGTGTTTCTTTTTCTTTAGAAATGCAGCAATTCTTCTTCAGTAGAATATCAAATGCCATTGCCAGAATGGCAAATTAATTATTAGAATGCCAAAATGTAATTTTCAGAGTTAAAACGGTCATACCATAAGATTGAAAACATATCAACTTGGGAATAATGGAATTAAATAGCCCTTGAATATCTGAGTCAATCTTATTACAAAAAAGATTAATCAAAGAATAAAATTATGAATAGTTAACACACTGGTAATCTTAAAATAGTTCTATTAATCTAATTAATAAATTGGTGTAGCTGGTTTACAAACACACTCAATAAAAAATAAAAATAAATCTTATACTATATACCTAGTTAAATCCTACAAAGGCGAAACATGTTTTTCAAAGCCTTCTATTCTGTAATGAACTATTTTAGTATTGATCAGGATGTAAAAGAAAAATCAATTAAGGTTTTTACAATTAACATAAAATGAACCATGTCTGCTGTCCGTCAGTAACGTTACAGATTTAGTTGAAATTTGGTATGCATTTCCCTTTTACCAATACTCAGGCTAATTTTGTAGGACAGCATTATCTGTCCAAGTGCCCATATGTAAACATAGCTTGAAATTTATTATTGGAATTTTAGGACTAATGTATCGGGTCACATTATCAATATAATATATTTTCTTCAAGATTATTTTATAAGAATATCTCATAATGTGTTCTTATAAATGAAAATATAAAGAATTGTGAAGTATTGAAGCAACAATATTGATTCTATATTGTAATTCACAATATCTCTGTGAAATTGATTCGTTGTCTAAACAGAACAACATTTTTTCTGGTTTAATTTAATGTCTTCTTATATTCTAGGTAATATTACAACTTGATATATTCAATATATTAACAATAATGTCCTAGATTTTGATTTTGAAAAAAATTTAATTTTGGCATAGCTTACGTTTGACACCCACTTATAAGGATTTTAATTACACTCGTACAAAAAAAAAAAAAAAAAAAAAAAAAATTTCTTTCAAATCACAGTCTTTTTATGTTATAAATAAAAGAGAAAAAGTGTTATTGTTGGAAGTGAAATTCAAGAGTAGAGATGATTAGTGTAGGAAATGAGATAAAAACTGCGGATAAACTGATTTCAGGCTTAAGCCCTACTAATAGCAAAAATTAGTTCATTTTACTGAGAAGTGGTTGAATTTACTCCTAACAAATAGTTCTATTTGAGTTCTCAAAGAGCAAATGTGAAAAGTAAGTTTTCAAAAATACACATTATCTGATATTAGATACAGACCTGTTTTACACAACTTTAGCTGGGTATCATACCTGTAGAAAATTATGGACTGGGGACAAGCCGAGAGAACCGATAGCTACTAGACTTGTATAAGAAGTAGTCCTGCGATCAACAAATATAAAGCTAATGAGATTTAGATACGGCATGTAAAATGTATGTCAATTTGGTTGTGTTGTGTGTGATTGTTGTTTTATTGTTTTAAATTGTTTTTGGCTATTTTTTATTACTTTTTAAAAGAATTCCTTATAAATGGGTCTCTTTAAGTACCAAAGCTGTTTCTATCAATTTTTTTAACGCCTTAAAACAAAATTAATTGAATAACAAAAAAGCCTAAATTTTTAATTAAATTTAATTAAGTAAATTTAAATTATTTTCTAGAAAATAAAGTAATAATATATACTTTATAATAGATATATACACATAATGGGTTCCTAGATGAGGATTTCCCCCATTAATTTAAATTATATTATCAGTAATTTACAAAAACATTATATTATTATATAAATACAGGGTGTCCAACAAGTTCAGGAAGGGTCAATTATCTCAGTAGGAACAAGTTTTACAAATAAAAGTTAAAGGGTTTCAAAAAATCTATTAGATGGTAACAACTGCATACCCTTAGGAAAGGCCCTGAAAAGCAACTTTATGTTATTAAAGCAGAATACTGTAGCAGAGGTCAAATTGTCATCAAACAAAAAAAAAAGAAATAGAATTTTTGTCAAAATGTAGTTTTAAAGTTTGAATATTACTGAAATTAGCGATTTTACATGTAACATCTTAAATAGGGGTTTCTTAATAAGATCTCCTCCAACATCCTATTTAAGATTTTAAAGTTGCCATTCCAAAGGCAAGTAGTTGTTACCACCTAATAGATTATTTGAAATCCTTAAACTTTTATTTATTTATTTATTCTTTATAAAACTTGATCCAATGAGGTAATTGACAGCTCCAGAACTTTTTGGATACCCTACATAAATTAATCATACATAAGTAAGAAGAAATAAAACACTTAATCTTGTAAATAAAAATAATAATATTAATACGAAACAACGACAAAAAGAATAAAAAAAAAAGAAAAGAGAGATCAACTTGATAAAAAAAGGGAAAGTGGTTAAATGAAGTGGTTTTTCATAGGTAGTAAAGTTTGTCTTGAAGAAGTTCGTTGGCTTCTTTCTGAATACTTTCACCAACAAGGTAAGCAAGCTTGTGGGCGTACTAGAAACAAAATAAGCAAATTCGTATATTAGAAAATAATGGCAAACTATATAATAAATTTATAAATAAAGAAAGGAGAGTTAGTAATCAAAAGCTAGTGGACACAAAAACATAGGTTTTTTAATTTTTTCAGGTGATCTAATACGGTTAATAATAAAAAATTAAAAAATCTCAGAAATAAAATAACTATGATGCTACCTACGTATAAAATTTTAACATAGGGTGGAAATATTTTATTTAAAACTGTGAAGACAAGTTTGAGTAAATAAAAATCACAAATACAGAGGGGGCCAAAAAAAAACCGCACTTTTTTGAACACTTATAGCTCACCTTCTGTATTAGATAGAGATATGGGGTTTGCGGGGTCTGAAAACTACATTCTTCTACTTTACATTTCATATCTATAACTTTAAAAACTATTGGGTGAAAGCCATGCAATGACCATTTGAAATAGGATCTTAAAAAAAGTCGTCCGGGTAGTAATTGTTGTCTGGTATTATAGTTTTGATAGAATAAAGAATAAATTACCATATGGTGGAGGGAAGGGGGGGGGGGGAGTCAGAGATAAGTGGGAGGAGTCCCTCAGTGTTATAACAAACATTGAAGATGTGTTAAGCACAATGTTGCCTGAAGTCTGGGCAATTCTCTTGCAAGTATTGAATTGTTTGCAAGGAGCGATGGGACGGGCCACCTTCTTGCATACACGTCTAATTTGGCATTTGATCTTCAATTTCAGGCAACATTGTGCTTAACATATCTTCAATGTTTGTTATAACTCAAAAGGACTCCTCCCACTTACCTAAAAAGAGCCCCCCTCCCCCTCCACCATATGGTGGTAATGAATTCTGTCAAAACTATAATACCAGACAACGATTACTACCCGGATAATGACTTTTTTTACGACCTATTTTAAACCGTCATTGCATGGCTTTCACCCAATAGTTTTTAAAGTTATAGATATGAAATTTAAAGTAGAATAATGTAGTTTTCAGACCCAGCAAACCCCTTGTCTCTATCTATTACAGAAGCTGAGCTATAAGTGTTAAAAAAATTGCAGTTTTTTTTTTTGGCCCACCCTATATTTGTGATTTTTATAAACTCAAACTTTATCACTGCTTAACTTGTCTTCACAGTTTGAAATAAAATATTTCCACCCTATATTAAAATGTTAACATTTGTACAGGCCCACCCTGTACATACATTTCTGCATCAAAGATCATTACAAAAAATATATGGAGAGGATTAAACAGTGTTTGTCAAATAAAATGTTTCTCACCTGGCATGGTGCAGGTACTCTTATCGTTCCAGGCCAGTTGTAGTAAAGATGTGTCAGTTTATAACTGAAGCGTTGAATTTGGTCAGGAGACATAGTCGTTGAATTGTAGATGACTATGTAATGTGTTGGTGATACAGTTCCCTAAAAAAAAAAATTATCATTATTAGAGACATCACTTTGTAAAGATAATAAATTTAAGGAAGTAATTGTACCTATTTAGGGAAAGTTAGGAATATGATTAAATGGTTCAAATACACCCTTTCCCAAGTTGGGCTAGTTTCTCAAAGTGGAAGTCTATGCAAACAACTTTGTGCCCATGAAAACCTTACTAAAGAGTAAAAGGGTGCCAATATTTAAATCAATCTAGTAGCCTTAAAAGAACATAACATTAATACAAATAACTTGGGGTGTCGCGGACACCCAGTAAGAACGAAGTTCCTTACCCTTTTCATAATATATAAATTATAAAATCAAAATGCTAAGTATCCAATGCTAACTACTTATACATGGCGGAGTTAGAAAAGAGACAAAATTAAAAGTAACAAACTATTTGTACTTAGCGGAATGAGGGCAAAATTAAAAGAAAAGCATTATTTTTTATCATTGAAGCAAGCATCTTGTAATTTGCAATAAATATGATGATAAATATGATGAGAAAATAGTTAATCATGATGAGTTGATAGTTAAAGAGGCTCCAGACGCTACGCTGTAATGTTCCATAAGGAACTTCGTTCCAAAAAGTTTTACTTTTTGAGTCCAAATTTGTTATGGAGTAATTTGAAATCCTTAACACTTACTGCAGGTAAAATAAAAATATATGGTTACCACAGCACAAGAAAAGGTTAAATGCCTTGCATGTTTGAATTCATAAGACAAGAACTTTTTTGCAGAACAAACTATAGACTTATAAGAGGATTAGCTTATGGATGGCAAGACTTATGCGGGTACTATGGAATTGTCTTGGGTAATAGTAATAATCCATAAAATCGTATACCCTCTATTTGGGGTACATTCGTTGCTTCTCTTCACCTTTATATTAGCCTACCTACCACCATTAATCAGTATTACCCACTATTACCATTTCCCAGTGGAACGAATAATGGTCTATGAATAAAAAATAATAGTTTATGAAGTCTAATAAGGGATGGCATTGTCTCACTAAATGCTGATCACACAAGAGTGAGAGATTTGGATTATAGAAAAAAAAAACTCAAAAAAGGTTTTTAATGGTGTACCTCTCAAACAGGACTTGAAACTACTAACTGGCCTACTTACTAGTCACTGCCATCTTATGTATGACCTGGAGAAAAAGGCACTTCTGTTGATGACACTAGCCATCTACAGCCAGAGCAGTAGGAAGTGTAGAGCACAATTTTGTGCAACTGAGAACATACTGAACTATTGGCTATACACCAACACCTGTTCTACTCAATATTGATAAGTCTACCCTAGTACAAACCCACATGTAAAAAGGGAGACCCCAGAAGAATTCACTACTTTTGAAAAGAAAATTGTGGAGAATTAGAAAAATAGACTGAGAAACAACAGAGACACAAGGTGTTTTGTTAATAGATAATTTCATGATGTCGTTACAAAAGGTAAAACATAAAAAGGTAAATCCTTCATCAATAAAAATACTTGGACTGTCAATTGATAGCACACTTAATTGGAAAGTTCATGTTAACCATCTCAGTAGTAGGTTTTCATCTGTTCTTTATATACTTTATAAACTTGGTTCCACTCTGGACAATAAAACTATTAAGTTTGCGTACTATGCACACTTTCATTCACGTATGCTCTATTGTATTAAAGAATGGGGAGCTGCTCCTTCTGCTAATAGTATTTTTTTGTTACAGAAAAAAGCAATACGCATAATAAATAAGCTTAAATTTTATGCTAATTGTAAACAATTTTTTATAGATAATGGAATTTTAACTTTTTATTCTGCATATATTTACTCCTTGTTATTGTTTACTAAAATTAAATATGATGAAAGACAGTTTAATAATGACAAAAGTAATAATTATCAAACTAGATTTACCACCAATATTAATGTTCCTATGTGTAGGCTTCACAAATCATTTCAATCTCCAGTTATCAATGGCATAAGATGCTTTAATAAATTACCTTCTACTATGAGCTCCCCCAAAAAGCTTTTAAGAAAAGTATTAATTAAAAAGATTTTAACTGAGAAGGCATATTATAATTTATCTGAATTTCTTAATGATAATATGTAATTTTTTTTTTTTTTTTTTTTTTTGTATCTGTACTGACTATTGTGATACTACTCTAAAGTTGTAACCGCATGTAAATAAATAAATAAATAAAAGTACGATAACAAAGAACCGACTGGCTGCTTTTATTGTTTTATACTCAATATTCTGATAACGATGAAGTTAGGTCATGTCATATTAAACTTCTTTCTTTTTAAACCAAGGGGTGTCATGGCGGGATAAACCGAGGTCGGATATGGGGTGTTCTACTGTACATGTGTTATATAATCATTGAAAACAAGACCATTCCTGATAAAGTCTAAGCATTAACTGAAAAATGAAGGTATAAATAAAGAACATTTGTAAAACATAAAAACAACTAAATGATTAATTTTCTAAATTTAGCGTTACATACCTGACGAACACTTTGTGAGACAAGGAAGAAATCAAACCATTTCTTTCTACAGACGGTATGATCCATTATAGAACCTGGTGGAGGGTTGTCAAAGCTTTTATCTTTCTGTAATGATAAATATATTGCTATAAATGTACATTCATTTTGGCATTTCTAAATAACAGATATACAAACAAGGCAGTAATTCACATATACATTTGATGCCTTAGCTAGAGCAGATTATAGACTGAGTTACACATTTCTTTGACTTCAAACAAACAGAGTTTTCGAAACTGTTTTGGTATTCAAAACCTCTTAGTTACGGTGATTTCAAAACCTTTTGAATTCTAGTCAACAACAGCACATTTATGGTTTTGTATTGAAACTGTTATGAATAAATAGCATGGAAACAGGTATTGAGTTCAAAACAGAATTGAGACATGCGAAGTAGGTATGATGAGCAGAGATATGATAACCTAACTTAACTGTAACTAGCCTGGGAGTTTATAGTTTACAAAATTGTTGTGAAAACTGTTTTGGAAACTCCTCATGGAAACACTTTTGATAAGAAACCTTTTGAAAACTCAAGGAAACGTACATATAGATTGTTAAATTGTTTAAGAATCTTAACCAGTGCAACTTCTATCCATGAGCATCTTCGAATCTCTGTCAGTTAATCAGAGTGCTAGTGTTCTTCAAACAATCTCTGGTTCTAGAGATCATAAGAGTATAATCATTATCATGAATTATCCTCATGACTAGTAGTCATTAATAGGAATCCTTAATCTCAACTGGGAAGGATAAACATAAATTTCATAAAATCTAGTAAATTTGCTCAGCACATCAAGGGTTCTCATGCTATTAAGTGAAACAAAATAGATAAGTTAATGAATACATCATTAGTTTCATTAAGGTCTATAAGTTCTCACATTATATTTTATAAAAATAAATAAATAAAATCAATAAATGCAAAAAAGAAAAAAATAATACTTACTGTCCTTAAGAAAAGTCTGGTATTAATTTTTTTCTGGACTACGACGAAAAGAAATTTAGGGTTGTACGTAGATGAGGAAATACGACATGAGGAGATAAGCTGTTTGATCTCATATTCCTTGCAGTGTTCTAACTGTCCATCACCCACACCATCTCGGAATACAAGAATCTGATCAGGTAAATATCCATTGACCTGTAAAATACAAAATAGTGTTTTCTTTTTTATTAAGTTAAAGCATAAAAACTAATTTATTTATTCAAAGAAAATCTATAGAGGGGAGAGGGAGAGGAAATATTTCTGTAAATATGAGGCAAATTAATTAAATTCACTTAAAAGTACTTATTATAAGTACTTGCTAAAAAAGGGAAAGGTGGTCTTTCTTCAAAATATACAACATTGTTCATCTCTTTATTAACAACAAAGGAGTTACAATACTTAACCACAATTATCTACCACTTCAATGCAGTATATACTACAAAAAGTAATTGTAAAAAAAAGTTGAATGCATTAGTTTACCTCTAAGCTGCATAGTGCATATATATATAGCGAAATCCCTGCTAATTTAGAAGTTTTCAATAGGAACACCTACTATATGAAAACTTGGGACCTTTATTTAACGTACCCCCATCAACATTAAAGCTGTCACTAATAAAAACATTTTATTGTTAAAACAACAGTAAATGTGAAACTGAGACCCAAATAATAACTTCTTAGATTAAAATTATAAAATCCTCTTCTTTTAAGAAATCTCTTCACGTGTCTTACATTCAGATGAGACAATTTTTGCTTGACTACTAATGTAATTTGACGGGAAGTATAGCAATAAAAATCACATCACATGCACATTTATCTGTTAATGTGATAAAATATTAGTTTCTTTATATATGTTAATATAAATGTTACCTCATTGAACTTGGTCAATGCAGCTAAGAAGTTAACAGTAATACTATCCATCAATTCTTGTCCTCTTTCCTGTCTGCCAGTCCTAGAGTACCATCGAGTAAGTTCGTGGTTCAGTGACACTACGATGGCTGAGATACTGGGATTCCTCTTTCCAGGATCATGGTATGTGTCTATCCCAACTACCATCACTTTTTTCTAAATTATACACAAAATAAATTATACACATAGTTAAATAGTTATTGTATTCAGTACAAAAATCTTCAACTTAAACAAAAATAAAATTACATTACTTTTGCATGCTTTTATTTAACTTCCTCTTGTTTGTGAGGTACTAATTTTGTAATCAATTTTCAACCTTCTTACAGACTACCTAACACACCCTGAAATAAATTAATATTTTGAAGTACAAATTTTGGAATCAATTTTCAACCTTCTTACAGACTACCTAACAAACCCTGAAATAAATTAATATTTTGAAGTACAAATTTTGGAATCAATTTTCAACCTTCTTACAGACTACCTAACAAACCCTGAAATAAATTAATATTTTGAAGTACAAATTTTGGAATCAATTTTCAACCCCCTTACAGACTACCTAAGAAACCCTAAATTGATTAATATTTTCAAGTACATATTTTGGAATCAATTTTCAACCCTCTCACTGACTAGCTAAGATACCCAAAATTGATTAATATTTTCAAGTACACATTTTGGAATCAATTTTCAGCCCCCTTACAGACTACCTAAAGAAACCCGAAATTGATTAATATTTTCAAGTACACATTTTAGAATCAATTTTAACTCAACAAACCAAAAATAAAAACTTACGAGAGGTATTTTAACAGACCACAAAGTGCCACCAAGTTTGCAGTTCATCTGCAAAGCAATTTTCTGTGAAACGGAGCGCAGTCTATCCGGCCTCCTTATTGTCTTCATAAGTACAACCTGTGAAGGTATGGGACTTTCAATGCAGCAGAGTTTCTTCACCGCAGAGTACTTATCTGCTCTTGCAGCCAGAAGTATCACAATGACTATTTGTACATCAGGTTTGATCTTGTGCCTCAGCGACCGTAAGTAGCTCTCCGTCTTCTCATCAGAAAGGGAAACAAACTGAGGAGTATTTATCGCCATACCAAACTGAGGTGAACACTTTTTCAGCATATCGACAAAATCTTTAATAGATTTTTCCTCTCTAGATGGAAATACGATCATCCAATTATTCATGGCCACCTTAAAAAAAAAAAAAAATCAAAATTATACAACTATAACATGTCTACCGAATAGTAAACGTCACCGAGTGCTAGTGTTAGTAGTCTTCAGATGTTTATATCGTAAATTTAAATTATCAGTAAATGTAAGCAAGTGGTTGGAAGGACCCTTAAGTAGTTTCACAAAAAGAAAACTCGTTATATAAATTTCATAAGAAATTTGTAACAATACATGGGTGTTCACAAAAGAATAAACGGGTTTCAAATAGCAGTATTTTCAAAACGAAATAAGATACAAAAATGTAACACATACCAAAACGGTCTGTCGGTAGTAAAGTTTTTTTTTTTTTCATTGCCAAGAAAACGTCAAACAAAAAAAAGTCACAAACAACCAATGTCCTGAAATTGACGGTACAACTGAAAGATGTCTGTTTCATTGGTCAGGACAACATTGAATTGGCAACGAAATTCACGTTGAACCATAATCCCTGATTCATTTCTATTAAATTGCAAAACACCGTGGTGCCCACATCGTTAACAACTTAACAACAAAAGCTTATTGAGAAGGATAGCGCATTCTCTCGGTAACCAAATGAAACCACAGAGTGTATGGAAGCTACTGATAGGTAGTGCTGTTCTATATCTTGTTCCATTTCAGAGGTACGAATTTTCAAAACCCGTTTATTCTTTTGTGAATACCCTGTATTTCACTGTTTAAAATGTGATATTTTCAATTAAGTGGCTTTGAACTTCAAGCAGATGATTATACAGTTAAATTCCTACTTAAATGAACTAAATTTAAGATTTCATCATGAAAATTGTGTACACCAAATCTCATCGAAATAGTCCTAGTAGTTTACGCTCCATGCCTCTGCACCAGATGACAGACAGGCATTTCTTTAAAACTCACACACACTCACACTTTTTTGGATTCAAGGGATCTTAAAACATGTAAATTCATCAAAAATCAAATTTTCGCACCATCAAAAAACTTTCTCTACACATAAATATGATGGGGTGGTTTTCCAGTGTTTTTTGGGGGTGGTGCTTGGAATAAAACTGTAGACTTAAATAAAAGACAAACCCACTGACACTCCTCATTATATTGCAGACCTATCAAAGTTGAAGAGATATACAATTTTGTTTATTTTCCAAGTAAGTTTGGAAATCTCATGTAGACAGGGTCCTTCCTCTTGCTTTGAAGGTCAAGAGTGGAAAATTGCATCTAGCTTGGAATACAACTCTACGTTTGCATAATAGCCAAACAATTTTATATTCTTCTTTATATATACGTATACATAGATGTATATAAGAAAGTTAAAACCACATACTTGAGATAAAACATGCTTAGACGTAGAAGCTCTCGACCAATCAGCCTGTAAGGACCCTTGTTCAAATTGATTATTAAAGTATATATCTTCAGGAGGAAGGATTCTGCCTGTAAGAGATACCATCCCATCTTCCAATTGGAGTCCCCAGCTTGACAGCATATTTTTGGCTATTTCATTGGCTGAACAAACATAAACATCTAATTAAAACAAAACATATCATATTTAATGATTAATATTAAAAAAACAAAATGACACAATGGTGTCTGAATAAAGCATAGTCCTCAAAAAACAAACATCGGTCAGCAACAACATGCAAATTTGAATTAAACTTGTTTAAAACCTGTGTCCCATAAAAATAGTAGATTGTAAATTATGAAAAACGCAATGAATATGTGAATTTAATTATTATTCAAATTTTTATAATTATAAGCGTTAGTCTTAAAAATTAGAATTTCTAATTGATTGTACTAGGTACAGGTACTAAATTGAGTACTTAATAATTATAAGCGTTAATTCTCGGTCTAGTTCTATTGCCGTAAATATTGGCTTGCTAGACTTGTAGAAAAAAGATTGAAAGCTTGGATTCGGGACTTGGTATCGGTAACGACAGAGAAAAATTATTTTCCAGTATAGCTCAGATGGTAAGAGCGCCTGTAGCGGATATATAGGAGGCCCATGGTTCAAGTCCCGGTGCTGGGGTCTACTTTTCTCTGTATGTCTCCCGTAGTTAATGATGATTATAATTTGATTTAAATTAATTATTATTATAAATTTTTAATTATTGCTCATCACATACTCAATATAGATCTTTTCCACTCAACATTTCAACGACTAAGATAAAAAATTGGTCTGAGACAACTCAGACAAACTTTCTCATAAAAGAGTTCATAATTACTTTGTTAAGTGTGTGGGAATCGAACCCGGCCTCTCTCCGTCCTCAATTAAAGCTATTTTCTCAGGAAAAACGTATATATCGTTAGATTCTTATTTAAATGGACTACATTTTAGAATTTTTTTAATCAAAATTGTCGGAACCATTTTCGAGAATTCTTTTTTTTCACGTTTTTTGTGAGTTTTTAGGGAGTAGTCAAAATTAATTTCTCAATTTTGCCTCAGGGTTTGATTTTTCTGAACAAATTTTGTCACAATCGGCCCAGTAGTTTAGACTCCAGGCGTCTGCACAGACGATAGACGACAGACAGACATTATTTACAAAACCCTTTTTTTGGACTCAGAGGACCTCAAAACGTGTAAATCCAACAAAATCTCAAAATCAAATTTTTACGAGAAAGTAAAAATTGGAAATATGACACAGAGCACACCACCAGTAACAAATATTGTTGGTGTGAAATAGGCTAAACCCTTAACTAAAACATTAATCTCACTGGAAAGGGGAATTCTTCTAGGTACAGTTGTTTGATTTACTCAAAAAAATGTGTAATGCTAAGCTGTAAAATGCTTCATCTTATAATTTCAAAGTGTGTAAGAAAGAAACAAATTTGATAAGATTCTACTTACAGTTCACAGTCTGTATAAATTTCTTGAGACAAAAATTTCGTTGTGCAGGTGAAATTCGAGTGTGCTGCGCCACATCCTTCATTACTTTAAAATCTGCTCTCATCGTATCAGTCAATCCAGTGATGTAACACAACTCTGGGACTAAGTTCACTAATACTGTCATTTCCTGAAAGAAAAAATAAATGTATAAGTTAAAATTCCCGTTCCTCAAATGGAGCTTTGGGATTAGTGGAGCACTGCAGTTCCACTTCCATACTTCTAAATCTTTGATTGTTAAGCTTTTTTTGCCAGAGGCACATACTATAATATATTTGATAAAATTTTATGAAATTCTATTAACATAAAACTAATAATTCCTTCTGTTATTTACCTTCCCAGTTTTATTTATTTAGTCCCCTATAACCCATGTTTTGCTTCCAAACTAACCGAAAGTAACAGAAACTGAAGCATTGTGAACATTTTGAAGAATTGAATTGCTTTATGTCACCAAATTCAAAATCCCAAGACAGAAATCCGAGAACATCTTATGCATCAGAGAGCATTTTTGGAAACCACCGTATTTTAAAAAAAAAATGTGTGGAATTGTAGGTCATACTTAGCCCAGGGTTGGTCCCATATTAATTTTAACTCTCTACACCCATTGTTTCATTCTGCATGCACACAAACATGTTCTTATTAACAATTATATCTTTTAAAGTACTCGTCTGATAAATTAAGATGGTTTTGTTGTAATTAGCTCACAGGCCACTGTCAAATATTAATTTTTACCATCTACACAACAAAACAAGTCCAAAATCCACACTTAAATTTCCCAGTGGGATAACAACACTATGATGTGAGGAAGCTGTGTGCCAAGTTATTTCAGACTATTTCTCATTTGATAAGAGTTTAGAGTTGACAACAACTGTTAAAGTCAATAAAATTAATTTTAACTGGACATCCTTCAAACATTACATTGAATTGACTAGATCTTAAGAAGTAATTCAAAATTTAAATAACAATGATATTAATTAAAAATGTTACCTTTCCCTTGAGTCGTCCAACTTTCTTGCTCACAAGGAGGGGCTGATCCTTGCATTTAATCTTGATATCATATTGCTTACGATAGTAATCGATATAACTCATCTGACATAAAAAAATGAATAAAACATTAGAGTTTATTTTAAAATTACTTAACTTTATTTGCATATAAAAACATAATTTCCCTGGGATTGGTCTTTCACTTGCCAACAAAAGCACTTTATGAATACCTAAATAGGCTGTTTATAATAAAGGATAAATACACTATTAAATAAAGGAAACGTTAAAAACATTACTATCCAAATTATTAACAGTTTTGAAATAGATGGTTTTAAAAATAAATAATCTGAGGCACAACACGTAAAGGGCTTGGGCCTGCCAAGGGCTTACACAACTATAAATTTATGTAATGGATGAAACATGGTTGGCATGTCCCTCTATCAGGTGTATAACCTGTATAATTGGCATTCATAGCTGGAGGATGCCACTTCATGTAAGCAGCAGCTCATTTATATGGTGATGCTGGGTGAACACTGAATGTGGGGCCCCTTCCTCTTGTATGAGAAGGGTAGCAAAGTATGACAGTATTAATGAGCTGCTGGGTGAACACTGAATGAGGGGCCCTTCCTCTTGTATGAGAAGGGTACCAATATTTGACAGTATTTGGATGAACAATGAATGTGGGGCCCCTTTGTCTTGTATGAGAAGGGTAGCAATGTATGACAGTATTAATGAGCTGCTGGGTGAACACTGAATGTGGGGCCCCTTCCTCTTGTATGAGAAGGGTAGTAATGTATGACAGTATTAATGAGCTGCTGGGAGAACACTGAATGTGGGGCCCCATCCTCTTGTATGAGAAGGGTAGTAATGTATGATAGTATTAATGAGCAACCAGGGACAATGGTAATGAAATTTTAAGCTTCCATACAAACTTCTTCCTTGAGAATATTAATATATATGAATTTATGAGAAAGCGCGAACACACATCCAACTACTGACTGCATATCTATTTATCTGGTTGAAAACTAAGAAGGGGTTGAAATAATGCAAGAGTGGACATAGGCTGGTAAGTTAATTTTAAGATGAAATAAGTGCATTTCTTATAATGAAATATTGTATTTGCAATAATCATAAGAATACCTCAGATCCATCTCTCGAGGAGAAAGTATTCATGGGGGTTTGATCAAAGAGAACATCATCAATTCTGTATGTCTTGTTGTTATATCGAGTTAAAACTGATTTACCAATAACCAACTCAACAAAATGTTTTTTCCAATCTTGAGGCATCACTTGTACCAGATCATCCCTATAAAAAAAAACAACACAGATAAAAATTAATTCAGTAAATAGTAACAACAACATAAAAGGTATTACAAGGGATGCAGCTAAGAAGAAACATCTTAAGGCATGTCCTTATTCAAACCTTAAATAAGTCCATTTTTACACAAAGGAGCATTCTGAAATCCCTAGGAATTAGTATACTGAACAAATAACTGATTTTCATTAGATGAAATAATCAAGCAGGTAACTCTTGCAAAACCAAATAAATAAAAGAGTTAATCAAGTTTAATAACTGGATAGGAGTCTGTCTGTTTAGCAGGTTTTTGTTTCTGTTCTTGTATGTGAGAGTTGTGATGAAGATTCTATCTTAGCTTGATAGTGCAGAAGGCATAGGAGAGGTTCCCTTACCTCAGACACAGCATATATAAACTATCGCTGATAACATGAATATAGCTGGTGAAGGCAGGAAGGTTGCAAAAATAGTGCTGCCTGGCTCCGCTATGACAAGAAGAATCACAGAAAAAATGTCCTCTCTCCCTGGAATTGTGCTGGGGCAAGTGTCCAAGATAAGGGAACTATCCCTACCTTATTTTTTTTAATCAAGGTAATTAAAGTGATCATACTTTTGCTGCATGAAATTTTCTAATAACTAAGTAAAAATCATCGAATTGCCAATGTATTTAAATATGTATTTAGTTAGTGACAGCTAAATAAGAGGAAACAAGTGGTAAATGTTTAAAAACAATCAAAAGGCTTAAGAGAGCAGTAACCTTAGAGTATGAAGAAAGAAAATAAGTGTTTCATTGTCTTACTAAAAATAAAAATTAAACCATAAATCATAAAATGGAATTGAAAGGCTGTCAAATAATTAGATTAAAATTAGTGTTTACATAAGTTCAAGGCAAGTTTGAGTTCTGAGGACCCGGTGAGAGGCATCACAGCACAGCATAAGTCCTCCCTCGTATTCATCTATTGCAGTGATGAAGCCTGGCCAAACCTCCAACCTGCATCATTCAAACAATAGTTTTTAAATATTTCACTAGTAGAAGTAAGTAGAGAGGTGAATAAATAGAATTGAAGTAACTACTTCAGTAGTTGGATCTATTAAGGAATGAAAAAGGTTCACTTTTCCAATATTGCAACCATTCCTTGGATCATTCTCAAGTTAACTGACATGAAAATTAAATTGCGATAGTTCAAAAATTCTTATATATGAATCATACTGATTCTCGCCATTTTACTGAATTCAACTAATATTTATTTCTCTTTTATACATATTTTTTTTTAGTAAGTTACATATTTTTTCATAGTTTCTCTTTGCTCCTTATAAAGCTATGGAATATTACTATGATAGCACTACCTAATATACAGCTTCATAAGAATTGAGGATAGAGGAACTAAAAAAAATGAGTAGTAAGCAAATACTATTTGTATATTATTACTATATTATTCAAGAGATAATCTTCAAATCTAATACAAGAGGTGTAGATGTTACCAATAAGGAATAAAAAGTAATGAGTAATAAATACCTATGAGCAGGAATGGGTTTTCCTGCAGTTGGATCGAAAAAATGGCGACCCATTTCTACAAAGCCCAAGTGGTTCATGATCTTACGGAAAAGAATGTTTAAAGTTTGGCCAGCTTCTCCAATACTTGATAACCTCTTGAATATCACTTTGAGCAGAACCTCAGATCCATCTGAAGGTAATTTACTTACAAGTTCTGTAACCTATAAATAACAAACTCAGAATGAATTAATAAAATCAATAAAAAAAATGAATTCATGAATATAGGAACAATATTTAAAGCTAAATTAATTTCTATAACCATATAAGTCATTATCAAAGTATGAATCATGAATGATATACTGACAAACCTCTACTAACAAATACATGCAAATAATAGAATAGAAAGCTCATAATATTGCCTAACTCCTAACTATGATAAATAGAAGTTATTGCAGCTGTCAACAGAGTAAATAACTGCTTCACTACCTTCTATTTATGATTGTATATAATTAAACTTATTACCTAATGCTAACTTAAGTTTTTAATTGGCTCAACGTTATGTTGAGATGATGATGAAGACCTTTTTCTAACAGAAACGGTTCAAACACTACTTACTATTCTCTAAAACTATGATTGTAGTTTTTACTTTCATTGATAGTTCTTATTTCTTATCAATCTGCAATGTAAAAATCATTATTGTTTGTTCTCCTACTCATTACAAACACATAAAATAAAATTATTTGTAAAATTTGGTGTTTGAAAGCTACTTATAACTGGAAAAGGCTGAATTTGTAATGTTCAGACGATGAGCCTAGTAAAACTTACATGCGTTGCCACAATAGTGATACCATAAAATTCACTAATTCAACACATAGAATAAACATTGTCGAGTTTTATTTATTTTATTTGTTATTTTGTTATTTTATTTATTTAAAACATTTTACCAATTGACATAAAATAATTATAAATTACACTTGCTTACATAAATAATTAGAATATAACAAATTAATATAAAGATCCAAAAGCCTCCAAGAAGGAAAACCTTGAAACAGGAGGCCCGAGTTCACATATTAACCCATTGAATGCGTAATCTAATTCATGAACCTACCTGAGTGACTGAATAGAAACTTTAACAGTTAATTAAAAAAAAAAAAAAAAAATTGTTGGATCCCCTGTGGAAACGTCAGCGGGCCTGACGGAGCCTTGCAAGATGGTTCTACTCGAGGCACGGAGAATAGAGCTACAGAGGGCTGAAAGGGAGGGCTTGGATCCACTGTGGATCCACCCGCCAGGCACGTTAGCACGGCATGGATCCACAGTGGATCCACCCGCATTGAATGGGTTAAATCACTATACTATAAAGCCGCATGGCTAACTGACTCACTGACATTAATGTTTGCCCACTTCCAGAAGAGCTAGAGACTTGCGGTTTGCGCCATTCGACGCGCAACGTCCATATTGTGAACCAAAATAATTATAAAAAGTTTACTTTTCCCACTCCTTCCCCCCCTAAAAAAATAAAAATGGCCGACTTGATTTTTAAGCTTTTTTGGGGCTAATTGCAGCTAAAAGGTAAGTCGTATTGGAAAACGGACAGCACCAGCGGTAACTGATTTTAAAAAATCTACAACTTTGGTCCTATGACTTTTTGTCGCACCTTTATCGGTTGTACCCTAAATGGTGATAATTTTGGATTTTTTTGTTTTCATTGTTTCAATTTGTTTACTTTGAATGACCGTATTTTTTACAATTGTAGACCGATTTTATTTCTGATTGGGGCGCTTAAATCTCACACTAATGCTCTTTAAATTGAGTATATTATATTTCATTAGTTCATCCTATTTGCTGAGAACATGAGAGTACACTTTTTCTTGTGTGCCGTGTCACGTGGCCACTTTTTTGGTTTTTAATATGGTGTCGTATATCATTTGAAAGGCCTTGATTTGTACATTAAAGCTATTATATTTATTTATTTTTTTAAAATGTTGTACACGTACTTTTGTACCAATTTATAATTTTGTTGTAGGTTAAAGGGTTTAAATAATTTTTTGGTATTAGGTTATTTTATTTATATTTATTTATTAGTTAAATTAATGCCCTTTTGTATTGTTTGTTTTTTAAAAATATAATTTTTGTACCCTTAGAGAACAGGAGTACAAATGACAAAATTTAATTGTTTATAATATAATATGATGTATATCGTTGTAAAGCTCTTGAATAGTAGACTAATTTTTGTTCGTTCAATTTTGTGTTTTTGGGGGGGGGGGGGGGGGGAATTGAAAAACTACTTATATAGCGGTTTTTACGTGTTGTTTGCTGTGTTATTTGTTTATTAAATTATGTCCGACCTTCCCGTCCCCTCCCGTCACTCCTGTCATCCCACATTACTCAATCCCCTCTATAACTCCACTGTCAATTACTTTCTTACTTTGCACTGTTTGTTTACTTAGTCATTTTCAGACTGCGAATAACTGTATTACTAACCCACCTCCTAAAACATTACCAGATCTTACAAGTACCAACTACTATACAAGTGCCTGGCAAATATGTACCTGGCCACTCGACGGGAAAGGCTGGCCGCAGGCCAGCCAAGACCGGCGAGTATATAATATAATAATCTTTGTTATAAAATACAGTTTCATTTTATTTAATCTATTTATCTTAATGGTTTAAGTTTATTAATCAATTAATTAATTTATTTATTTATTTTAAATACAATCACCTAGAGTTGAGGTTATAAATAAAAACAGGGTTCACACTTAAAATTTGATTTTGATTTCCCTGACATCCCCTGACTTTCCCTGACTATGTTGATCATTTTTCCCTGACAAATAAAAAAAAAAAAAAGAAATGAATAATCTCGTATATTTAACAGAAATAGTTATTTACACTATTTGTTTATACATTTAAAGTAATGTAAAACCTTAATAAACATTAAAAAGTCACCACAGTTTAATCTTGTTAATTAATGTAAAAAAATTAAGAAAATGTTTTTTTTTTCCTTAAATAAAATACACTCATAAATACCTAAAATGTAGAATTTAACAGTAAGTAACTAATATACCTAATATAGTTTAATATTTTTTTAAAAAATTACAAAATATGGCCCTCAATATGATTAGTAGGGCTTAGAGATGTAAAAAACGTTTTTTTCTGGTGACTTTTTTTCTAATTAAAAATTTGGTTTTTTTCATGAGCCTATTTTTTCACTGTAAAAGAAGGTATGATTTTAATTGCTCATCTTCAAAATACTTTTAATTATTATTTTACTTTAAAAATACAATGTATATATGTCCAAGAATTTTTTAACATTCAACATTAATATAAAATATTTTTGATGAAAAAAAAAACATGTATATTATATACTCGTATATTTACTTGTCATAATAATCTCCACTAACGTAGTCGAATAAAATAACTGATTTTTATTGCCAACTTTTTGATTTTTTACTATAAAAATTTACTCAAATTTGATTAATCAATCAATAATATAAACTTGTTAAAACATTTTATTTGATAATACAAGATTATAGTCCACAGGCCACCATAAGAAGTGAGTCGCTGATTGATAAAGTTTTCTTACCTTATGGAATCGCTTATTTATGCCTTGTCCACCGATGAATTGGGTATATGGCAACTGGGCGCTGGGCCATTTCTTTTTCTTGACATGCCAAACTTGCCCTTCTGCGGGAACATTGAAAAGAGATAGATAAAGTTTTGATTTTCACAGGATCGTTTAATTAAATTATTTCAAAAACAGTGGTAAAGGTGGTCACCGATACGAGTGTGCCGTTTTCTTTTCAACGTCCTCGCAGAGCGACATGTTTGGGACGGTAGACACCCCAAACGGCCCACTCTTATCGGTGGCCACGTGTACCACTGTTTTTTAAATAATTTAATTAAACGGTCCTATGAAAATCAAAACTTTATCTATATCTTTTCAATGATCCCGCAGAGGGGCATGTTTGGCATGTCAATAAAAAAGAAATGGCCCAGCGCCTAGTTGCCATATACCCAATTCATCGGTGGACACGGCATAAATAAGCGATTCCATAAGGTAAGAAAACTTTATCAATCAGCGACTCACTTCTTATGGTGGCCTGTGGACTATTATAATATATTATATAATAAATCAAATAATGTAATTCAATTTAATTCTATTTGAGCTCATTAAACAAACTGGACTTCGTTATTTATTTTCTTTTTTTTTAATAAAAGTTAGTTTCACCCTGGTGAACTGTGGGTGAACTGATTAAATTGTCTAACCATTTTATAAATTAATAATTTAATTCCTATTAACCGGAGCCAATGAGCCAATATCCGAGGACAATATAATTTCCAAGATATTATACCAGTTGTGTAACCATACTATGTTTCTTCTTCAGAATTTTGTTTCTTATATCAGAGTTAAATAACCATAAACTTAAAAATTAGTTGAACAAATTAATCTGAAAAAAACGTAATATGACACAAAAAACGAGGGGGCTTGTTTGTTTATAGTTTATTTAATTGACAAATTTTGTTTCCCTGACTTTTGGCTTATTTTACCTAAAGTTTGGTTATGTTCCCTGATTTTAGGGTTATTTCAAAAAGTTTCCCTGACTTTCCCTGACCTCGATTTATTTCCCTGACATTCCCTGATTTTCCCTGACTTTCCAGGTCAGTGTGAACCCTGAAAAATAATATAATTTTAAACATGATTTTTAGGTTAGTAATCAAAAGTAAAACAAAGGTTAGTAAATCAAATAAGTATATAAAAATACTAAACTATAATAAACACTTAACTATAAAAAGTATATGGAAAAACCCAAAAGTACTACTAATACTAATACATAAACGCACCTAAATCATATAAATGCTATATTTCTTGTGATTCTACCATTTGTAGCCAATTTTTTACTTCTTTTTTAAACTTATTATAGTATTTTATATCTACTATGTTCCTAGTGTATTCTGGCAAAAGATTATATAAATTTGGTGCGACAACACTGGCATGCCTCTGTAGTAAGTTTGTATTGCAGGTAATATTTGTTACTTTTTTATTAATTTTACTTCGAGTTTCATAGTTATGATTTATATGTTGTTTGTCATTTTTGAAATAATTTAGTAGCACTGATTTCTTAAATAATTGTGATATTTTGAAAACAGGAAAGTCTGAAAATAATTGATTTGTCGGGTATAATATTGGTTTTTTAAGGATGGTTTTAATGATGGCTTTTTGTACAATTCCAAGAGGGGATAGGTTAGATGGATAGGCAGAACCCCAAGCTATGATTCCATAGCTCAGTATAGACTCGACTAAAGCATAATATACTTGTCTCAAAATATCAACTTTACAGTATTGTCTTATACATCTACAGTAGTACAAAAATTTTCTTGATTTTTTACAAAGTGAGTCTATATGATGTTTCCAGCTTAATCTATTGTCTATAATTACACCGAGATATTTGATATATTCAGTTCTTTCTATTGAGGGACAGTTACACTGATTTATATTTTGATTTAAAGAACATTTACAATCATGAATTTTTATGTTTTTAGTAAAATTCAATAATTTAAATAAAAAATATAATAAAAAAATAATAAATATATAATTTGCCACAAATATCTACTTAAATATAATAAGTTTTAATTTAACTACGCAGGAATTCTTCCAATCATTTGGTTACTTTTACCATTAATTTAAATTGACCATATAAACATTTTTGGAGGAGTACTATCACATTTTAGAAAAAAAAATGCACTTATACTCATGCCATAATACTTTTTTATTCTGACAGCGTGGGGGAAAAAAACAGGGAGGGGAGCCAATAAGAGCTTGAGATTTTGGCGGGTAGTAGGTCAGGCCAACTAGGCAAACAAAAATATCACTGGATAACCTTAAGATAACCTCCTTGTGGTTTTATTGCTCTCCTCAAATGGGTTGGCCATACTGAGCTGTCAGATTTACAAAGTATAATGGCATAAGTATAGTAACTTTTACCTTTACCATTAGGCACACAATATATTTGAAGAAGTTCACAGAGTTCTATAAAGTATTACACCATAAAGATTGTTGGAACCTCGGTGTGTTCAACCTCAGCTACCGTGGTTAAAACCGGGTGGTTCCTTGCATAGGGTAGCACATCACAATAATATAAACAGAAATACTTCTCCAACAAGGCACTGGTTTATATTTCCAAATTTATATGTAAGATATACAATATAATGTATAAAATTATATGTAAGGCATAAAACATGGTACATATTTAAAACATATAAAATAAAGCCAAGCGGCCGTGATGGCTGGTCTCTCCAGACTGATACTAAAAATCTCCTCATATTGCCACTGGGAGACCGGTATCGAAGTCCGGCTGATAAAGATGTAAATATCTTACACACAATTTTATTTGAAGCCTTAACAAAGATCATACTAGCAGCTATCACATTTTGAGTGACAAAAACTTAATGGCTTCGATGTCAAATGTTGGAGATGGATTAATGAATAATAAGATAAAATAAGGTCAGATTTTTATAAAAGTTATGATATGTAGGGTGTTTAACTTCTTTCAAATAGATATAAATAATGTAAGTAAACTTTATTGTCTGAATTATACTGTATTGTTAAGTCTTAGTTTAGTTTTATATTATAATCAAACCAGTCAATTATTTAATAGTTTGGGACAGGTAGTAGTGCTATGTTTGTAACTGATGTTCTATCCTTTCCCTAGTTAGCATGGATGCTTAGATTATTACTCTCTAGTACGGACTGTTGGTTAGACACCAGCAGCGGTACCTTATTATTCATAATTCTTTCTAGTGTATTAATACATTGATGACGTACGAACATTTGCTTGGCATCACGCAGTAATAAACCAAAAAAATATAACTTAATACAACAAAAAAAGCTAGGAGAGAGCGGAAAGCATGTATAGAACCAAACAAATTTACTCTTCAGGGCTAACTAGTTAAATTGAATCTGAACTGTGGGTCTGGGAATTTGAAAATGGATAGAGGTGTAGTTGCAACAGCATGTTCCAAGAACGTGGTCTGTTGTCAACGTGTTAATAAAGTCAGTTTTTAGAGAATCTAAATTCTAGTGTTTTATTTTTATAAACTCTTAACAAATCAAACATAATGTAAGCATACAAATATATAATTATTAATACTATATCAGAATTGTACTATGTAACTTTATTGACTGATACTTTATAATTCAATAAAACGATTTAAGAAAAATTTATCTTACAACTTCAGGTAACTTGAAGGGTAGGAAGAGACTTGCTCCGTCGAATGTACGTACTCCTCCGATCACATCCTTGTGTTGGAACAACAAATCGTAGCGATATCGATTGTTGTCAATATCCGGCAAGTATTTTACCTGCAAATAAAAACCAACTAAAGTTAACACTTTTGTTCAATCGATCAAAAGCTTCGAGTGATTTGAAACTCAAATGACATTGTTGCATAGAGGAGCAGTGGCACTTAATTAGAAATAAAAATATCTTCTCTAAAATTAAATTTAATTTACAACATAGATTTTCAAGCAATTGAAGAAAGAGAAAATGTTTTACAACAGACAGCATTTATCACTCCTTTTAAGTTTCTTCTAAAGTGTGAATTACTTCAAAAATATTCTTTGACTAATTAACAATCATAATTATGGCTAGACTTATGAAAGATATAGGCTATATCAACCAATAAATATTTTTTTAAGTTTTAGGTAGTATGCTTTTTATGGTAGAGTGCTATACTGGAAATATAGAGGCCCGTGGTTCAAGTCCCGGCGCTGGAGTCTATTTATCTCTATCTGTCTCCCTTTGTTAATAATAATTATAATTTGATTCCAATAAATATTGTAAAATATAATCTTCTTACAGATTCTTATCGAAAAAACAGCATACAATAATTCAAATATAGAAAGGCTAACAAGTATCATTCATAGCCTAGCACTTCTAGCACTTGGAGAAAAAATAAAAAATCTTTAGAGCCCAAAAAGCACATAAGTTCATTCAATTCAATGGCAGTTAAAGGTTAATTGAGGCTGATATCCTTTTGTCGGTATCCTTTTTTTGTTTAGGTGTAAATTTGTATAATTTACCTCCATAAAAGGGGCTTGTAAAAAGCTACTTTTTACATAGTTTAAATATTTTAGGCCAAGCATTGTATTATGTGTTTTATAATCTGATCTTAAGTGCTGTGATACTTAAAATTAGCGTTGGGAACCAATCGACTGAAAACAGTCGACTAATCGGTTTTTTTAAATATTCATTCAGTCTGTTGTGGATATCTAGTTTTCATTCGACTGATATCAGTCTATAGTTTAGAGTTGTATTAGTTGTAATTCGGGCGTGTATATGTATAACGAGATAACGAGTGCCATGCGCCTTCTCACCCCTCCTCAGCTCTGAGCCCTTAACCGTTTTTCCTTTCCCCACCCAAAACCAAAAAACATTCGACTGGATTCAGTCTGTCTATATTTTTTTCATTCGAATGAAAACGATATCATAGCAGGCTGTGTTTGCTATGAGATAACGAGTTTCAAGCGCCTTCTCACTCAATAAGTAAAATGGCAAATAAGTAAATTAATATTGCATCTAAAAATATGGATCCATCAGGGTGGTAATAAAAAAACTAACCAATTGGCAACGTTTCAGACTATCCAGCCATTTTCAAGCCTAACATATAAGATTTAACTACAAAATACTAACATGGAAGAAAACATATGTATTATATAAGTTACCGGAGATATCACGTTTACACTCTAAGTAAGTGAAGTCATAAACATCTTTTGGTATAGTATAAGAGCTCGAAAGTTTCATCGTAAATTAAATTAATCAACTGTGCCACATTCCCATGAAACAATTTTTAAATATTTAAAAAAAAAAGTCAAAACATTACCTCATACAGGTAAACTCCTTGTCCTGGCTTCATACTCAGTCTGATATAATTACACACCATCTCCGCCCTGAAAACAAATGTCTGTCATTAAATTCTGCTACATATAAAATAATTTTAAAATATACATATTAGACTAAAATGTAGGCTTCCATGGCCAGAGACTGGGTCAGAGATTTTAGGAATCCTGATGTTGCTCTTGATGATAGTAATTAGCAACTAGTTAATTAGCACTGGGTCAGAGATTTTAGGATTCCTGATGTCGCTCTTGATGATAGTAATTAGTGACTAGTTAATTAGCACTGGGTGAGAGATTTTAGGAATCCTGATGTTGCTCTTGATGAAAGTAATTAGCGACTAGTTAATTAGCACTGGGTCAGAGATTTTAGGATTCCTGATGTCGCTCTTGATGATAGTAATTAGTGACTAGTTAATTAGCACTGGGTGAGAGATTTTAGGAATCCTGATGTTGCTCTTGATGAAAGTAATTAGCGACTAGTTAATTAGCACTATTTTATTTTTAAGGTTTCTTTTTCTATACTTTTTCATAGAGCAATTCCAGATTTCTAGACGAGCTTCTACCAATTTTATTTCCTACCATTTACCATAATTTATAAACTTTTTTTTTCTCCCAAAACACTTATGTGGTATCTTCATTTTCAGAAACTTGAAATTCATCCATTTTTAAGTAAACTGTAATTTATTTTGATAAGTAAAATTATTTCACAAAATACCAAAACACAGCAGTCTAGCAACTAGAGAAAAAAATTATTCAGTTTGTTGAATGAAAATGAATGAATGAAAATTTTATTTGTTAAGATCACGTTTCTGTGATATACAAAAGTCAATTACATAACTATAAAATGTTAAAATTTTTAGTTGTAGGAAAAGTGGGCGACAATGTTCCGTCTGCTTTGCTCCTGCCAGTTTTTTTTTTTTTTTTTTTTTTTGCTTTCTAAAAAATTTCTTGGGATTAGGTCTAGGCTAAAATTCTATAAAAATAAACCTTATGCTATCTATAAATTAAAATTAAAAAACTCATTAACACTATACAGAGGTGTCTCTAATAAAAAACATTTAACTTTATCACAAAATTTTGTATACGGTAAGTCTCGAATATTTGGATTTAATTTGTTATATAGGGCTATTCCCAAGAAATTATGCCCAGTTCTGGACTTCTGCAGTCTATGAGTATTCTGGATTAATTTATTGAATAGAGCTAGTATGATCTAGCTAGAGCGTCTTGAATAATCAACACTCTGTACACAGGACTTGATTTGTCTAAATCGACTCTCTAACTAGAGCCTTGAGAGATGGTCACTAGAGCTTTTTGACCTTGTGTACACTGGGCATGATTAGTCTAGCTAGTCTCTCTAACTAGAGTTTTCAGCGATTATCGCTAGAGCCCTCTAGCTGCTGTATACACTACTAGACTCAAAATAGAGGGCTCTAGCTAGATCAACTCTAGGTAAAAAATCTCTAGTGTATAGAAGATACCTTTAGGAGTCCATATTAGTAAATTTAATATTTATTTAAAATTGATTTATCTAGATAGGATTTATCTAGGTCTAATGAGCTTTTAATAATATTTTGTGAAGAAAAAAAAGTAATTAGTTACATATTTACGCAATACAAGTGTTAAGGTAAGGTTACTTACGGTTTTCCATAAGAACCCTTCATGATTACTGGTTGATTTGTATCCTGAATACTCATCTCAGATATGGATGTCATGACAGACGCCGTAGGGCTTGAATCTCTTGCAGATCCCCCACCTGACGAAGGACTTTCAGTCCTTGTATCTGGCGATATTTGCCCTGAAGATTTCTCTCCTCTACGAAAACTTCCAGATGATGATGTCTCAGACCTAGATTCAGGCGATATTTGTCCTGAAGATTTCTCTCCGCTAGGAAAACTTCCTGATGAAGAAGTCTGGATGGAGTCGGGTGATATGTTTCTAGATGATTTTTCTTCCCTAAAATAAAAAGGACACTTAATAATTAGATTTAAATTAGAAAAAAAGTGACATATGCATACTTTTACATTGTACCTTTCTAAATAATAATATTAGGCATTATATGAACTAAATATCTACATTTTTTTTTAATTTAATTTAATTTTGCAACAACATGATAAGATGTTATATACAAGAAATGTTGAGAACAGATGTAGGGTGTCTTTTGCCCACTTGAACTTAATTTTAAAGTTTACAGTTAGTGCAGAAAATATAACAGTATATGGACGTATATGTTGTCTTTTGTTATAACAAAATTAGGTGCAGTTTATTATGTATATTTTAAAAACAGAAGGATACTTCTAAATTTATCTCAAAGAAAAATATACTTGTGAAAGTAAAACATCAAATGCCCAATAGGTGTCCTTTGTATCTTTAAATTACAGTTAAACAAATAAGATGTATGGGGAACTGGGTGGCTCGGAGGCTAGAGTGCTTGCCATGCAATAACGCAAGTTAAGCAGCATTGAGCCGGGTCAGAAGGTGACCGCAGCTCTGGGTTCGATTCCCGGACCAGGTCCCCCGCTCAATGTCCACCCAGCATTGTTTAAACAAATGGGAAGCCCCTCGAAAGAAAGGCACAACCAGGTTTCGGCCTGGAAACCATGATGATGACACTCCTGGTTGTATTACAACCAGGAGTGGAGTCATGGTTAACAACCATATCTTCACACGAGTGTGAAGATTTCGGTCCCTAACCCGGGTTTCTTCAATGGGCCCACCTAAGTGGCCTGCATCTTCGGGTGTAAAAGCCCCTCGGAATAAAAAAAAGAAAAGATGTAAATAGTAAAAAAAAGAAAGAAACAAAGAACAACTTACGTTTGCTTGGTAAGAATAGATAAGTTAGCTAGAAACATGCCACGGCCGCGCCCGCTACTTGTTGAAGAAGATTCTCCTGATGCAGAAAGTGAAGAAGATCTTGGAGTTTCGGGTGAGGTAGATGCTGGACTGGGAGTTGAACCACCGCTGCCTCCAGTAGCTGCACTCATCAAGGAAGCAAATATCGCTCCTCTCCCAAGGCCTCGCCTTCCAACTGATATTTCGGCCTAATATCACAAAAAACAACAGTAAACATGTAAGGTAATAAATAAATCTAAATCTTCCAGGGGAGATCAAATAAAATATTGTTTGAAGCATGACAAATTGAACCCACTGAAGAGATCATGCTTAACCCTGGAATGCTAATGGTAGTCGAATCGACGAGCACAGTCTTGACCCTTAACCTTTTACGCTTGTATGTGGTACTTATGGATACCCCATCCTTCTGCAGTGATTGCACTGATAGGTAATAGACCTGCCAGTGTCGAAGTAGAAGTTGTTTTGAGCAAACACTCCTTTTCTGGTAAATTGTCGTCAAAGCTACAACGTCAATTTGACTAACGTTCAGTAATAAACGTAATTAATTGATCGTCGAATGGGCCTATGGCCTGGGCAATGGGCCTAGGGTAATTGGCTTTGGGCCAGAGGTAACTTGGGGACTGGAGCATTGGACATTCAGCCTAGGGCTTGTGGCCAGGGGCACGGTGCATTATGTTCACTTAATTTCAGATGTATTCTGATGTTCCTACTAACTTATATTTCATCAAATATTCGTACATCTCATTTAATAAATGAGTAAAAACATATACGAAGAGTAAATGTTCATAGTGAAAATCGCAGCAATGTGCAAGCAGCACACATCCACAAAGCTACAGTATGGGTATAGAGAAAACATATCTACCTACTGCCTTATAAAAACATTGCACAGTGTAATAGATACTTTCAATAAACTAAACCCTTTTTAATGTAAAGTAATGATTGTGTAATAAAATAGTTGAAAAGATACAACTCCAGATATAAACAAACCTGTTGGGCAGGAGGAGGAGGAGATGAACATTTTTGCTGTTCTTCTTGCTGCTTCTCCAGCTCTTGCTCCATGAGCAACTTCTTCAGGGCAGCACCACGCCCTTGCCGAGACATAGCTGCAACAAAAATTTAAATTTCAAACTAAATTACTTTTACTGTTTAAATAAAAAGAGCCTTGGTGGGTAGTAAAATATAAGTTAATTAACAATAATACATTTATATTTCCCCGGTACATATATTAGATATATTTTAAACTGTTCTCCATGGTCATTAACAGAGTTAAATAGATTTGCAAGTAAAGCTTTCTAGGTTAACAAATTTACAAAATTATTTTTAACAACGTATTCTTTTTTGTGCTATAACACATGAGAGGAGATAACCTCTATACCATAAGGCGGCTTTCACACTGCGTGCGAGACTGATTCTGCTTAAGAAAAAATCACAAGTGTTAGCATGGGGCTATTCACATTAAACGCCGAGCGAGACCGAGCGTTTTTGTTAGCTAAGCGTTTTCGGTAAACAGATGTACGCAAACTGGTAGATAATCGGCCGATCGGCTCAGTCTCGCTCTCAGTGTGAATACATAAACGCTAGGCCCGGCCTCGCCCGCAGAGTGAAAGCCGCCTAATGGATAAGACAATTTGACAGAGTAAGAATTCTTTCAATAAATAGTCCTGTAAACGTTGCAGTTCTAAAGATGAAACTTTACCTTCGTGGCAAACTATAGAATATACGCCCTTCTGATAAGAATCACCTCGCAAATATAATGTTCCTTCGTCCAGAAGTTAATTACGGAGAGGAATATTATCTCATAAGTGTAAAGAAGTAATAATATCCCTTAGTATAAAATAATTATTATTTCTCCAGTACATATAAGTTACAATATCCCTTAGTCTAATAAAAAAAAAATCGGGCAGAGGTCCCATGTTCTAAAGTAGATTGTCAGTTTAACATGTATTTGAAGAATTAACACATGCTTGGTGGTCAGATATAGCCAACTGAATGTACACTTTGTGACCTTAGTGTGGTTGGATACATTGAAATAACACGTGACGTAAGGTCCCATAACAGCATATAAGCTCACGTAACAACAGCAGCCTTCAGTGTCACCATGTTTGTAGTTAGGAGTCAACAGTTATTGGTAAAACTTAAAAAATAAGGCGCTTTATAGAAAAGATGGCGGGGCCTCACTCCAACGTATTTTTTTGACAAAGGAGTATCAACTCTCCTATGAACAAATCATACATACATTATTTCCCAAATGTTTAAGTCTCATACAAATTTACTGTTTGACAAAGGGATATAATCTGTCAAGTGTATAAATTAAGCTAAGTTGTGCCGCCAAGCGATTCTCGACCGTATCATCTCTTTCAGTTCAGCCAAGTTAATCAATGTTGGGTGGTTCAATTGGTGAGACCAGGCACCTTTAGTTAACCCATTCAATGCGTAATCCAATTCATGAACCTACCTTAGTTACCGTATATATCTAAACGATTTTAAAAGTTAATTTAAAAATAAATAAAAAAAAAAAAAAAAAAGTTTGGATCCACTGTGGATACAAACGTGAGCGGGCCTGACGGAGCCTTGCAAGATGGTTCTACTCGAGGCACGGAGAATAGAGCTACAGAGGGCTGAAAAAGAGGGCTTGGATCCACTGTGGATCCACCCGCCAGGCGCGTTAGCACGGCATGGATCCACAGTGGATCCACCCGCATTGAATGGGTTAACTCTAACAAAAAGCCACTATCATCAAAACCTTGATGCCAAACTTAAAAAATACTTTGACACAAGTGATAATGAAGGATTAGGCCAAAAATTGCATTAGCTTGTTACTTCGGAGTTCAAATAACCTTTAACACGTAATTCGTTAGATTGTGAAACAATAATTGGACCATGACAAGACCGAAATGATAAGTGAGTTTTACAAATTTAATTAGATTAAAAAATAATAACAAAATAGACCAAATTTTAAGATAAACTAATTAACACTAAGCCAACATAAATAAATAAACGGACTTTGGCATGAAAAAGATCAAGGTGAGAGGAGCTAATATTAAAACGTAATCTAAAATTGCTGATAAGTAAAAAATATTCAACAACTTTATCACTTTTTAGTTAATATATTAATAACTAAATAATTTAAAAGAAAATAATTCGAATAACCAACCTGTTGTTTGTTATCAAACGTTTGTTTATTTCCTAACTTTCTTTCTCAGCGAATGCTCGAAGAATTCACGAATTCTTCGATTCACGAATTCGTTGATTTATATACTGTCCAACTCTTTATTAACTGCAGTTAAGTAAAACAGTCCACGGAAATAAAGTCTGCATCGTTTCCTAAAATCACAGCACTGAAAGTATAGAAAGAAAATTTAACTTTGTTTGAGATAGATTGGAGAAGTTGTTTTGAACAGAAAAAGTGTTAAATAAAGTAATTAAACATAATATATTGTAAATATTACCGTAAGCAATTAAATAACAGAGAAACACATAGTTTCTAAACATTAGCAACGAGGTTTTACACAAACTATTTACACCAAACGGAAATATAAAATGATCCAAGAATCCAGAACCATGCAGCACAGCACAACTTATCAGGAATCAGGACGCTCGACTAAAATTATTGCAAGCTTGCAAAAACAGAGGTAATGAAAATTCCCTACTTTAGAAAGCGTGCTCCTGAAAAAAACAAAACACATGGACGTATATAAATAAGTTAAAATTAGATCGTAACGAGCTAAATATTCAATCGATTTTAATAAATTCAATTGTCATTTAATATTAGATTTGATTGTCACATAAAAGAAAATATGTTTAAAAAATATGAAAATTAGATTTTCAAATCTTTGTTTAGTCATAGTTTTTAAAGATTGTAATGCCAGATAAATTAATTTAAATGGGCATTATTTAGGAGAATACGTTGAATATTATTGGACATTATAATATTGAATATTCTGCTGAAGGTAATTTAATGAGATATTTTAAGTATCTGGGAAAACAATTCATGTAAAGACCTTATAATTTCAGAGGGGGCGCACCCTAATACCTGTTTCTATTATGTTTATTTTACTTACACAGACTTTGAATACACTGTTCTGCAAAATTTAACGAATTTTCGGTACACCAAGAAAATTTTATCTGAAATTTATGTTTTCGAGGTTGCTGAATCCGAATCTGAAGTCGAAATTTTTCCTATAAGGACAGTTTTTGTTCGGAAAAATTGTGTTTTGGGGGGTTTTAGACCCAATTTTTCAAGAAAAATGTAAAATAAGAAAAAAAATCGGTTTTTCCTCATATTGAGTCTTTGTATTTCTATTACTTTTTCAGTGGTATAACAAATATTTTTTTGAATTTTGGGGGATACCCAAAGCAATTGGTCAAAACCACAACTTGTATAATATACTTTTTTTAGTATCCCCCCCCCCCCATTTTTTTATTCTAAAATTGGGCCGTGGACCACCTGTAATAAGGCCGTGGACCTCTGGGGGTCTAGGCACCCCCAATTGGGAATCGCTGCTTTAACACATCAGTCAGATAACTATAGTTATGATAACGACATCGACACATTTTATCAAAATGTTGACACGTTACATTACGATTAGAAGCGTATTAAGGATAAAATTGTTTTAAATAATGTCAAAAACACTTATATTGTATTTAAAGTTAAGCCCGTCTTGTAAAATCATATTAGAAGAATAAAAAATGACAAGGTACATGATCACTAGTTGGGAATGAAAATCCGAAATGAGCTGAATAATTTAATGGCAAAGAAAAAAATATTTAGTGAAATAAAAATAACTAGGTATTGGTGTGAAGGAGCCCACAGGCTCAGGAGTGTGGATTAAGGGCTGCGAGGTTCGAATACCTGGGCAAAGAGTTCAGTAAGGACGTACATGAAATAAACTAAAGCTAAAAAATTAGACAAGATCTAAAATTGTATTATCTAATCAGCGACTGGCGGAAGGAGGGTCTTCCTGTCAGGAATGTTATCACCAAACTGTTGGCTTCCAACCACCAAAAGGTTATTATCAGGAAACGACGCGACGTATTTTCTTCCAAAAGAAAGGTTTTAGTAAACATTAGGTTTGTTCCAACCACATTTCAAACTGGTTTGAAACTGTCCGACGCGTGGGCATCGGACCACACTTGATCGTTTTTCGCTCATGCGCATGAGTCGTACAGTTTGGAACTAGTTTGAAGTGTGGTTGGAGCAAACCTATTAGTGGGTCAGTTTGACTCATGTTAATGTCATCTTTATCAAAAGAGAAATACGAACTTACATACAGGAAGTTTTTTTTTCTGTATTTTTTATTTAAATCTAACAATCGTAGATAAAGTACGGTACGCAACTCGTGCGAAAACGGCATTTTGCATTGCTCGGGTGCAAACTCCACACTCGCATACAAAATGCTACTTTCCGCACTCGACGCGTAATGAACTATTATACCCTATTTTTGTGGTGAACAATTAATTGCCATTATGAAAGACTGCAATACAAAGATTTAAATCTAACATTTTAAATCAGGAATGTATTGTTTAAGGCTCTGTGTATATCTAAATTTTCTAATAGATCCAGTTTTTTACCAAATCCACATAAAATAAACTAATCCGCAACTATTATTGGTGAATTCGTGGTTATTTTCTATTAAATGATTAGCAAAACTAGATGAATTTAATGATTTGGTCCAGGTTGAATGATGTTATATGCAATACCTTTGGATAATTTTCTTCCGGTCTGACCTAGAAAAACTCCCGTTACAATGTGTCGCATATCGCATATTGTATATATTCGATACGACTTCATTTTTTTAATCGAATATAAAGCAATAATAAAAAAAATCAAGTTATCTGTAAAAGAATAAGTTAGATTTCGTTTAAAATTTTACTTAACTTTATTTATATTCACGTTGTACTCTCATATAAATTCACGAAACATTATTCCCTTTAATAAACGTAAAAGGAAAAGCCTTGGTTAGTCTCGTAAACATTTTTGTAGATGTAAAGGGACCCTAGCCTCTCTATCAGTACGAAGGCCTAATATAAAATCCAACCAGGTACCCAATATAATCTTAATCTAACCCTGCATTTATTTATAAGTATGGGAAGGCAATAACTATGAAAAAGGTCGTAATTTAAAAATAAAATTGAGAAAAACGCATGCGCGATAAGAATGGGCGAGTTCATTTAGAAGAAGAAATGGTAGGTTTTCATATTCAGCTATACTTCTAAGGTTTTATCGCACATCGGACGATCTAACTGCTTTTATTATTCTATTCCTATTTCCATACAGTATCTCAAAGACCACACATGTTGTTTTATTTATTTCAAAATGAAGTTTAGATTTTTTGTTTTTTGTTCTGGTGGTATTTTATAGATTTATGTTATAGTAAAATAGTGGATTAGAATGCAAGAGAAGAGAATATTTTGCTTTTTTTTAAAGAAGCGACAGGTTTTCTGGTAATTTAGATTTTAAAAGAGAAACGAATCAAAGTGAATATATAGAAGTCACAGCTGGCATAACTGTTATTTTTTTATTTCCTGGGAAATACCGAAAGATTTATTCTGATACATTATGATTCGGGTTCGACTACGTTTCTTTAATAATAAAGGTGTTTTTCTACAATCGTTGGTAAAGTTTAAGAAAGCGTGAAAGGGTTATGAAAAGTATGAAAGAGTTTTCACACTTTTTTTTTGTAAATTAAATTTAAAAAAAAAAATGTATGACCCAAGGGCGGCTCCGGAGTTGAATTTCAAGGGGGGCCATGCCGGGGGGTTTTTGTCCCAACCATACGGGGGGCTGGGGGCACCTCCCCAGCGAAAAAAAATTGATTGCTGAAAACGTGTTTTAATCTTTGTTTTAAGATATTTTTTACTCCTAACGTTTGTGCTATTATTTAGTAGTTTTTTTACTAAGAAAACATTAGAGTAACATTTTCAAAACCTTTACACTTGATTACATTCTGCCTTTATTAACTGTAGCTGACTTTTATAAAATGAAAGTAGCTTTTCAACAAAGTGAAAAATATATTGTAACCATGGTCATCCAAGGGCCTAGTACAAGTTCTAACCATGATTTACTAATCTAAATTTAAAACAAAGGAAATTTTAATTATTATTGAATATTGTACGTCTAGAAAATAATTACATACTCAATTTAGCTGAAACAAAATGTTCTTAAAACATTATATTGCAACATTATATAAAAAAATTTAAATTATAAATGTAAGCCGCTTTTTATTTTCTCATATCAAGAGAAAGTATTGTGATCGCGCGAAAATTAGATTTTGTGATTTTGATGGATTTACACGTTTTGAGGTCCCCTGAGTCCAAAGAAGTGTTTTTTAAAAAATGTCTGTCTGTCGTCTATCGTCTGTGCAGACGCCTGGAGCCTAAACTACTGGGCCGATTTTGCCGAAAGTTGGCATACACATGTTCAGAAAAATCCTACCCCGATGTGAAATCAAGAAATGAATTTAAGCTCTAAATTTGGGGGCGCTACCCCCCAAAAATTCTGAAAAACAATTATTTCTCAAAAACGGTTCCAACGATTTTGATTAAAAAAAAATTCTTAAATGTAGTCAGTCCATTTGAATACGAATCCAACGATATAAGCCGTTTTCCCGGGAAAATCTAGTTCCTGAGAAATTAGCTTAAAACGCGGACGGAGAGAGCCCGGGTTCGATTCCCCGCCCAGGAGAAGTTATTTTTATGATAAATTTTGATGAAACATTCAATAATATTTAAATGTACATTTGAAAACTAATAAATGGAAACACTGGGCTAAGTAATTATGAACTCGTATATGAGAAAGTTTGTCTGAGTTGTCTCGGACCGATTTTTTCCTTTGGTGAATCGGTCATTACCTTTTTTAATATCAATGACCTAATCTTCGTGCGGACATGTGTCGTAAACACAACCTAGGGAGCCGATCTTCACTCATCCTGGCACGAAGCCGTGTCTTTAACTCGATGTAATGACGAGAATGATCTTTCAGCAGAGACGTTGCTTACTGAAAGAGTAGCGTGAATTTCAGCAATGACTTGATAAGTGGGAACAAGTATTCCTCCCAGAATCACAGAAATTGATTGTGTCAATAGGTTTGTCTAGGACTTCAGATTTTCCTAGTACTCAACGTAGAGCCTTTGAAAGAAAAAAGAAACCCGACAAACTTCACTTGCCCTTTCTGTTACTCGCCGTTTTATTTTTCTGACAGCTGGCACTCCATGCATAGTTTTTTATCTGCAATTTTCTTCACCGCGGTATGGCTCTGATGTTACTTGTAATTCATTTATTTTTGGAATGTGGAGATAAATATTGTCGAGATAGAAATACATATAATTAAAATACTATAAAAAAAAAAAAAAATAAATAATGGACGCTGAACACAAAACTACTAAATTGACGAGTGACTATAAAAAAATCTTGTAATGGAAAAAAATCTCGGGGGGAATGTGCATTTTTTAAAAAATGGCGATAGAGAATTAAGCGAGGAAGTGAAGTGATATTAATATCATAGGAAATCTCGGTTCTGTACTTACTACTTCGATTTAAATTATGCAATATAATAAAAAGCAATTATGTATTTAAATTTACTTTTAGCTAATTTATTAATTTTGCAAATTAATTTATTAATTTTGCAATAAATACAATTTCCAAATTAATTTATAGTTTTGTACTAATAAAAGAGGATGAGACCAATAATTATAATAAATGAAGAAAAACAAGTAAGGAAAAAATAAAAACTAAATATAAAAAGATCTTGATTTAGATATCAATTAATTAGAATAAGTGGATAAAGAAGAAATTCTCAGAATGAAAGTTGTTTATGAAGGATTTCAATATTTTTTTTTTTTTTTTTTTTTTTTTAGTATGTATGTGGTGTGATATATTTAAGGTGTTCAACAGTTTTAGTTTGGGTATCGTTTGTGCGTTTCTGACTTTTTCAGTAGAATCTCCCTCTTTCTCCTACCTTCAAGAGAGGAGGTGTTGGGGGTTGGTAGTAGTGGTGGTGGATAGTTGATCTGCCCTTCCCCTCTGTCCTACCTCAGTCTCGTATCTTTGGTTTCGGAACAGAAACACGCTCGCGAACTTCTCGCGTCTTTTACTTATTCTTTGATTATTTTACTATGTTTACATTTTTGTATCTATTCTTATTGAAATATTGGCAGTGTAATAATCCGTTGCATTTGTTATCTAACCAAGCTTAAAGCGCTTCATGTCCACGTAAGTTAGATCATTTTTATAATTTAATAAAATACATATGTATATTTATTCTCAAATAAAACTCCTATAGGCGGCTATAGACCATGGGCCACTTCTTATAAGGTTAGTTGTTTTTTCTACTTCGATTTGAACCTCTACCTGGACTATATACAGGAGGGTTTGTTTTCTCCAGACATTTTTTTCCTCGATGTGGTGCGGAGCGGCCATTGAAAATTGATATATATCAATCAAAAATCGAAAATAATCCAAAAGCGTGACAGCTTTCTGAGTATAAAAACTAACCTCTCAAGGAGTGGCCCCAGGTCTCTACAGATTTACTCTCCCATGTTCTGTTGTTTTTTTTTACCGGTAAATAAGTTTGACCAACACTCAAAAAACTCATTTTATAAAGTGATAGCTACTGAATTTAAATCCCATAATATCAATTATTGTTAATTTATTATTAAGCATATTAACAAGAGTTCAACAGGCGATGCACTCGCACACATTTCATCCATATATTCCAGTTTCGATTTACAGCTAAATAAAATGTGTTGTCAAGATCTCGGGAACTAGACTTTTACCGGGAAAACAACTTTGCATGCCCAGTCAAATTGGACAAATCGAGAGAGCAAAAATTACGGAGTTTTGAAAATTGGCATAGTTGTTCCTTGGGTTCGTTTGAAGAAAATAAAGTCTTGGTGGGAGAGGATGAGCAAGAGGGAGGGGGGGGGGGGCTTTAAGGTTACTTTTTTAGTTTTTCGCTCAGATCTCCGAAATTATCTCTTTAAAAGACCTAGGAATTTTTGTGTGAAAAATTTTGTAATTTACTACTTCTTAATACGTTAATTTAACGCTTTTTAGAGTTTAAAAAGTTTCATTTAAAAAGTGTAAATACAACATTTGTACTGGTAAAAATTAAAACTCCCAAGTGCACCAACAACCTTTTATTATATTTTTTATTAATTAATGTATTAATAAGTGTGTGTCTACACATAAAAATATATTATTTATGTGTATATACCTGGAGTGTAAGAGTGAAAATGAGTGTAAAGTTGTTCAGAATGTGACTAGGATATAAATAAAAAATCGGTTATTACATTTCTCTGTTTACCTTTAATCAATTGTTGATCTGATCATGATAAGATGATATAATAGTAACTGAAAGATAGACAGGCTGCATTTTTTAATGTAAGGTTAAAATAGTTTTATTATTTACAAAGAAGATATTTAAAAAAAAAAAAAAATCGGGGGTGGGGGGGAATTGATCGCCCCCCAGGTACGCCCCTAATTCGGACAGGATCTCAACCATAAATTAGTAATATCTCAAAAACTAAATGAGATAGAGAAATTGGGCTAAGGAACAATTTTAAAGAGTATAAAAAGCCTTTCAGAATCACTCATTCAGTGGCGTAAGTATGGGCGCGCACTCCGGGGGGTTCCAAATCCAATGTACCAATGTCGATGGTGGCCTCCTTTAGAGCACAATAAAGTCTAACTGGAATCATACTTCTATTGTCAGGGGGGGCCCCATTCAGTTCTGAACTCAAATCCTTTTTTTTTTTTTTTGCTCAACACTTTCAGTTTTCTTTGGCGAGGAGTATAGTAGTATAGAGGAGTAAGTTTAAGATCAACGGAATAGTTTTAATATCATATTATGCATTTTTTTTTTTGGAAATTTTCGTGTAACACTCTGAAAAAAGAAATAAATCGATATCTGGAGAATTATTTAGAAATGGCATATGCTTACTCGACATTTTTTGTTGCATTTGCCTAGAATCCATCAGTTTCGTTTTTTTACGAGTTTCGTTTTTCGTAACGAGATTTTATTGCGGGCCACCCTGTATACATATACATACGGTTTTTTCTAATCATTTAAAAGAAAGAAAGAAAAAAAAAATATAAAAATATAAAAAACCGCAATTGGACAAAACCAGGTTTATGTTGTAAATGACCTCGTTCATGTACATTATACATTTAGTTGAAGCGAGCGAAACGAGCTTCTATCTTCATATTTGGAAACTAAAATGTTCTTTATCTGTCTGTGTGTATGTCTGAAACGCTCCCTTTGTCTGACAATTACTTCTTTCTTTTATTTCTTGTGGTGCGGGTCCCCTTGTGGTGCGGGCCCTCTTGTGGTGCGGCCCCCCTTGTGGTGCGGCCCCTAGGCTGCAGCCTATATAGCCTATACTTAAAAGCGGCCCTGATTGTATTGTTGTTATCGTTTACCTAATGTTATTCTGATTCTGTTCTGTTCTCTGCCTTGTTTACTTTACCTACTAGTTATCATTTGCGCAATTACCACGTGTACTAAGGCTTTCACCTCGAACTGATAACTAACTATAAATTCAATACTTAAAATGATTTCTTTGAGTACTCCTATCTGTATCTTTTAGAGGAAGTGTATTTTAGAGGAATATTTTTTTTTCTTTTCAGTAAGTATTTCAACGATTAAAAAATAAAATTTAAAACTCTTAACAAATCCTTACTATAGGGTATTGAATTATTTTTAAAGTAATACTCATATACTATAGAAAAGTTACTTTATAAATGTACAACTATTTAATTAAAATGATAGCACAGATAGAGATAGAGATAAGCAAACAACTGCAAACAATTTATGCACCATCTATAAGTAATTATACATAATTAAACCCTAATAGAGGTTAAAACCAAGAGAATAGCTTTACAATTATTAATGCTTTACACTATATCATTAATGGAAATATAATATAGATAAATAATTGATTGTAGCAATTAATCACATAAGCGTGTGAGTTATTATAGTTATATAACCCCAAAAACTGATACGTCTTCTATTAAAAAGCAGTCGTAAACTAGGAGGGGGGGGGGGGGAATGGGTATCCGCCGAGACTATTTAGAGAGGCGCCGCGAAATATTACAAAAAATGTTTGTAATTTTATTTCAATTTTTTTAAATAATTGAGAATTATTAAAAGAACACTTATTAAAAGAATTTGATATAATATAGAGGGCCTTTTGAATAATTAATATAAAAATGAAATTTTTCAAAACTGGTCTTATTTTTAATTTTTTTTTTTTTGGTTTCTGTATTCTTCGCCTTAGTTGTACCTATGTGCAAAATTTGGGGAAGATTGAATGACGATAAGTGGTTCAAAATTGGGGTAATAGGTGTGCGACGAAACTTAAAATGCAAATAAATTTGACGCCATTTTTTTTTTGTTTCTGTATTCTTCGCCTTAGTTGTATCTATGTGCAAAACGTGGGGAAGATTGAATCACGGGAAGTGGTTCAAAATTGGGGAAACGGAAATGTGCGATGAAACTTACAAAGCAAAGTGATATAAGACCAGTAACAACAGGAATGCGCTGAGAATGAAATAAATTGGTTGTGCTTGAAGTCTCACGTAGGTATCGTTGGTATTGTGAACATGAAATTAGACTAGAAGCTAAATACCACGAAAAATTTTTGCGCCGGAAGGTTACAATCCTAGATAATAGGTTACAATTGAACCTCATCAACAGCAGCAAGAGAAGGTTATAACTTATAACTCGTGAACGTCGTATGGGTTTACTGAATAGTATATTATGCGTTACTTTTTTTGTATTTATCTGTATAATAGTAATTAATAAATAAATTGTAATATGTAGTAAATAATTTTTTTCTGTATACTTTTAAGTGTTTTCAAGTATTTGTAGGAAACAAGAAAAGGGAACTACTTGTACATTTTCCAAGACTTGGATTGGATTGGAAATTAAGGGTGGAGTCAATATTAATTCTTTTAATTTGTACAACCTAAACTTGCGAAACAAAAATATTTACAGTTACCTAAATAACAGGTATCACTCTGGAAAATATTACATTTTTCATAGAACAATTTTGAACTCTGCTAGGCTAAGACTAAGACTTATAATAAAGAATACTAGAGAGGCTGATCTTTGTTTGAAAAAAGTATTGTGATAGTTTAATTTAGCTGAATTGAATAAGCTTCAATATTCAATAGGAATAGGACTTATAATTTATACTTATAGTTTTTCTTTTGTTTTTCGAGGTGTCTGTGTTCACACTTGGGTCATTCCATGCCAAATCACCTAGGCCTCCTGCTTCAATGTCATGGATTTTTCTGATTTTTTTTTCTAGCAAACAACTCTATGAAAGAAGCCCAAAATATTTTTTTTAGATTTTTTAATTGAAAATTGTACCCGCAAGAATTTTTTGAAAATTTTGATTTTTCCCCGAATTTGGTGTTCCGGGGTTACGACTTATTTCACTAAAATCTTAATAACTCCCGTGTTTTTTATGGTACCATCACTATATTGATATCAAACTAAAGCTAAATGTTTACTCTTTAAGAAAATGTTAAGACATATTTAATTTTAATTTTTTAAAATTTTGTTTTCTAGCCCTAAATGTTGAAATTATGGTTGTATATATGTCATACGATATCTCAGAAGGACCAAAAAATTAACAGTCGTTAATTTTTTAACAAAGCCTCCTAACCTACTAGTTAATACAGAAAAAAAATAAAGAGGGTGTTCTTTTTAGTTTTTAAATTAAAAATTTTTTAAAGTTCTCCCGTTTTTATGCTTTTTTCGTTCTAGCCGGCACTCATAAAAATAAAATAATTTCCTTATTCAATTTTTAAGTTTTTGGTAGTTTTCATACTACGGAAAGTTAAATTTTAATTTAAATCAAATTATAATTATTATTTACTACGGGAAACAGACAGTGAAAAATACACTCCTGTGCCGGGATTTAAACCACGGGCCTCTATATTTCCAGTATAGCGCTCTTCCATCTAAGCTACGCAGGAGAATGATTTTTCACTACCGTAATCGATAACTAGTCCCGAATCCAAGCTTTCAATATTCATATACATTTAGACAGTCAATATTTATGACATTAGAACTAAACCAAGAATTAACGCTTATAATTATAAAGTACTCAATTAGTACCTGTACCTTGTACAATCAATTCGAAATTCAATTTTTAAGTTTTTGGTAGTTTTCATACTACGGAAAGTTAAATTTTAATTTAAATCAAATTATAATTATTATTTACTACGGGAAACAGACAGTGAAAAATACACTCCTGTGCCGGGATTTGAACCACGGGCCTCTATATTTCCAGTATAGCGCTCTTCCATCTAAGCTACGCAGGAGAATGATTTTTCACTACCGTAATCGATAACTAGTCCCGAATCCAAGCTTTCAATATTCATATACATTTAGACAGTCAATATTTATGACATAATAATATATAGAGGCCCGTGGTTCAAATCCCGGCACAGGAGTGTATTTTTCACTGTCTGTTTCCCGTAGTAAATAATAATTATAATTTGATTTAAAATAATTTCCTTAATTAAACATATGTTTAATTATTTGCTATAGAATACATTAGTTTAATCATTAAAATACATCTTTATATAATACAATAACTAAAAAAAAAATAAATAAAAAAAAAATATATATATATACAGGGTGTCTCCGGATCTACTTACCTATAGGTATAAATGCAAAAAGAAATCATATTTCGAAAAAAAGTCATTCTTTATTAAGTCTCCTGCATGTTTTAGAATGAAGATCTATCGCATCAAAAATTTCGTACCATGCACCCTGTACCCAAAAGGTACAAATTTCTGAAATTGGTCAAGAGAGAAGTGGTCTTATTTTTGATTTTTCGAGAAAATGTTATTCTTTATAAAAATAAGTATTTTCTATTCATGATAAGAAAAAAAGATAATTCTTGATATAAAAATATTGAAAAACGGTTCTAAAAAATCCCCCCCCCCCTGGTTCGAGACAACTCAGACAAACTTTCTCATATACGAGTTCATAATTATTTAGCCCAATATTTCCATTTATTAGTTTTGTATGTAAATTTAATTATTATTAAACTTTCATCAAAATTTATCATAAAAATAACTTCTTCTGGGCGGGAAATCGAACCCGGGCTCTCTATTTTCTCAGAAACTAGATTTTTCCCGGGAAAATGGCTTATATCGTTAGGTCGTATTTAAATGGACTACACTTTAGAATTTTTTAATCAAAATCGTCGGAACCGTTTTCGAGAAATAATTTTTTTTCACGATTTGTCAGAGTTTGTGGGGGGTAGTGCCCCCAAATGTGTAGCTAAAATTCATTTCTCGATTTCGCATTAGGTTATATACTATTTTTCTGAACATGTAAGCCTAATTTCGTCAAAATCGGCCCAGTATTTATGGCTCTAGGCGTATGCACAGACGACATTCAGACGACAGATATTAAAGTTCACAACTTTAAATATTTCTCAATATTGAAGGGGGGGGGGGATTTTTGACATCCATTTCAAAATTTTTTATATCAAAAATGATCTTAAAATAGAAAATATTTATTTTTTATAAAGAATAACATTTTCTCGAAAAATCAAAAATAAGACCACTTCTCACTTGACCAATTTCAGAAATTTGTACCTTTTGGGTACAGAGTACTTGGTACGAAATTTCTGATGCGATAGATCTTCATTCCAAAACATGCAGGAGACTTAATAAAGAATGACTTTTTTCGAAATTTGATTTCATTTTGCATTTACACCTATAGGTAAGTAGATCCGGAGACACCCTGTATATATATATATATTTATTTATTTATTTTTTTATTTATTTTTCTTTGTAGATTATTGTATTATATATAGATGTATTTTAATGATTAAACTAATGTATTCCATGGCAAATAATTGAAAATATGTTTAATTAAGGAAATTATTTTATTTTTATGAGTGCCGGCTAGAACGAAAAAAGCATAAAAACGGGAGAACTTTAAAAAATTTTAATTTAAAAACTAAAAAGAACACCCTCTTTATTTTTTTTATGTATTAACTAGTAGGTTAGGAGGCTTTGTTAAAAATTTAACGACTGTTAATTTTTTGGTCCTTCTGAGATATCGTATGACATATATACAACCTTAATTTCAACATTTAGGGCAAGAAAACAAAATTTTAAAAAATTAAAATTAAATATGTCTTAATATTTTCTTAAAGAGTAAACATTTAGCTTTAGTTTGATACCAATATAGTGATGGTACCATAAAAAACACGGGAGTTATTAAGATTTTAGTGAAATAAGTCGTAACCCCGGAACACCAAATTCGGGGAAAAATCAAAATTTTCAAAAAATTCTTGTGGGTACAATTTTTAATTAAAAAATCTAAAAAAAATATTTTGGGCTTCTTTCATAGAATTGTTTGCTAGAAAAAAAAATCAGAAAAATCCATGACATTGAAGCAGAAAATTTTCTGAAATTGGGTGATTTGGCATGGAATGACCCACTATCGTTTTTAGTGTATTTGCAGAACTCAAAAATTGGTGAAGTACGAGCTCTCTTTCTCACTATTTTCTTGAAAGGGAGTGAAACAATTTTGATCAAAACAATATTTCTTTTTATTAATGAAAGAAAAAATGAAATATGGCACTATAATAGGCACATTAGTAAATTACTCCAATGAAAATTTTCTAAAGAAGAAGAAACATAACTTAAAACTGATACGGTAAATAAAAACTATTATTATAACCTGTTGTTGAGTTCAACTATAACATGACTATAACCTTCCGGCGCAAAATGTTTTCGTGGTTTTTAGCTTCTAGTGAAATTAGTATAATAAGGCGCACAAAATTTTGATAGTTTTACAAAAAGGCATAAAACATTAAACACTTTCCACAAGAGTTATATATTTTTGTAATCTACTCTTCAATACCCCACTCAAAATTTTTAAAAAAAATTAAAAAATTGACGTTTTTTGAGAAAATGGCATGGAAAATTAAACATTTTTTACAAGTGTTATATATTTTTTATAATCTACTCTTCAATACCTATCATTTGATACCCCCACTCAAAATTTTAAACAAATATTTTTTCACATGTCGTGAATTATCCGCCATTTTGGATTTGAACACCCAATAATTGTAAGTTCGCTATATTTTCCCTGTGTGCGTGTCAAAACGATCTTTAATACTGGAAAGTTTCATGTTTTTTTTTCTCTCTTTTGATTCTAAGGCTGTTGGAAACGTACAGAGTGACTGACAAACAGACACAGGAACGGAACTATAAATAAGTCAATTTTTTTGCCTCTGTAAAAATAATCCATCCATTTGAACAACTCAGCCCAACGCCCTGCGCCCCCCCCCCCCCCCGAGTATTATATCCAATTTTGATGAAATTGGATAGTCTTAATTATCCAATTATTGATCTAACACTTTTCTATTTTTTTGTCATGTTATGTATTCAAATATTAAAAATCTTTTCTCAAAGAGAAAATCTGTCTTATTGTTAATTTATAAAACTCAAACTTACAAGAGTGATAATTATTAATGTTAGTCCTGGTTATATCTTGGATACTACACTCAGACTGATTTTCTCTTTTAAGAAAGATTTGGGTTAAACGTTAAACTGTAGTTGTAGTTATCAAGCCACCTAAGAGAAGAGGTTAGAAAGGGGGGGTCACTTGAATGTATTGTTGTGACAAAGAAATATCATCTCTAAAATGTATTAATCATATAGATATAATCTGTCGATTATATAAATCATACATATGAACTGTTTGGACAATGGGATATCATCTCTTAAATGCAAAAAATTTAGCAAAATTTGCCTTAAGCCAAAATTATGAGCAGATAAGCCAATATTTTTAAAATTTTAGTACATATCATGAGAAAAAATAGACTGCCAATTGGTGTGGCACATAGCTTCCTCGCATCCTATCCACGTACTTAATTGATTTTATGCTTTTACAAGCCATTATTGTCTAATTGGTTTATTTTTTCCCCCGTTTTTATAATCTGTCAAAATTGTTTTGATTTTTTACACGAATTAAAGTATCAATTATAATAATGATTTTACTTTGATAATGACCCAAGTGGGGTTGAAATATTGCAAAAGGGAATGAAAATCGTATACCCGTAAGGACATGGAATGAAATTCAGAATATATTAATCATTTATGCTTTTAAAACCCTTTGTTTGTGCTAGTTATTGTCTATGTTAGATATGGGAGGGGAGCGTCTATAATGGTCTTATAGGAATAATATAAACTGTCTCTCCTCGTAAATTCAAATTTCAAAAGTTAAAACAGCTTTCAGCGATCATCGATGCCACAGGTGATAAACTAGGTAATAATAATAAAAAATCGGTCCGAGACAACTCAGACAAACTTTCTCATATATGAGTTCATAATTACTTAGCCCAGTGTTTCCACTTATTAGTTTTCAAATGTAAATTTAAATATTATTGAACATTTCATCAAAATGTATCATAAAAATAACTTCTCCTCGGCGGGGAATCGAACCCGGGCTCTCTCCATCCGCGTTTTAAGCTAATTTCTCAGGAACTAGATTTTTCCCGGGAAAACGGCTTATATCGTTGGATTCGTATTCAAATGGACTACATTTAAGAATTTTTTTTTTAATCAAAATCGTTGGAACCGTTTTTGAGAAATAATTTTTTTTCAGGTTTTTTCAGAGTTTTTGGGGGGTAGCGCCCCCAAAATTAGAGCTAAAATTCATTTCTCGATTTCGCCTCGGGGTATGATTTTTCTGAACATGTATGCCAAATTTAGTCGAAATCGGCCCAGTAGTTTAGGCTCCAGGCGTCTGCACAGACGACAGACGACAGACGACAGACGACAGACAGACAGACATTTTTTAAAAACCACTTTTTTGGACTCAGGGGACCTCAAAACGTGTAAATCCATCAAAATCTCAAAATCGAATTTTCGCGCCATCACAATACTTTCTCTTTATATGAGAAAGTAAAAACCTGAACAATATTCAATACAATAATTAAGTCGATAAAACATTTCAGACAAATTTCCTAAAGGGTGGTTAGAAGTAGCTAGAGGAGGTTAGAGGGGGCTCTAAATCTGGCACGTACAATATGAATTTACTGTCTTCCATCAAGTTGAGTTGTTCGTCCATAAAGGCGACGTGTGTGTCCTAAATTTGCCCGACATCAGGTTTGCGCAAACATATTGCGCAAAATGTTTGATCGTGTATGGGGGCCTTAACGAGACATTGTTAACAATGTATACCAAGTGGTGAATGTAACTAAAAGGTGCTTTTTACCTGTTTAACATTATTAATTAAATTTAAATTAGTTATTGGACCTTAAACATCAACTCTCTGATTATTCCTGATCAGGTAGATTATTTCTGTGGCTCAAGATGCCCTACATCGACCGATTATTAAAATAAACGATACATCCCTAAAAGAGGATTAATGGTCTTTGACAATAAAAGTATTTATTTCATGAAAAAATTGGTCTTTATTATAAAGATTAATAATGACACTATTATTCTACATTAATTTCTTATTGGAATGCCAGTTGTTTTGGATATCCAATCAAGATACATTGGAACGAAAGTATAAACAACCGGGTTCTTATTGGAGCAGTCTCCAAGGATGAACGCAGCAGCGCCGATGGTCATTACTTTACCATCAGATCCTTTTACAATCAATGGTCCACCGCTATCACCCTGTAAAACAATTTAGGTAAATACTTTAGGTTTAGGTACTTCATATAAAATTAAATTATTTATGTTAAATTTAGATTAGTTTCTGGCTCTTGCGAGACATTGTTAACAATGTATACCTACCAAGTGGTGAATATAGGTAAAAGATACTGTACCTGTTTAACATCAGAGAGAACTTAAATTTAAATTAGTTACTGTTCCTGAAACATTAACTCTATTGAAAAGAATATTCTCCTTTACTCTGGCATGCACTCAGAAGACAATTAAATATAGACTACTTTCAAAAAACCATCCAAATTTCATAAATACCAGAGGATTACTTATGAAGATGTAGTTATAAATAAATTATGTTCGTGTGCATGTGGAAGAGAAAAAAAAAATGGAGGCAGAGGGTTGAAAATTATATGGGACCAACAATGATGAATTAATGAAACTTGGGAGATCTGTGCCATGTAAAGGGAAGTTTGTTTTCATGTAATCGCGCACTAGGGGCAACCACCCATTTTTCCCCCAGACCACCCAACTTCAAATTTTCAAATTAGAGTGTATATATTTGATAGCATATTTGGATTCTACGGTGAAAAATAATAAAATCTCCCATATTTTTCCCCCTAAAGGGGGGCAAAACTAGCAGGTTAACCCTTCCGAAAATACGTTGTAAAATCTTAGCGGTTAGAGATAAATTAATGAAACTTAGGGGATCTGTACCATGTAAAGGAAAGTTTGTTTTCATGCAATCACACAGTACGGGCAACCTCCCATTTTGCCCTTAGGCCACCTAACTTCAGAATTTCAAATTGGAGTGTATATTTTTTATAGCAAATTTGGATTCTATTATTATTTTTCAGATTGGAAAAATAATAATATTTTAATTTTTAATTTTATAATAACTTTTTTCTCTATCTCCAATATTTAGCCTCCTATTGGGTGGCAAAGGTATACAAATGGTAGATTTCAGCGCCTGGGGGCAAAATGGTGGTAGCCTCTAGTACGCGAGTGGATGAATACACACTTCCCTTTACATGGTACAGATCCCCTAAGTTCCATTGCTTTATTTCAAACCATTTAGATTTTATAACGATAAGTGTTATTTTTTTACTATTTTCAAAGGCTTATTTTGCTATTTTTGCCCCCCTATAGTGGGCAAAATATTGCAGATATAAAAAAAAAGTTTCAAGTAAAATTTTATTTTTCACAGTAGAATCCAAATATGCTATCAAAAATATACACACTAATTTGAAATTTTCAAGTTGGGGCAAAGTGGGTGGTTGCCCCTAGTGCGCGATTGCATGAAAACAAACTTGCCTTTACATGGTACAGATTCCTTAAGTTTCATTAATTTATCTCAAACCGTTTAAAAGTTAAGAGGGGGGGAGGGGGGGGGGACTTTTGGACCACCCTGTACATTGAGTGAATAAATACGGTGAATTATTTTTTATGGTTATTTTAGACTTAATGTGGCAACAATTATATTATGTAATATTTCTTAATTGATCTTGATTAATTAAAACTTAATTTATAAGCAGCTTATAATTTGAACATAATATATCATAAGAAAAAAAGAAACCTTTATAATTTATTAAAATTAGAGATAAAAATTAAATAAATAAAAATTAATTACCGGGCAGGCTCCATGATAGAAGACAGTTTTATCAGTACAAACCACATTGTCGGGTATGATATTACCTGCAGGTAATGCTGCTTCCAGTTGTTTTATACAATCTGCATGATTCATAATATGAACTGGTGCAAACCTTAGCGCGTGGGTAATCGGAGTCGCTAAAACATTATAAATTCACATATATATATATAAATTAATGTTTCATTTGTCGATTTTGTATGAATTTTAAAACATGACATTTCATCGAATTCCTAAGTAGTTTAGGCTCCACGCATCTTCACAGACTACAGTCAGATAGACTTATTTTTTTTAAAATACTCTTTTTGGAATTTGAAAACCTTGAAACGTGTAAATCTTATTTATCGCCCTCCACTTGTAAACATTCCTATACTGAGCGGCCGGCAAAGTTCCATTTTACAGCCCTGGGGCCTGTAAAATTGCATGCTTTATCTTTACAGGGCCGCTAGTAGTTCGAGAAGCGGCCGCTTCCTGGCCGGGCCGCGGCGTGCAGGAAACGCTAGTAGTTCTCAGCATCAGCTGTTCAATTAGTAACAATCAATATTTTTATAACTGCGGTTTGTTTTGGTACTGATGTAACCTTAATATGGATTTATTGTTTTGAAGATTACGTCAAAATAGTTTGGCGGGCGATAAAATAGTGTACGCACCACGAGCAGTAAGCGGCATGAAAGGCCTCGGGCGCTAAACGCACTCGTGCTTTCAGACTTCGCCCTCGGCCTGTTATAACGCCCTTACTGCTCTAGGTACGTAAATAGCTTTTATCTCCAGTAGGGAAAAAAAGTTACGATTTTGAAATAGTTTAGAGGGACTAAAACAGGTCTTTTCATCCCTGAACGTAACGTTTTAGAGTTCCCTGAAAAGTAGGGCGAAAAAGTAAAGTAGGGCAAAAAAGTAAAGATTGCAACTTAATTATTTTATAAATAGTAGAAAATGAATGGCTAATGTAATGAAGTTGTTGAAATCAGGTTGGCGGCATTGCGCTTTTTTGACCATGTTTATCATTGATTCATTGTTTATAACCTGCATCTAAATAACCTTCTATTTGAGTTTAATTCCTATTCTAATTTGTTTTTAATATTGAATCTCTTATATCTGCGATTAAAATTATAAATAAATACTGTGCAATGGACGAAAATGTGTATTTTCTTCCTACTGGAGATAAATTATTGTATGTACCTCGTGAGTAAAGTGCCATTATTCCCCTCTTTATTGTTTAGAGTTATTAAAGAGTCTTATTCCCTCGGCTTCGCCTCGGGATTTGGGGACCATGGTTTCTTCGGCTTCGCCTCAAGAACCAACTTTTTCGCTCAGGGAATAATGACTTACTTTAATCCCTAGGTGCATAAATAACTATTTTTACGCCATTACAATATTTTCTCTCTATGTACAGGGTGTTACACGTTTAATCTAGAAACCTTGGAAGATGGTTAATACGTGGTTTTAAATTATTAGAATGCAGCTCAGATAGGGTTGACCCTCTTTAACACATTTTGACCCACTTATAATTGACACATTTAGATGCTTGTGGTATCACAACAGTTTGTGGTATGTAAAGCTTAATAAATGTGCTAACTTTCCTGGATTTTTTTATTGTACTGGTAAAATTACTTCGTATGAGTTACACACCAATTTTTTCCCCAGGTTTCTTTTTAATAGTCTGCAAATTTGAGTGGCACTTAGCTTCCTCACGTCCTATTTCGTATACTTTAATGATTTTATGCTTTTACAACTTATTACTGTCAAATTTATTTAATTTTCCTGCCGTTTCTTAAATTTGTCAAAATTCTTTTGATTTTTAACATGAGTTAAAGGTATCAATTTAGCAAAATTTAAAGAGCGCAGATGGTTAAAATTAATCTGGGGCTATCTGCGGGCTACTTTCTAAAAACCATCCAAATTTCTTAAAAATTAGATAAGTTCTTTTGAAGATATAGGTGTAAATGAATGTACGTTTGTGCGGATGGAGGTGGAAGAGAAACAAATGGGTGCAGAAGGTTGAAACTTAAATGGGCTAATTATGACCAAATATCCAAATTTCAATAAAATCGGACGAGTAGTTTTTAAGATATTGGCGACAGACAGACACGGAACCAAAAATATTCCCTGATGACTAAAACGAATTTCTGTCTTGGAATTTTTGAAATCAGTAAATACAAAATGTTCGATCTTTAGAACGATCATATAGCTTTCATTACGGTAAGCTCGAGAGCAAATATTTTTCAATTTAGTACCTCATAAAATTGATTAAACATTACTTATAAAGGTATTAAATTAACTTGATATTATATAAAATATTCTCATCTTTAATACGGTTTCTCATTTATTACTTTATGACCGGTATTTTAGCAGATATAAGCTATAGGCAAATAGGTAGAAATTTCGAGATATTTTCAAAAATTAGCAAAGTGCTGAAGCGAATCCGAGCAAGATTACACTATAGCAGGGTTCACACTGACCTGGAAAATCAGGGAATGTCAGGGGAAAAAAATTAGGTCAGGGAAAGTCAGGGAAACTTTTTGAAATAGCCCTAAAATCAGGGGAAATAACCAAACTTTAGGTAAATTAAGCCAAAAGTCAGGGAAACCAAATTTGTCAATAAACTATAAAATTAATAGAAATAAACTAACCCCCACACATTATCTGAATCTGGGTTTAATACAACAAAAACATTTGGTTATTTATGTAACCCCACTAGAGATGCAAATAAAAAAAGGGTTTAGTTTTTTTTTTTTAAAAAAAAAACCCAACCCCTCGTTTTTTTTGACACATTACGTTTTTTCAGATGCATTTTTTAAACTAATTTTTACTATATGGTTATTTAATTCTGATTTAATTCTGAAGAAACAGAATTCTGAAAAAGAAACAAAGTATGGTTGCACAACTTGAACAATATCTTGGAAATAATATTACCCTCGGATATTGGCTCCGGTTAATAGGAATTAAATTATTTAATTATTAAAATGGTTAGAAAATCCAATCAGTTCATTCACAGTTCACTAGGGTGAAACTAACTTCTATTTAAAAAAAAAAACTAATAAAATAACGAAGTCCAGTTTGTTTAATGAGCTCAAGTAGAATTAAATTGAATTACATAATATTCGCCCCTCTTATGCCAGAACCAAGAATGTGCAAATTTTCATATTCTGGGTTTATTAGCTATTTGTCTTGTTGTTTTATAATCTATGTTGTGCCAGAACCCCGAATTCATGTCTGCATTGTATCAGCTGTTATTGGCTATGGTAGTTTAATGAATATGAAATACTGAAACAATAAATGTGCATCTTCAGGAAGAGCACAGAAATACTAGGGCCAAAACAAATTGTCTGACTAATAAGCCCAATACCATGTTGCTGTACATAAAAAAAAAATCAAAATAGAATAGCTGAATTATGGAATAGAATGCTGAATATGGATCATAAACTTTAATACTCCATTTTCCAACAATGTGGAATCTGCACATTCATGCGGTTCTGGCATTAGGGGGACGATATTATTTATTATTGAAGCGAGCGTAGCGAGCTTCCTACATTCAACGAAATATGTTCCGTGTCTGTCTGTCTGTCTGTCTGTCTGTCTGTCTGTCTGTCTGTCAGTAACGTTCACGCGTGTGACGATAACTTGAGTAAAAATTGACCGATTTAGTTGAAATTTGGTATACATGTTCCTCTTACTAATACTCAGGCTAAGTTCGTTGGACAGCGTGATCCGTCCAAGAGTTCGCGCGCAACGCTCGCGTAAACGAGAGGTACAAAAATTAAATTGGAATTTCAGGACGGGAAAAGATTCTATCATAATCTATTCGATGAGACGAACATTATTTTCAAATAACATTTTTTACTAAAACCAACAGCGACACCGCTATGACTTAATAAAGATCGCTAAAACTATTAAAGCGGACCTAAACGTTTATAATAGAGAAAACAACCTTTTTACCGATATCTTACGTTCTAACGTAACGATTTTAATAAAACTTCATATACACCATCTAATGCACAATTGAAACAGGTATGCAAAATTTCAACTTGATACAAGCAAAATTCTTTGCGTAGTGACGAGATACATTTATAATAATTGTTTAAAAGCTACCGCGGGTGGTGAAGATTGTTATAGTCGTATAGTGTATAGGTTTGTTTAGGAAGTAAAGCTTTGTACCGAGTACCCCTACTCTACCCCTGACTACCCCCTTCCACTTATCTTCAACTATGACATTCATCATGATTAATAAATTTCAATATTCAGCATTTCATTGCAATACGCTCGCTTCAATGATAGAGCCACGCGATGCCTAGTATAATATGTAATCTTATTATCAAATAAAATATTTTAAGAAGTATACAGTAAATAGGTTGTTCCACATAAGTACCTACCCAGAAAAACCTGTAATCTTATTATCAAATAAAATATTTTAAGAAGTATACAGTAAATAGGTTGTTCCACATAAGTACCTACCCAGAAAAACCTATGGATCTACAACAAATTTCTGACCAAAATCAAATTTTAAGTGTGAACCCTGTATAGGGACTTTGCTCCATTTGCGGCCCTACAACAATCATTTTTTTTTTATTAAACCGGAAACAACCACCTAAATTTTCGTTCACGAGAGTAAAACAATAAAAACTGTTGTTAAAAATAAAACAATACATATAAGCATCTTGAATTATTAGTGACTTACTATCATTGTAAGCTCCCCATCCAGCTGCGGTAGCATTTTGGTTGTCAAACTTTGCCACTCTCATATCTGATTTTTTTGGCAATGCAATTGTTTTAATGTGAGGATATCCTGAAAAAAAAAAATAGCATTAATTTAAAATTACTTCAGTACATCATAAAATAGACTGCCAATTAGTGTGGCACATAGCTTCTCGCATCCTCTCACGCAATATATTGCTTTTATATTTTACAAGCCATTAGTGTCTAATTTATTTGTTTCCACCATTTTTGTAATATGTCAAAATTGTTTTGATTTGTTACATAAATTAAAGTATCAATTAATCAAAAGTTTAAAGTTAATAGTGTTAAAGGTGATGTACTTCCTATTAAGATTGCTAACTTGTCTTTTGTGTATTTTGTTCATCATCATTTCAAAGATGATTAAATTGGTTCATATTAATTGTTTTTATTAATCTGAAATAGTCTGAAAATTAGTGTGGCACATAGTTTCCCCGCGTCCTAGTTTGTGTATTTTAATGATTCATATAATATCACCTTCGTTTTTAAATCTGTCAAAATTGATTTGCTCAGCAAAACTTAATGAGTACAGACAGTTGGAATTAATCTGGGGCTTACTGTGGGCTACATTGGACGTACCATCCAAATACCTTCAATATTAGATGCGTACTTTTAAAGATATAAGGTAAATAAATGAATGTTTGTGCGCATGTGGAAGATAAACTAATGGGCGAAGAAGGGAAACTTATATGGGACCAACAATGCATGGGCTAATTGTGCCCTACCATCCAAATTTCATTAAAATCGGACAAGTAGTTTTTAGGATATGTGGGTTCGCAAAAATTAAGGACTGGCCGACAGGCAGGGACAAAACTTAAAATGTTCCCTGGTCCCTAATGTTTGAAACAAATTTCTATCTGTTTTTTTCTAATTGAAGACTGTGATCGTTTCTCCGAAACGACAGTCTTCAATTAGACAGCTTCCGTTTTTCAAACTATTTAAGTAGATAAGGAAGTTATAAATGTATGCCTAAACGTATATACTTACGGTTAACTGGTGCAGACACTGGTAGTTTGTAGAGAGAGATGTCGTTCTGGTTATCACCATTATAATCTGGGTGTTGGAAAAGGTTCTCTTTGGGAATTGTGTAAATCAGAACTGGATCAGTGTTGTTAAAAAATATGAAATCGGTAACAAGTCCTAGATACACGGTAGCTGATATCACGCTGAAAGATATAGAAATTAAGAATTTATAATCTATAATTAATGATAAACATGATTGGTTGTTGTATAAAAACTACTAGTAGTAAGCTACATTTCTCGTAACATTAAATATTTTGAGGTTTAGGCTAGGCGCCCACTTGCGATTTCTTGTCGCTGCGACTTAAAAATCGCTGTCGATAAGATTTATGAGCTGCGCACACTGCGACTAAAAAATCGCTTGATTTATTTTAGTTTCACAATGGATTTCGTTGAAACCACTTGTGTGATAGCTCTTTTGCAACGTAGGAAAGCCAAACGACGCAAACAACGTTACTGGGTTCATCCTCTTTCCAGCCAAAGATTAATGAAGGGACAGTTCTATAAGTTGCATGAAGACGTATGTAATAATCCCCGCGATTTTTTCAAGTTTTAAAGAATGGTTGTAAATAGTTTAGAGTATTTATTTAATGTAATAGAACCAAAAATCACCTATCGTGGCACAATATGGAGAAAGTCAATACCCACTAAAGAGCGTTTATCAGTAGCCTTGAAGTAAGTACGGTTTTTATTCATCATTGCGGTCTAAACTTGCTACTAAACAGTCGCAAGTGCGTGCTATTTCATGTCTGTCAGTGTGTCTCATTCCAAAAGAGCGACAATCGCGTTGCCTCAAATATAGGTCTGGTTGCGTTTTTTTTATCGCCGCGATTTTTTAGTCGCATATGAGTGCATTCCAATTTAAAACCATGTGTTCTATTTACGCGACTAAACAATCGCGTGATTAGAAATCGCAAGTGGGCGCCTAGCCTTATAGACACACTATAAGATTTCTATATTTTAATTGAATAAACAAATTTTCAATTGTATTACTGGCAATATGGCGGGCGACTAAAAAAAGTTTTGTAGTAACTAAAACATGTTATATATCAACTTAAAGGTCTTGAAGTGTAGAAAAGAATATGCAATTATTAAAATGTTCAATATGGCGGGTGACTAAACATTGTTTTAGTTACCATAACGTGTTATACATCAATTTAAAGGTCTTGAAGAGTAGTATAAGTGTAATTATATTTATATTACACTTAATAAGTTTAACTTTAATGTACAGAAACCGGCGATTATCGCCCCAAGTATACTTACGTGAAGCGCGCCTTACTTGTTTAAGATATGTTGGTTCGCAAAACGTGAGCGAGACTGATAGACCGCCAGACAAACAAGGAAACAAAAATGTTACCTGATGTCTGAAACAAATTTCTGTCTGAATTTTTGAAATCGGAGACAAAATATTTTCGTTCTTCAGATCGATCATACAGCTTCCGTTTGTTTCGGTAAGCTCGGAAGCAAAATTAGATTTTTATAATAAATGTATTAGAAACAAATAAACAAAAAATAAATAGTCAAGTGTGTGAATGTGTGCGTGCATGTATGTGTGGATGTATGATTATATGCCATACTTGTAGGAGAAAAAAATAAAGCAGGAAGAAATTTAATATAGTTTTACTTATAAATTTTAAAGGTTTTTAATTAGCTTATTGAAATTACACTAAGAGTTTGGTTTTCTTTTATTATTATTAAAGAATAGCACGTAAAAATAAAGTTGTAAAAAGTTTAAGTTGTAAAAAATCAAATAAAGGCTTTATTATTATTAGTACTCACTCAGTGACACAGTGACCGGCAGCCATAATCCATCTATCTGAAAGTATCTGTCCAGTACAGTCACTTTTATTTCCTGATGATTCGGTATTAGCGATTTTCGCTATATATGGAAACTGTCCTTTCCTTGCGATGTAACCATTGTATATCCTGTCTTCGATGTTCTCTAAAAAGTTTAAATTTCAATATAAAACAGAGGTTTCTTTACCTTGGACTATTAGGCTAGGCGCACACTGGGGGCAAAACAGTGTGCAGCACTGTAACAATCTTTTGCACCGGCAGACAGCCTCCTCAGACAGCCCGCAGACAGTCTGCAGACTGTTTTGCCCCCAGTGTGCGCCTAGCCTTATGTACTTTGTTCAACGGCTGAACCTCGCTCCCGTTCGAGACCACTGTAGTTGTTGTGTATTTTTCTTATCTCCTATACTGGTTAACTCTAAATCTATTGAAACTTCTTCTAAAGAGACCTCTTCTTCTAACAAGCTAACTAATTGTTACATATGTTCTCAATTAATTGCTGTCACTCAAACATTTTGTATGCTGCATTCATTTTAAAGAAAAGGCACATGCCTCATGTTTAAAGTTTTCTAAAAATGATTTCGATCTAATAGTAAACTCTTGAAAATGCTCTATACTATATGCATAAAAAATCCGAATCTACCTTTAACATCTCTGATTACACGCAAAGGATCCACTAGTGATGATAAAGTGAAGGACAAAATAGATCCAATACCTTCTCACCCACCAGCGCCTGCACCTGATACTAAGCCTTACTTGATCAGTGAAATGTTAAAGGAGATAACGTCAAATTATGCTTCACTCATTGACTTAGTTAAATCTCTTCATCTTAAAATTGATTCACACAATGAGGAAGTGTCTCATCTAACATTAAATAACAATTCTCTTCAAGCCGAATTTGACATGAGATGTAATTAAACTCAATTTTTGTCGTACGTCGATATATTTAAACATTAACAAGGGGCACCAGGCCCATTACTGATCACTGACTCGAATAAAACTAATAGTAATTGCGGTAAGAGTGGGCATTCAGGTAGGAGAAGAGGCTGTGGGAGTATTCCCTCCTCTTCTGCACACTCGTACCTACCCTCCTGGTTCAATCTGGTTTGACTGGAGACATGGAGACTGTCTTAAAACTAACGTTTTCGATATTTGTCAGGAATCTAATAGTAATATATCTCAATATTTTTCTTTTCCCGAAGGTTTTAATCATAATTCTTTAAAAAAGTCGTTCCATATGACCCAAACGTGCCAAATAAGTCTCTTGATCCTTACCAGCCTAAGCTTCAACGCCCTCCGTGGAGACCTATATTATTGTTCAACTATACAGGGTGATTGGCGATATATGTACAAAAATAAATAGTAAATAGTTTGATTCTAAGCCTCATAGGCTAAAAAAGTCATATAATCCAACCGTTTTCCCACAAGGTCAAATTTTATGATTTTTTTTTAAGATCGCTTACCTTTGCTCATAAAAACATTTATTGCTCCAAAAGTATAAAATCTAAAACAAAATGTTTGGTCTCGTTGTAAAGCTGATAAAAATTCTTACAAGAAAAGTGGTATTAATTTTTATGGCCTCAAATTAAAAGACAAAATATTTATAGACATTTTTTTTAAAAAATCATTAAAATTGTTACTGTTTGTTATTGTTGACAAGTAGATATATACTAAACCAATTTTGCATTTTTTAATATGCTTTTAATTATTTACTCACCTGTGAGTCAACAATAGCAACTGTAAACACGTTTCTTTTTTACTTGCAGTGAAGTTTACTAGAAATTCCGCCTTATGAATGAGGAATATTACTAATATTGATCGAAATGTTAGTAAATAAGAAAGTCCGACAAATGTAAGCTCAGTTCTTTACCAAAGTATGGAACCACAAAAAAATTAATTTTTTTCTTAAAAATAAAATTTGTATACATTTTTTGTCATGTAATTTGAGGGATTTTTACACTTTTCTTGTAGGAAATTTTGTCAGCTTTATAACGATACCAAACATATTAATATGGAGCAATAAGTGTTTTTATGAGCGAAGGTATCCAATCTTAAAAAAAAATCATAAAATTGGACCAATAGGAAATCGGTTGAGAATAAACCCATGGTTTATATAACGTTTTTTGTAGCCAATGAGATTTATAATCACCCTATTTATTTTTGTACATATATCGCCAATCACCCACTATAGAGTTCAAATACTGTTAAGTAAAGTTTTACATAATATATAAGACATCATGCGAACTGAGTATGACCTTAAGAAGGGTCGAAACGTCTCAAGAAAAAATGGATTAATTCGTTCTTTTTTAAACCTTATAATCCATCCACCATAGTTACAATTCAACTTAAAAAGGTGTTTTTAACGGGTTTTTTATATTAAGCTTAACTAACAATTTTTGAATCAGTTATCAATTATCCACGATGTTAACATACCCCCAGCGCCGGCGCTACGCACAGGCGGGGCAGGCGGCCGCCTGTGGTGGCCAAACTCAGGGGGTGGCCAATGACGCCCTCAGTTTTTTTTTATTTTATAAATTGAAAAACAAAATCTATAGTAGCGAAACGATAATAATGTGCGTAACCCCCGTACTGAGTAGGCAGTTATAGATGGAACCCTATAGCAATAAATAACACCCCAAGACAATACCTTAACAGGTGCTGTTTTAGGTAAGTAGCCGAGCTAATCGCATTTCGGGTTGATTCTTGGTTGTACCGGTGTCATTTCTTTTTATTATTAAAAAAAACTATCGGCTGTCTTTGCTGTATATGAGAACATAATATTTATCTATGTATATATTTTTCTTTCCCTCGTAACCCTCCTTAAGTCTTTTCCATTATACCATACCTCATACCTTTTTACTTTCTCATATAAAGAGAAAGTATTGTGATGGCGCGAAAATTCGATTTTGAGATTTTGATGGATTTACACGTTTTGAGGTCCCCTGAGTCCAAAAAAGTGATTTTTAAAAAATGTCTGTCTGTCGTCTGTCGTCTGTCTGTCGTCTGTGCAGACGCCTGGAGCCCAAACTACTGGGCCGATTTTGACGAAATTTGGCATACATGTTCAGAAAAATCATACCCCGAGGCGAAATCGAGAAATGAATTTTAGCTCTAAATTTGGGGGCGCTACCCCCCAAAAACTCTGAAAAAACATGAAAAAAAATTATTTCTCGAAAACGGTTCCGACGATTTTGATTAAAAAATTCTAAAATGTAGTCCATTTGAATACGAATCCAACGATATAAGCCGTTTTCCCGGGAAAAATCTAGTTCCTGAGATATTAGCTTAAAACGCGGACGGAGAGAGCCCGGGTTCGATTCCCCGACCAGGAGAAGTTATTTTTATGATAAATTTTGATGAAATGTTCAATAATATTTAAATGTACATTTGAAAACTAATAAATGGAAACACTGGGCTAAGTAATTATAAACTCATATATGAGAAAGTTTGTCTGAGTTGTCTCGGACCGATTTTTTGTATTTATACACATAACTCTTTTCTTACCTCTTTATAGCTGTTATATTTTCTACCCTTCCTTTAATTTTTGAATTGTTATCTCTCCTAATCCTAATAAAATAAAAATCAGTCCGATACAAATCAGACAAAGTTTTTCATATACGAGTTCATAATTACTTAGCCCAGTGTTTTCCATTTATTATTTTTAGTAGGTACATTTACATTTAATTATAATTGAACATTTTCATTAAAATTTAAAAATAACTTCTCCTCGGCGGTGAATTGATTCCGGCCTCTCTCCGTCCGCGGTTAAAGCTATTTTCTCAGGAACTAGATTTTTCCCGGGAAAACCGCTTATCGTTAGATTCGTATTTAAATGGACTACATTTGATAATTTTTTAATCAAAATCGTCGGAACCGTTTTTGAGAAATAATTTTTTTCACGTTTTTTGCATAGTTTTTGGGGGGTACCGCCTCCAAATTTGGAGCTAAAATTAATTTCTCGATTCTTCGGGGTATGATTTTTCTGTATCATATAATGAAAAAATCATCATATAATAATCATGTATGCAAAATTTTGTCAAAATTGGTCCAGTAATTTAGGCTCTAGGTCCTAGGTGACTGCACAGACAACAGACAGACATTTTTTAACCCTAGAAAGCTAACCTGGAGTCAAAATGACTCCCATTTTTTTTTAAACTACGAATGCACGGTGTCTGTAAAACACAGAACTCCCACATCTCAGCTATGCTATCTCCCACCCTTGAATGACCCTTCTACACTTCTATCAGTTCCACATTCAGATTCTAAAGAGGACATATCGTTTGTTTTTCTGCAGTCACGGAGTCATTTTGACTCCTGTTTAGTCTTACACGTAAATTTTTTGTAGGTCATTTTGACGCAGAATAGTATTTTTTAGAATAGTATGTCGTGTTATTGTTTATTTGGTCATTTCAAATCTTATAAATTTGATATTATATAACTTTTAATTCAATAATTATTTCAAATTGTAGGTAATATAATTGTAATTTATTCATTTATAAGTATAAATTGTTATATTTTTTTGTCTTTATATGTCTAAATTATATAAAGTTAATAGAATATGAATATAGTCAAATAATGGAGAAAAAATACAATGATCCAAACGACATTTATCGCTTGATGAAGGAAATGACCGATTCAGATACCGATTATGAAAAAGAGCGTATTCGACAATAATGGTGACGGTTGTGATTTGGACCCTGATTTGAATATAGAAAATGCCTTTTTTGATTCCATCAGCGATGATGAGGAAAATAATAAATTAATTGAAACAATTTACGAAATAGAAAAACCAAAGGAAAGGAAAGAAAAAAGCTACATAAAATAAAGTAAATAAAACCACTCCGGTAGATAACAATACCGGATATGTAATAGTAGTGCAGTTTGAAAAACCGGAATTTAAAGGAAAACTTTTTTTTTTGTGGCAAACAAAGCACCCAAGTGACCCATCAATTAGCAATAAAACGTGTTAAAAAAATATTGTACATATTAGGCCTTTATATTTTAATAAAACTGGGTATAATAGATTAGGGAGTCAATATGACTCAAAGTTAGCCTTAAGAGGTTAAAAAATATGGTTAGCGTTCTAGGGTAAAAACCTTTTTTCTTTTTTTGACTCAGGGGTTTTCAAAACGTGTAAACCCATTAAAATCTCAAAATTGAATTTTCGCGCCTTCACAATACTTTCTCTTTATATGAGAAAGTAAAAATATAAAGCTCAGTTCAGTGGCGTAGCTAGGGCATTGGGGGCCCCCCGCACGAACTTTTTGGGGGTCCTCGCCAAACAAAATGGATAAATAAAAAAAAAAAAACCTTGCGTTTAGAACTAGGGGCCCCCTCTTCGTTGATTTGGGGGCCCCCTGACGGTGGGGGCCCCTCTGTTATACCTTAAGAACAAAAAAAGACGAGACTGTCCAAAGTTAACAAAACTAGGCTAATTTGTAAAAATTTAGTTTTTATCTAATCTAAAATAAAATAAAATCGGTCCGAGACAACTCAGACAAACTTTCTCATATATGAGTTCATAATTACTTAGCCCAGTGTTTCCATTTATTAGTTTTCAAATGTACATTTAAATATTATTGAACATTTCATCAAAATTTATCATAAAAATAACTCCTGGGCGGGGAATCGAACCCGGGCTCTCTCCATCCGCGTTTTAAGCTAATTTCTCAGGAACTAGATTTTTCCCGGGAAAACGGCTTATATCGTTGGATTCGTATTCAAATGGACTACATTTTAGAATTTTTTAATCAAAATCGTCGGAACCGTTTTCGAGAAATAATTTTTTTTCAGGTTTTTTCAGAGTTTTTGGGGGGTAGTGCCCCCAAAATTAGAGCTAAAATTCATTTCTCGATTTCGCCTCGGGGTATGATTTTTCTGAACATGTATGCCAAATTTCGTCAAAATCGGCCCAGTAGTTTAGGGTCCAGGCGTCTGCATAGACGACAGACGACAGACGACAGACGACAGACAGACAGACATTTTTTAAAAACCACTTTTTTGGACTCAGGGGACCTCAAAACGTGTAAATCCATCAAAATCTCAAAATCGAATTTTCGCGCCATCACAATACTTTCTCTTTATATGAGAAAGTAATAAGAGGAGGCGTGTTTCATTACAATTCACAATATAATGTCCACTAAGGATAATATTTTTAAAAAATATGGCTATAGAAAATTTCAGGGCCCCAGAAATAAATTAATTTGTATGATTATATTTAAATATTATAATTTTTTTCTCAGATGATATTAATATTATAAAATTTTAGACATCCCAAAATTCAGTTACCATGTCCCAGTGACAGTTTAGGCCTATTTTTTATAATATCAATACTATTTTTACCAACTTGAAATAGGAATATTTTAGATTAAATAGTAAAATATTAAAGCTTACCAACTTATAGGTATAGGCCAACTTTTGTTGAATTTACATAATCTCTAGGTATATCCATTTTTAGGGTCCGTAGGCGAAACCAAACCGAGGACAATTATAATTTCTTGAGTTTGTCTGACTTTGCCTGAAGGTCGTTAAGGTTCTTTATTCCCGAAAGAACCCAACACAAAAATTTGAAACTTTCCAGTTATGTTTTGTGTAATAACACATAAATGTAGGAAAGCCCAAAAAAATTATCTTTCTCCCACTCTCCCCCGGTCAAATAAATTCCTGTTTCAATGGGGCGGCCAAAAACCGTCTCGCCTGTGGCGGCCAAAAGTGTAGCACCGGCGCTGCATACCCCGTTGTCACCAAATTGATCCCTTCCCCCTCATTTCTCATAATAAAACCAAATTTATACTTAGTAAATACAATGGTGTAATTTGACTTAATATAATATTGTTTTCCCTCATTAATTAGTTAAAAGAAGTAAAATAATGTTTTTAATTTACCTCCAACACCTTGGGTAATATCTGCTGCTGAGATCTGTAACAAATAACCGATATTGAAAGTAAATTAGTGCTAAAAAGCTGAAAGAACTCAGAATTCGCCTTTTTAATTAATAATTCTAAGGTATAAACGTTACTTTAAAAATCTTCAAACAAGCCTTATTTAATCTTTTAGGGTTAATTTGACTTTTTATTAATATAAAACCCTCAAATAAATAAATACTATGGGTATACTATTAGTCGTAATGGGTAACCTTTAAATCAGAGTTCATGTAGGTTTTCATGTTATTTAAAGGTGAAGATTAAGAGTGCAAGTGGAGTAGATATCAATCGAATAATGAAAAACTGAAAAGCCTTTCCACAGAATAGTGTTTATTTCAAAACTATAGCTTTCGGTCTCTCGGCCATCATCAGTGCCTACAGTAAAAAATAGACTGCCAATTAGTGTGGCACATAGCTTCCTCGCATCCTATCATGTACTTTATTGTTATATAAACATTAAAATTATTGTTATATTGTGTAAAAACTATTAATATAGTTTTAGCGATCTTTAACACTTCATAGCGGTGTCGCTGTTGGTTTTACTAAAAAGTTGTATTTGAAAAAAATGTTTGTCTCATTGAATAGACGAAGTTAGATTTTTTCCCGACCTAAAATTCCAATTTTAAATTGGAAGTTCACGTTTACGCGAGCGTTGCTCATGAACGCTTGGATGGATAACGTTGTCCAACGAACTCGTCCTGGGCATTGGTAAAATGAACATGTCTACCAAATTTCATTATAATCGGTCGACATTTACTCAAGTTATCGTCACACGTTTTATAATTCGCGGACACACAGACAGACAGACACGAGACCAAAAATGTTCCCTGATGTCAGAAACGGATTTCTGTCTTGGAATTTTTAAAATCGGAGACATGAAAGTTTTTCGTTCTCAAAAGTGAACACAATGCTTCCGTTACCTTCGGTAAGCTCGGAAGCAATAAATATGGCTACAAAGCACCATATAAAACAAGCAATTTCGACTTAAAAAATTCCAAAAAAAAGTTTTAAAAAAAAAAACCGAGAGGCCGAAAGCTATAGTTTTGAAATAAACACTATTCTGTGGAGAGGCTTTCCAGTTTTTCATTATTCTATTATTTTAAAGTTATTAATACAAAAAGTTTGCCCTTTTCCAATTTACCAATTTAATATAAATATAATGCATGAAAAAACTAGAGATAATGGCTTCTTAAATCATAATTTCAATCTTAATTTCCTTTCTTTTTCTTTTTTCTTCTTAAAATCCTTTTTTTAATCTTAATTTCCTAATGGCTTTCTTAAATAAAATGAAAGACGTAGATTGGTTGTTGACAAGTCATATTTTAATTTTATTAACTTATAGGTTATAATATACTGATAGGTTACACTTAAAGATTAAAATTTACTTCGATAAGTTGTCAATAATTCAATTTTTTTTTTACTATGACCTAAGCAACCCTGGTAAAAATTGGATTGCAGAATATAAAATATATATATATATATATTTTTTATATCTAAAATTGATTTCACTATTTCCCATGGGAGAATATTTTTTTCGGCTAATTATATAACAATTTCCTCTCTCGAATTGAATGCAAAAATTTCATGTATTTTATTGTTGCCAATATATAAATAAAAATTTCATTCAAATTGGTTCAGTAATTTAGAATCTATTCTCAATATTTTAGGGGACTATACTTAACTTACCATTAGCGTAATAACCACGTGTACTAAGGCCTTCATCTCGAAGAAGTAAGTGCAACTAATAAATGAACAACGTATGCTTCAATCCTCTCAACTAACTTTACATGGTATTGTTGGAATTATTTCTTTAAGTACTCCTAACTTTATCATTTAGAGGAAGTATAATACGAGTCGGCTACAATTAAATTGAATGTCTTTTCAAAAGCCACTTAATATAAAGCACGATTATTATGTTAAGCCATTTTCTATAATTATTTTATTCAGTATCAATCAGTTAAATAAGGCAAAATAAATACTTTGCCTACTTTACAATGGCTTTTTTAAATAACTTTAAAAATTGTTATCATACACCATAGAATATATAAATATAAATATATTCTTATGTATATATAAATATATTCAACTATGTAATTAAACTTGAACACTACTGAAAGACATATTTATATTAAAATTAAAAAGCAATTATATTCTAATTGAGGTAAGGCCAAGATAGTAGCTTTACAATTCATGTTTTTACACTAACATTATGGAAATATAAAGAAAAATAATTAATTGTAGCAACTAATCACATTTACGTATTGTAATTGGTGTTGCACCAAGATACTAAAACGTTTAACTAGGTACACTTCTGCTGGGCAGCAGAGTCAATCACCTATACACGAAAATGCTCTCTGACTTTTAGTACTTTCCAGAAAAGTCTTTCATCCGTACCAAAGCAACAGAAACATTCTATATTCTACAGGGTGGTCCAAAAGTCTCCCCCCCCCCCCCCTCTTAACTTTTGAACGGTTTGAGATAAATTAATGAAACTTGGGGGATCTCTACCATGCAAAGGGAAGTTTGTTTTCATGCAATCACCCACTAGGGGCAACCACCCACTTTGCCCCCAGGCCACCCAACTTCAAAATTTCAAATTGGAGTGTATAATTTTGATAGCATATTTGGATTCTACAGTGAAAAATAATAAACTTTTACTTTAAACTTTTTTTTCTATTCCCAATATTTTGCCCCCTATAGGTGGGCAAAGATAGCAAAATTACCCTACCGATAATACGTTGTAAAATCTAAACGGTTAGAGATAAATTAATGAAACTTAGGGGATCCGTACCATGTAAAGGTAAGTTTGTTTTCATGTAACCGCGCTGTAGGGGCAACCTCCCATTTTTCCCCTAGACCACCTAACTTCAAAATTTTGTCATAGAATGTGTATTTTTGATAGCAGATTTAGATTCTACGGCAAAAAATAAAAATATTTTACTTCAAACTTTTTTTTCTACCTCTAATATTTTGCCCCCTATAGGGGGGCAAAGGTATAAAAATCGTAGATTTCAGCGCCTGGGGGCAAAATGAAGGTTACCCCTAGTACGCGAGTGGATGATTAAACACTTCCCTTTACATGGTGCAGATCTCCCAAGTTCCATGACTTTATTTCAAACCGTTTAGATTTTATAACGATCTAAATGTTTTTTTTTACTATTTCGGAAGGGTTATTTTGCTATCTTTGCCCCCCTGTAGGGGGCAAAATATTGGAGATAGAAAAAATAGTTTCATGTAAAAGTTTATTATTTTTCACCGTAGAATCCAAATATGCTATCAAAAATATACGCTCCAATTTGAAATTTTGAAGTTGGGTGGCCTGGGGGCAAAGTGGGTGGTTGCCCCTAGTGGGTGTTTGCATGAAAACAAACTTCCCTTTGCATGGTAGAGATCCCCCAAGTTTCATTAATTTATCTCAAACCGTTCAAAAGTTAAGAGGGGGGGGGGGGGGGAGACTTTTGGACCACCCTGTATAGTAATATGAGTATGATTTTTAACAGCTCTAAAGATATAGTTATTTATGTAACTAGGCAGCTAAATGGAATTTTACTGACACATGATTAGATTAGCCTCCGAGCAGAAGGCGAGGACAGGCTAAGATAATTAACTGCCGAGGCGAAGCCGAGGCAGGTAATTTACCTTTTGGACTGCCGTGGCAGGCAATGAATAAACGAGAGAGAAATGTTTCCTTTGCTCTTGTTGCATACAATATTTTATCTACTCACGCTATGCAGATAAAAAATGGAAGCTTAGGAAGAGTTTGAGATGAATCGTCAATAAACTCAAACCAAAACAAGTCGTGCTCCAGTGTTACCACTTCTTACTCGAGATTAATTATTCGAAGACCTACAATTAAAATCCTTTTTCAGCTTATCATTTTTAAACTTAATACATTAATAATATAACACTGCTTTGTAATAAAACAAGTAGTACAAAATCAATCAAAAAAAATTCGAGGATGATTTTTTTTTTTTTTTTGCGAGGATCGTTTGGGACACATGAGAACTCCAACTTTTCGGGAACATCCGGTTGCGGAAGTACGGGGGCCGGGGTACAAAAAAGTATATACCCTTTATGATGCATGTCGTTGGAAAGCTCTTTAAGAGTACATTCATTTTCGTTACATACACTTTTGTCATATTTTCATTTTTGAGGGGGGTAAATTGGAAAAACAGGAAAAAAAGCTGCCGTGATAAAAGTCAAAATTCAAGGGAACTTTTTTTTTCAAGAATCGCATAGGGTATATAAGAACAGGTTAACTCCAATTTTGTGGTACCGTCCGGAAGGTGGATAAGGGAAACTCATCTTTTGTTCGCGTTTATCTCAAGTTTTTATTATTTTTCTGACTCCACTTCCGCTTTCCGGTGCGAGATCAAGCTCCGTTGTCACAGGTTCCAGTCCTCGGGCAGTTTTGTTCCACACCCCCCCCCCCCCCCCTCAGTAGGGTCAATGTGATTTTCCATATTACCCCCATCTTATATGAAGATATGACAAAAGTGTATATATAAAAAATTACTTTACTGTTAAAGAGCTTTCCAACGACATTCATCATAAATGGTATATACATTTTCAACTTTTGTACCCCGTAACCCATACTTCCGCCAACCGGATGTTCCCGAAAAGTTGGATTTAAGCTTTTCTCATGTGCCCCATGCGATTCACAAAAAAATGTAGTCTCGAATTTTTGCTCACAAATTGACTGTTCATTTATAATTTTTTTTCTTGTTTTTCCATATTACCCCCCTCTTAAATGAAGATATGACAATAGTGTATATAACCAAAAATTACTGTATTCTTAAAGAGCATTCCAACGACATGCATCATGAAGGGTATATACTTTTTTTACTTTTGTACCTCGTACCCCGTACTTCCACAACCGGATGTTGTATACAGGTTGATAGAACTGAGGTATACAGGTTGATAGAACTGAGGTATACAGGTTGATAGAACTGAGACTGAGGTATACAGGTTGATAGAACTGAGGTATACAGGTTGATAGAACTGAGACTGAGGTATACAGGTTGATAGAACTGAGACTGAGGTATACAGGTTGATAGAACTGAGGTATACAGGTTGATAGAACTGAGACTGAGGTATACAGGTTGATAGAACTGAGACTGAGGTATACAGGTTGATAGAACTGAGGTATACAGGTTGATAGAACTGAGACTGAGGTATACAGGTTGATAGAACTGAGGTATACAGGTTGATAGAACTGAGACTGAGGTATACAGGTTGATAGAACTGAGACTGAGGTATACAGGTTGATAGAACTGATGTATACAGGTTGATAGAACTGAGACTGAGTTATACAGGTTAATAGAACTGAGGTATACAGGTTGATTGCTGGCATAAAGACAAGGACTCAAGAGAATATGTAATATATAATCATTAAATACTTAGACATATTCTCACTTGTAATAATATCATTTATTTTAATTGTCGAAATGCAAACAAAAGAGATTTCAATACTGTAACTTAGAGAGAACTTACTGCCCAAATCTATTATGTCTATATCGACAAATAATTGTTTAGATAATTATAATAAATTAATTATTAAGGGCCTGCGGCTTTCACCTTGGTGGGTCCATGCAAGGAATGAATATTTTAGTGGTGGGGTCATCATTAAAATTAATACTTTTTTGGAGTGTATATTCCTCTATTCTTCTGATGCATTGTCCGGAACGAGGACTCATGAGAATATAATCATTAAATACTTAGAGACTTTCTCACTTGTAACAACATAATTTATTTTAATTGTCGAAATACAAACAAAAGAAATTTCAATACTGCAACTTTGAGTTACTCGCTATATTTATTTAAATTATATATACCAAAAAAAATTCTCTAAACTCCTAGATAATAAATAATTGTATCTTAATGTCGAGAGAATATAACTGTTAAATATACTTTATAACATATTCCTACAAAGCAATGACATGCAACTTAAATAATAAATTTTAATGGTAGAAAACCAAACAAAAGATAGTTCAATACCCGGGTATTATTTTCAAATATTGACTCACTAACCAAGATAACATTTAAAGGGGATTTCAATTACATATTTATATTTGCCGAATATATCATGTCTATATCGACAAATAAGCGTTAAGATAATTATAATGAAATAATTATTACGGGCCTTGGGCCATGAAAGGAATGAATATTTTAGTGGTGGGGTCATCATTAAAATTAATACCTTAGAGTTTCTTTATTAGTAGTTTCATTAGGAAGAAGGAGTGCCCTGTATTCTTCTGACACATTGTCTCTAACACAGATAATGACACAGATGATGGCTGATGTTACGTCGTCACATCTCTAGGAGTTTGAAGTATTTTGCACTAAATGTCAAAATAACGACCATACCTCACGTACTTTATTATATTAAGGAACATCGCTCACCATTAACCACCAGAATTTCTTATATTATTTTTCTTCGCTACAACAGCGGTGTTACCAGTGAGTAAATACCGATTTTGCCATCCCAGCGTTGCGAGAGGACCTCAATAAATATAGGAACCAATGATAAAAATTGACTGCCAATTAGTGAGACACATAGCTTTCTCGCATGATTCTATGCTTTTACAAGCCATTATTGTCTAATTTATTGTTTAATTATTATTTAAATTATTTCCCTGTTTTGCTTCTGAGCTTACCGAAGGTAACGGAAGCTATGTGATCATTCTGAAGAACGAAAATATTTTATGTCTCTGATTTCAAAAATTCTAAGACAGAAATCAGTTTCAGATATCAGGGAATATTTTTGGTTCCATCTCTGCTTTCGGTCTGTCAGTCTGTCTTTCGGTCTGCCGCTCATTTCTTACAAACTCGTCTTAAACTTATATCTTAGTCTTATATCTTAAACCTACTCGTCCGATTTAATGAAATTTGAATGGTAAGTCAAATTAGCCCATTGTCGGTCCCATATAAGTTGCAATCTTATTGCCTTGTTGACCAAACGTTGTAAAGATCAGGAATTATCCTTAAAACCAGAGAAAACATGAGAATATTTTTCACCAAGTACTGGCCCCCTGTGTTTTGGTTTTCCTGCTTCCTCTTTGTCATCAGTCAACCTGTATATACCAATGCTTTTACAAGCGGGATTATGTCGGCTGTGCACTAGCATGGTGAATGTAAGGCCCGCAAACCTCCCAGTACATCCCGCAGCAATTAATTAAACAAACGGAAATTAAACACCCTCAAAGCCCGCAAACAAACATAGACAATACCACCCCTGCCACAAGTAATAACTGGGCCGATGATATGAGATAGAATGATTGGATTAAAACTATAATTGAAATGACTGATCTCTCTGAGTGCCGGACAGAGTGTCGGCCCATTGAGGGGGCCACCCGCCTCCGCCGGTTACGAACCTAGATTCTGCACTTTCACTCTAGACTGCAAACAGAAAATATTTACCTGTTAATGGTTTGATGATGGAGGATGATTCGGTTATATCTTCATCTCAAACATTCAAGAAAAAGAAGAAGAAAATCCGGGGATATTTGTAATGGCCTGACGCAATAACAGTTGATCACCAGCAATTCGAAATGAAATGCACCTAGAAACCCGAAGGCATAGTGAGTGTCGAACGGGAACCACAGTTCAATCGGCAGAGCAAAGGCCTTCAAGTTGACAAAGTATTGGTATACATGTTGGCTGCTGGCAATGAGGAACCACCAAAACCAAAACACAGGGCCCCAGAACTTGGTGAAAAATAATCTCATGTTTTCTCTGGTAGTCCAGTCCTCGACTGGACGGGTCATGCCAGATTGTTCCAGTCTTACCATCGTTTCTATGTATTTGGCTAGGTGTTCGCGATAAAACATCAAAAGGACGTGAGCGACAACGCCCATGGTGATAGCCACGACTAGGTGAATCAAAGAAACTGCCTTGACAAAGTCACGGGTATAAAATAATAAAGTGTACGCGATCAAAAATGCTGTGATCAAAAACGCTATTAATGGTGCCAATAACAAATAAAAATAATTGTTAGCTAAGAAGATAAATATATGGTCTGGATCGACTCCGATAAAGGAACCGGACACGAAGGTATAATAACCTATTTTACTTTTCCAAAACCGTAACGCGAAGTCCTTCGTTCGATTTACTGGACCGATTTGTTTTTTACAATTGTCCACTAGATACAACACTCACTGTGTGCTGTCAAAAACACATTTACTGTTAAATGTGTATGAAAATTCAATATCAGGCAGGCAGGGAGTCAGAATCAGTGGTCTATATCAGTGGTTCTCAACCTTTTCTGATCGCGGACCGGTAAAAAACTTAGATTCATTCTGCGGACCGGTTGACAAAAAATAGCGGGAATTTCTTCTTTTCCATTCATACTTAATTTACATGCATTAACTTCATTGAAGGTTTTATATGGGTTGGTTACCCATAGGTTTATATTTCTGAGGTCTTCATTCTCTGGATACTATTGGTAAAAGCTGAAAGCTAATTTAAATGAGTTCTTACAAATTCTAAATTAATATTATTAATAAAATATTACCGGACCTAAACCAAAACATTTAAAATTCATACTTGATAGCACTTTGCTCCCATAGCATTTTTTTATTTTTATTTTTTTTTATTTTTATTATTTTTTTTTTTATAACGCATCCATTTTATTCCAGACGCATAGAGTGAATATATTTTTTATATGAAGAGTTAAATTTAAATAATTTAAAATGGTAAATATGTCCGCTAACTTAGTTATCCATTCTTCATCAACCAACTTCTCTGCAAAGGATAATTTTGATCTCTGAGGAACATGTTTATTTCCTCTCTGAGTAAAATAAACGACTTTTTTATTTTATAAAAATAAACATACGAAATTGTCTTACTAAATTAATGAACACTGCAAATACATAAGGAAATATTACTGTGCGTAATTGCACTCATGACGATATAAATACAGCAAATAACATCCGCACCAGATGAAATCAAACGTGACTCTTTTTTTATATTTAAAACTCATAATAATTGAGTAAATATGGAATAAGAAGAAATTGACGGTATTTCAACCATAAAAACATTCAGAGAACTCCTATACAAATAGATAAGAAATTCTTAATATCTTAATTTCTTAAATTATTCAGATATGTATAATTTAAAATAATTTATAGCCATCTTTGACTGCGTTTAAAGAAATTCAAAGAAAATTTGTAGTTATATCCTTCTTCTTTAATTCCATTCATTCAATGTATAATAATTCCATTATTTATATAACCTTGTGTTTTAAAAATTAATATTTCTTGAATATTTGTGATAAGAAAGAATATTGAACTCTTGTAAAATAAAGGTAGTTTTTCAGTTTCATAATAATTCTATTCTATTTATTTATTATTCTTTTTATTTTGTTTTATTTTTTAAGTTTAATAATTTATTTTTTCTCTAACAGCCCAAAATTTTCCGCGGACCGGTCAAAATTTTCCACGGACCGGTACCGGTCCGTGAACCGGCGGTTGAGAAACACTGGTCTATAGGACAAATTAGTTTAGGATTCTATGATATCTGTCTATTATATGTTCACTTTAAATAAATGTTTTAATAAACAAGACGCAACATTGAGCTTATCAAACATATTATTTTATCGTAACTTGAAGAAGGGTGAGGTAGATTTTATAAAAAGAAAAACACCTTTTTAATTGATAAAATTTAGCTTTAATAAAACACTTTTTATTTTAAAAAGAAATTTAAAAAATTACAGATATTTTCTTTTTATTGAAAATAAATAACAGTACAAGAGAGAGACTGTACTAGAATAGAAAGAGTATCAAGTAAAATTAAAATAATGATTGTAATATTCAATGTCATAATTAAATAAAATTTTAAAAATAAACAAATTAATGTTTTAATGTTAAAATATTAATTATAAATAATCTTACATGTAGGTAGATTTTATTTGATGAGTGCGATATGTTGCAATTCGAGGTGAAGCAAGCCTATAAAATGTTAAATATCATGTTACGTATAGCGTAACACTGCGTTTCATTGCACTTGCAGGATTAAGTAAAAATCTATATACAAGGTGATTCAGAAACAAAACCAGCAATAAATCAGCAAGAAATGAAGGTAATGAAAAATGTTACTTGCCAAGTTCAAAAATATAGCTTTAATAAAACACTTATTTATTTATAACTAATAGTTGTTTTAATATTTTAAAAAGAAATTAACTTTGCGAGACAGAGAGAGTGTTCAAGGATAGAAAGAGTGACAAGTAAAACTGAAATAATTAACGTAATGAAGAAATTAAGTTGACATGTGTCTGTGTGCTTTAGAACACATAAAGGGCCCCTAAGTCCGTAAGCAGTTTAAAAATTGGACGGGTCCGTCAACCAGCATATTCGGTCCAGCCGTTACAAAATAACGCCACTTAAAAAATCTTTCTATTTTAATAAAATAAAGTTTTGTAAATAAACAATTCCAGTGAGATAGATTTATACCAACGACAGACAGAGATTTCGCTTCCGAGCTTACCGAAGGTAACGGAAGCTATGAAATAGTTCTAAAGAACGAAAATATTTTATGTCTCCGATTTCAAAAATTCCATGACAAAAGTCCGTTTCAAATATCAGGGATCATTTTTGGTTTCGTGTCTGTCTGTCGGTCTGTCTTTCAATTTTTGCGAACCAACAAATCATGAAATTTTTTTTAATTTAATTAAATTTGCATGGTAGGCCATAATTAGCCCATTGTTGGTCCCATATAAGTTTTAACCTTCTGCGCTCATTTGTTTCTCTTCCACATGCATACACACACATTTACACAAACTTGCATTTCTTCACACCTATAGCTTCAAAAGTACGTATCTGATATGTATGAAACTTTTATAGTTCATCGAAAGAAACCTGCAGATAGCCCCAGATTAATATTAACCGTCTGCGCCCTTTAACTTTTGCTAAATAGATATTTAAATTCAGAAAACAAAATCCAAACAATTTTGACAAATTAAATAGCAGTCTTGTTTAAACCAAATACAAATTAAAAGCAATAAAAATAAATCAATGAAAATGGGCTAAATTACCTATAACCTTGACGAAAGGTTATCTTAACAATAGTGATGCAAACAGACCGAGGCATTCCTTTAACAGTCTAACATAACCTTCACTCACATGTCAACAGTAAATTTACATTAACTAAGTAGTGATAAAACAATTATATTGGTATTGTACCATAGATAATTATTTAAATACTTTTATCAACAGTAATGTACCCATGACATGGTACTTTTATTTGTTTATATTGCATGTAATGAAACTAAAATTACAGTAAGAACACGACTGGATTGCAGAGTGTGATGAGCAGGTTACTGTTGTTCGAAGGCTAACAAGACGTTCATGAATGAATACGCTGAGTTAATCATCTGTAATGAACAATATATGAAATTATTTTATATTATAAGAAAGTAGTATCTATGTATTACGAGGAGCAGTTATAGTCCACGAGATAGCGTGCGTTAACTTTTATCAAGCTATTATGAGTAGAAAACGTGATCGGCAAAATTCGTCCCTAGGTCATAGCTAGGTCATAGCAGCCAGGTCTCAACCATGTTGGTGGTCAAGGAAGAAGACCAAAAATCAAGTTTTTTCACTTTACACGTGACCACTATTATTTGAAGAAATATTTATATAACTATAACCTACCTATAAATATATAAAATTTAAGTTCTGGGCATTTGGTCAGAATGGCGAAATTTGTGATACTCTTACTTTTCATACATTCCGAAAACCGAACTTTTTTCGTGTGTGTGTGACTTTATAGGCGCAAAACTGGCTAAACGTAATTTAATTTTACTACCGAAGTTAACGGAAGCTACGTGATCGTTCTGAATAACCATCTTTAACGCTCTTTAACTTTTTCTTAAATGATACTTTAGTTCACTTAGAAAACCAAAACAATTTTGACATTGAAAAAAAATGGAGGGGAACAATTAAATAAATCAGATAATAACAGCTTTTAAAAGCATAAAATCAATAAAGTACGTGATAGGATGCGAGGAAGATATGTGCCACAATAATTGGCAGTACCTATATTTTTTCAGAGGTAAACGCAAACATAGTACGCATGTTGTAGGCTTGGTTACATCGAAAAATTTATAGCAGAATCAAAGTTATAAACAATTTTATATATTAAAGAAAAAACGTAAAAAAATAGGTTGACTAAAAGTATACTCGTATATGAAGTGACAAAACCCACTGATTTGCTAATCAAAATGTTTAGGTACTTCTAGATCACCTAAAGACTCCCGGTTTTTTGAATTTGGTCAGAAATTGGCCCAAACCGACAGGAAAAATCCGAAAAGTTAAAAAAATAAATGTTTACCCCCTTAAAAAATTAAAGATAGTAGTAAAGTTTTCTTGAAGGCTTATTGCAGCTAAACGGTCGAAAAATCGTATCGAAAAGCAAATTGCACCTGCAGTAACTGATTTGAAAAGATCTATAACATATATATATATATATATATATATATATATATATATATATATATATATATATATATATATATATATATATATATATATATATATATATATATATATATATATATATCTATAATATAAGTGGCAATGTCCTGATTGACTGACTGACTGACTGACATAGAATCAACGCACAGCAAAATCTGCTTAACCAAGAGACTTGAAATTTTTAGGATATACTCGGTTCATATCCTAGGCATCCACTAAGAAAGGATTTTGCGAAATTTTTATTTTTGTACCCAGGGGTACGGGGTACAAATGTCAAAGTAATGAATACTTTTAATGATGCATATCGTTAAAAAGCTCTTTAAAAGTACAGTAATTGTTGTTATGTACAGTTTTGTCATATTTTCATTTAGGAGGGGGTAAAATGGAAAAATGTGTATAACTACATCTTATATAAATGAAGAGTGTCTACGAGTGTCTTTTATCTTATATAAATGAAGAGTGTCTATGAGTGTACTGCTTACATGAGATTATAAAGTTAAAATGTTGGTACACATGAGTACGGGGTACAAATGCCAAAGTAATTGACAGGTACCCTTTATGATGCATATCGTTGAAAGGCTCTTTAAGAGAAAAGTCATTGTAATGTACGTTTTTGTCATTATTTTCATTTAGGAGAGGGGTAAAAAGGAAATGTTAACGCAAGTGAAGAGTGGGAACATAAGCCCAGAACATTGAGAAGGGAATTGAGCCCAGACCGATCTCCTAAAGTTAGGAAGTTAATACTTGAGAAAGAGCTCTTATTTTGGATGTAAGCATGTATATTAATAAAAGATAATTCCAATTTCAACCAAGGGATGTAAAATGACACGGGAAGGGGGGGGGGTACAGAAGGATAATACCACTGCTTTTCCTTTTTAAAAATTTAGTCGGAATGAATAACTAATTTGGGATATTAGCAAATTATCTTATCAAAGGGGAGAGGGTATAGAAATAAGAGGGAGGGATAGAATATAGATATTCTCGCTTTGTAAAATAATTTAAATGTTTCTTGATGGTAGTTTATAAATCCATTAAATTGAAAATAAAATACCCCGTAGCGAAGCACGGGTATTCAGCTAATATATATATATATATATATATATATATATATATATATATATATATATATATATATATATATATATATATATATATATATTTGAGAGTATTTTATTCTTAGTAATGGAATTTATTATGTATACTATTGTCCTGATTCTATTCCTAAAAGGCTTTGGAAAAAACTATTTGGCCTTTAATTTAAGTGCTAAGCCTACATGATAATAGGAAACACGCGGGGTGAAGGCTATTCTGCCTATAAACAGCTTGTGGCAAAGCTATATCCCGCTGACTCCATATTCTTCTTCACAAAATTTTAACTTGAGCTTGACAATTGAAGAATTGATTCACAGACCATAGTGATTTGTATTTTTTGATTTGTTACCATTGCGGATTGAGGAAGAGACCTCTAGTTTGCAGTATTCTTTCATTTTTACAAGTCCTATGGATACATTTCCTTTCTTTTAGCTGCCCCCTAAATCCCCCATGTTTATACTTTATAGACATTTAATGAGTTTGGTTTTTTCCACTCCTTATTGCTTCTAACAGGGGCAAATCATTTAATTAATATGAAATAATAACATTATACATACTTAAAAACTATAAGGGTAAGCATACACTGCACGTGCGGTCGTACTACCAAAGGCTACGTATAGCCTAAAATATTCTATCAAACATCCAAATGAAGCTCTTGCACAGGGAAAGTTTAATAATACTACTTGATTTTATCCTTTGTCATTCCAACATAGGATTAAAGAAAGGATTAAAGAAAGCTAGTATAAATACGCTGTCCTTCACTCCAGTTGTCAGTAGGTCTTGTTGTTGCTTCAAGTAAACATCACGATGCACCACACCCCTGCAGATGAGTCTACCCCCGGAAGCCTACGCACCAAGATAAAGAAGAAAAAGAAGACTGCTATTATCTGTTCAAGTAGTACAACTAAGCACCTAAGCAACACGACTTAAGCGTATGCCAATGCACGATCAAGTGTATGCTTCCCTGAATGAATCGGTTGATACCTACAGTTGCATACGTGTCGTAGTTTGGTTTAATAGTGACGTAAGATGAAGTGATTGAAAGAGGTTCCAGAGTTCTGGCCAACATGATCCTGAGAGATCTCTTCATATCTTCAGGCCAATCGTACCAGTTAGTGAAGTATAGCTCCTCTCTCAAATTTTCACCCTGATACATATATTAACAATATATGCTAATAAGAAACATTAAAATAAGATACATTTTGTTGCTAGCATATATTTTTTTATTTTCCATTCTAAACATATATTGGATAAAGTATCTTTTCTTTTGGGAAACCAAGATTAAGGTTTGCAAAACACACTATCAATAGAGGCATTTGTTTAATTTGTTTACCATATCAGTTAGTTGTTGGCCGAGATAGCTAACTATTGCTCCGATAAGAATATTCATTATGAGTAAAACAGCGAAGATAATTCTTAAAGAATAATCATCAGTCTAAAACAAAAACGTAACATCTATGTATTATATATTTAAAAAAAGTATAATTTTAGTAAATGGTAAAAAAGAAAAAAAATAAATAAAGAAGTAAATAAATAAACTTAATCATAAAGAAAGGTATGCTCACAGTTACTACGATGCATATGCCGAGAGCAAAGATTGTTGCCCCAGAACCAAATATTACACTCAAAGGAACGCCACTCACCGTTTGTAAATCTTCGAACAAACTGAAACATGCATGGGAGTATATTAATTATATCTAAAGGAAAGAGCAATTATTGACTCTAGAGGTCATGTATAAGTAACTAATATTTAACATATTTATTTCGGTTTTATTAAAAATGTTTTCATGATGCGAAGGACGGATAGACGAACCACCGAAAGCATTTATGTTAAATATTGGCCGCAATCATAAATTTAAAGTTGTCAAAAAAACTGAGATGATGTGTCGAATTTCGCACCAAGTCGCATAATCTTTATTTAATAAAATTAATGCAAGCTCACTACACTCGCATCTCGCATGTTTATACAGCATTTATTGATAATATTTATTTTCAAAAGTTGTTGCACCTAATCATTACTTAATCTAGATATTGCAGACTCGCTGCGCTCGCCTGTCTACACAGTATTTGTTGCATAAAAAGGCGAGCGCAGCGAACTTTTAATAAACAATTACTGAATAAACAGGCGAGCATAGCGAGCCTGCTACAAATCTATTAAATAAAAATTACCTATAAATGGTCTATAAACTGGCCAGCCTGCAATAATTCTATTAAATAATAATTACCTACACATACCATACAAACGGGGTGCATAGCGAGCTTGCAAAACTTTTAAATAAAGGTCATCTATACAAATGCAAGATAAATACGATTAGGATTCTATTAAATAAAGATTGATCCCGGTAAAGAACCGGCCTTTAATAGTTATTTATGTAACTAGGCAGCAAAATGGAATTTTACTGACGAGTGATTAGATTAGCCTCCGATCCGAAGACGAGGACAGGCTATGATAATTAACTATGTTAATTTACCTATTTGACCTATTACTAGAAGTATTAAAGATATCTTTGATTGCTTAAAAGAAAACATAACTAGGATACATCAAGAAAAGTAGCTAGTCTAATGTAGAATGACTTCAATAATAATAATAATATGGATGTACAATGTTTACATGACGCTGCAGTAAAGCCAGTGACTCCACTATTTGTTTAATTAAAGATCTACTAATCATTGAACTTATTTAACAGAATTAACAAATATAAACCAGTTATTTTATTATAAAAACGTTTATTTATTAAATATTACTTATTAAACTATAATATATAATGTTATAAGATAGAGATAATAGTTATAAACTGTCATTGCCAAAATTTTACTGCATAGGCATAAACATTTTTCCTCATTTTACCGCCTAGGCAGTAAAATCACATTTCTCTACTCGAAATCAGTTCAATAATGCCTCATTTTGCTGCCACAAGTAGATAAAATATCTTTAAACAATGTATAACATAAATATGCTGACTAAAACTATTTCTTTAGTCCATTATGTAGGCCACTATCTTGAAATTATTAAGTAAAATAATTAAGTAATTACGATTTTTTTCTTATTCTTAAAGACCTTTTAAACGACGCATAACATGTCATGTGGAAAACCTTTTTTAGAGTCGTCCTTCTAATTGGGCACCATTTTGAAATTATAAATGTGAAATTTTAATAGTTATTTACTCTTTTCCTACTTTTGGAGACCTTTAAAAAAATGTATAACATGTCATGCTGACTAAACTGTTTTTAGTAAAAAGTAAAAAAACTTTTTTCCCCCCTCCCTACTAAAAAAGACAAAAACATCATATTAATTGATTTTAATGACTTCAAAGAAACAAACACTAATGCCGAATTTCAAAAAATTTAAATTAAAAAGTAGATAAAAATTAACATGTAAATCAATTTTATGGACTAAGGAATCCATGCCAATTTTCAAGAAACAATAAAAATAAACCTTATTTTAGATGTTTACAACATCAATGCAAAATTTGGAGAAAAGCAAAAAACGAGTTTAGTTGCGAAACAAAGAAGAGGCGTCGCTCTATGTAAACCTAATAGTCAGGGTGCCAAATGGCTATTTTTATGGTAACCTGGAATTAACGTATACATAAATTTTTTTTTCGTTTTTTTGTTCAATAATATGTATACTTTAAGAATCCGAGTGATGCCACCCTGTCACCCTTGAGCATTTTCAGAAAAATCAAAATGGCGGCAAATAAATACTGAAAAATTAAGGTTTTCTGATTAGATTCAATATGGGCGTGCGATACATCATTTCTTAGGTTTTTGATGTCAAGGAACATGAATCTGAGTGCCTAGAATGGGTTTGAATAAAAATTGTATGTTATTTTATAATGTTTTATTTATTTTAAAAAAGCAGGATTCCCATCCTTTATTCAGTATAGGAGGCTCTTACACGTCCGCTAGTTTACCCTCTTCCAGTCGTCCAATCGAACTGAAACTTGGCACATAGACTCTCTACCACAAAAACATTTTAACAAATTAATTAATTAATTAATTTTTCAATTTAATTAATTTAATTAAATTAATTAAATTTTTATTTTATTTCTATTACTTAATTTTTTCAATATTTAATTAATCCATTTATTTTTAAAAAGTTAGTTAATTAAATTGAAAAATTAATTAATTAATTAATTTTTTAAAATGTTTTTGTGGTATAGAGTCTATGTGCCAAGTTTCAGCTCGATTGGACTACTGGAAGAGGGTAAACTAGCCGGACGTGTAAGAGCGGGCCTCAAAAGTGTCCATGACCGTTATAGGATAGGTAGTAACCTCTTTTAAAAAAAAATGTTATATCTAAAACCATACAAAAAAGTGTTTAAAAAAGCAAACAAGGCTTCAATACAAAATTCACACATATTCACTAAAAAAAAAAAAAAAAAAAAAAAATATCTGCCAATTGCTGTGGCACATAGCATTCTCGCGTCCTATTTCGTATATACTTAAATGATTTTATGCATTTACAACCCATACTTGTCAAAATTATTTCATTTTCCCCGTTTTTTATATCTGACAAAATTGTTTTGATATTTTAGATGAATTAAAGTCTCATTTTAGCAAAATTTAAAGTGCGCAGACGGTTTAAATTAATCTGGGACTATCTGCGGTCTACTTTCGACAAACCACCCAAATATCATAAAAATCATATGAGTACTTTTGAAGATATAGGTGAAATTAATTGTATGTTTGTGCGTATGTGGAAGACAAGCAAATGAGGATGAAACTTTTATAGGATCAAAAAAAGCTTATTATGACCTAACATCCAAAATTCATTAAAATTGGATAAGTATAGTTTTTATGACTTGTTGGTTCGCAAAAATTGTGGACAGACCAACAGACAGACACGGAACAAGAAATGTTTCGTATGTCTTTTTTAATTAAATAAATTATTAATTAATTTTTAAATTTAATTAATTATCTTTTTAAAAATGAATTAATTAATTTAATTTAAAAAGTAATAAAAATAAAATTAATTAATTGGCATACAATCTTTGGAGGGCTAATTAACTCACGTCCAGTCGAGCTGAAACTTTGCACATAGACTCTGCACCAATAAAAAATAGTCTAACAAATTAATTAATACATTAATTTTTAAATGTTATTAATTATCTATTTAATTTACGCTTACAAAATAAATGGATGGATATAAAGGATTTATAATAACTTTTTTTTACCTGTTTTACTTGTTTTATGGGCTAGTATTATTTGATAAGTTGTTAGGGTAATGTGATCCTAAGTATGCAGCTTCGAAAAACATGTGCTCGCTGCGTAGCAAAAGTAAACTGAAAAATTGTCGGGCTTCTTTCAGTTGTTGCCATATAACTCGTTTACTATGTTGTTCGATTTTAGTCGTATTTTTTAGTATATTTTTAAATTTGCAGCAGCATAAGCCCAACGGCAACTCTGAACGTTCAATAATTTCAGAGATATGACACTTCAAAAAGTAGTAATTTTTTCCCCAAAAAAATGAAAATTTTAGGTATTGGTCTCATTTCAGGCCGAATATCGGCATTAAACCGCTCTCTTAAAAGAAAATTCATAAGAAATCAAGTTGTAGTAAATTTAATTAGGTTCCTTGACAGTACAAACGAAGGCTGTAGGCCCAATAGTTCTGGTGCAATAAAAAAAAAATGAATATTAGATTTGTGTGGGCGTTCTATATGAAAGACGAATCTGGAGAGAAGGGTCTGTTTCTCCCTGTATGGAGGGGACGCATCAATTGTCACCCTAAACGGCCACCGGTTCCGCCTATTCGTTAAGTCAGCAGAAAACGCTTAAAAGGAAGCCAATCAAATTTGATGCAACTATATTTCTTCTTACTTTTCTCGTAGGTGAGCGGTTTTATGCCGATATTCGGCCCGAAACGAGAGCAATACCTAAATTTTCAATTTTTTGGAAAAAACTGCCAATTTTTGAAGTGTTATATCTAAGAAACTATTAGAAGTTCAGAGTTGCGGCTGGACTTATGCTGCTGCAAATTTACTGCATTTTAAAAATGTAATAACAACTAACATCGAACTATGTATGTTTGTGCGCATGTGGAAGATAAATAAATGGGTACAGAAGTTTAATCATATATGGGACCAAAAATGGGCTAATTATGACCTACCATCCTAATTTCAATAATATCAGATGAGTAGTTTTTAAGATATGTTGGTTCGCAAAAATTGAGCGACAGACCGATAGACAGACAAGGAACCAAAAATGTTCCCTGATGTCTAAACCGAATTTCTGTCTGGGAATTTTTGAAATCAGAGACATAAAAATTGTCGTTCTTCAGAACGATCACATTGTATTCAATTAATATAATAAAATACATGTAGAAAAGTAAAAACGGGTTGGATATTTTATTTTTGTTTTTCGGCAAAATTCATTTTTAAATCTTAAACATTGAGGGGGACACGCCCCCCCCCCCCCTTCCCGGCGACGACGCCTGTGAGGTCCATTAACCAAATATGGTACTATGATTGAGCTGATAGTCTCCAATGACCTAAAAAAGGTAATGATGACTATAAAAATCCTAATTTAATCGCAAAAGCATATAATTTTGTACATATTGGCCGCCATCTTGAATTTCTCAAATTGCTCAAGGGTGACAGAGTGGCATCAATCGGATTTTTGAAATACACCTTAAATACAACCAAAATCAACAAAAACATTTTATGTATACCTCATTTCCCACTTTTTTGATTGGCACCCTGACTATAAAGGGCATGTACAATTTTGTCGTGTGTGCACTAGCAGGGTGAATGTGAGGCCCGCAATTCTCCCAGTACATTCCGTAGCAATTACTCACACGGAAATTAAACACCCTCAAAACACGCAAACAAACACAGACAATACCACCTCTGCCAATAGTTATTACTGGGCCGATGATAAGTGATGGAATGATTGGATAAAAGTGACACGTAATATACTGGTTTAACTAAAACTATAATTGAAATGATTGATCACTCTGAGAGAGGGCCACCCTCCTCCGCCGGTTACGAACATAAATTCATCACTTTCACCCTAGACTGCAAGCAGAAAATATTAACCTGATAATGGTTTGATGATGGAGGATGATTCGTTTATATCTTCTTCTCAAACATTCAAGGAACTTAGCATCTCTGTAGAGGTCGAAAGAAGATATTGTAGGTTTATAGTCTCGACCTTCCTCTGTATTCTTGAAATCGGACACCGTGTCTTGATGAAACGTTTTAAGAGAATCGATTAACATCGAGTACTCGTCCATCATCATGTTGCATAGAAACAAAAATCCGGGGATATTTGTAATGGCCTGCACGCAATAAAAGTTGATCACCAGCAATTCGAAAATAAATGCGCCTAGGAACCCTAAGGTAGTGTGAGTGTCGAACGGGAACCACAGTTCAATCGGCAGAACAAAGGCTTTCGAGTTGATAAAGTATTGGTATACAGGTTGACTGCTGGCAAAGAGGAACCAGGAAAACCAAAACACAGGAGGCCAGTACTTGGTGAAAAATAATCTCATGTTTTCTCTGGTAGTCGAGTCCTCGACTGGACGGGTCATGCCAGATTGTTCCAATCTTAACATCGTTTCTATGTATACGGCTAGGTGTTCGCGATTAAACATCAAATGGACGTGAGCGACAATACCCATGGTGATAGCCACGACTAGGTGAATCAAGGAAACTGCCTTGACAAAGTCACGGGTATAAAACAATAAAGTGTACGCGATCAAAAAATACGCTATTAATGGTGCCACTAACAAATAAAAATTGTAAGCTAAGAAGATAAATATATGGTCTGGATCAACTCTGATAAAGGAACCGGACACGTAGGTATAAAAACCTAATTTACTTTCCCAGTAGCTAAATACGATGTCTTCGGGGTGATCTTCCAGGTGCACGTTTATACATTCACACACTCTTTTGCTCAAACGTTTTTTCAAATTTTCAAACATTTCGCATTTACAATTTCACTTGTAAACCGATAAAGCCCTGAAGACAACTATTGCCTCTAAAGTTTCTACACTCTTAGATATTAATTAATTCTCCCCCAATCTCGAGAGAATAGAACGGTTTAATATACTGTATAACTCTTGCACATACAAACTTATGGCATGCAACTTAAATAATTTTGTTTTAATTAAAGATAATCAAACAAATGTACGTTCGATACTAAACTTTTCCATGCAGTTACAAACCAACGAAGAACCAAGTAAACATTTTACAGGATTTAAATTAAATATTTATTATTATCATTTTTCTTCTTGGGCTCTTAGGATTTAAAATATTAATAGAACAATTATCAAATCTATCATGTCTATATAGAGGAATAAGTTTTTGGATACTTATAATTACATAATTATTACGGGTCTTCACCCCGAGGGATTCACGCAAGGAATTTATGTCCTAGTGGTATGGGTCGCCATTAAAATAAATAATTTATATGTAGGTGTGTTTTTTTTATTTATTAGTTTTATCGGAGGGAATGAGTAGCCATTCTTCCGACGAATTATCTCTAACACAGATGTAGTGTAGTACGGTAACACATCGGCATAACACAGTGGCGTAACTAGGTAAGAAGCGCCCTGAAGCAGTATCACCTTGGCGCCCCCCCCCCCCTTCAAAATCGATTCAAGTCTCAAGCTTAATGCCAAATAATTCTAATAAATGCTACAAATATTAATTAGAAAAAGTGATTATGCACTGTTGTGTAACCAACACAGATTTCGAAATAATTGTAAATAATATTTATTATTTTTTTTTTTAAAAATAAAAAAAACGCTTTTATAAAGAATGTACTAAAAATGATAAAATAATTATTTTTAAACAGCCACAGTACTACGAGCGATCACACTATATGGGTATGTTACTAAAAATAAAAGCGTGGGCCGCAATTAACTTATTTTTCATAATTATGAATCCAAGAATCCACACTTCATATTTTTGAGAAGTAGAAGTAAGACATAGGTTTTACCAAAACCAAGATTTTTTTTTTAAAAGCTTAGGCACCTTGAAACATGTATGAAAGGGCAACCGTCTGGGAATGAGCAGAGACGCGTTGCAGTCCCTTTAAAAGTTACGTTTAAGGTATCGGTTATTTTTGCGTACCTAATGAGAATTAATATATATATATATATATATATATATATATATATATATATATATATATATATATATATATATATATATATATATATATATGTATATATATATATATATATATGTATATATATGTATATATATGTATATATATATATATATATATATATATATATATATATATATATATATATATATATATATATATATATATATATATTATATATGTATATATAGGTATATAAAATTATAATTATATTAATAAATAATATATTATGTATATGTATAGTTGACAAACCTTTGGAATTACGAATTATTTGTTTCTTAATTATAATAGTATTAATTAATTAACCTTTTATTTATAATATACATTAACAAATAAAGTTAATTTTAGTAATTTATTTTGTTAATTACAATATCTTAGAATAAAATGTCAATGATTTCTTTATTTGTGCCCATATTACAAAGAAAATGGGAAGAGAGGGATGTAAATTCGACTAAGAACAGGTTGCGGAAGCGATCTAAATTCGTTCATATATAATATAAAGGTGTGCAATAATTATTTCACTATATAAGTATTTGTGGCATGATCCATCATAATTAAGGATAACTAATTGTAATGAATTACGATGAGACATAAGACTGTATAGTAGAGGAATGCGTTCGTTGGGGTTTTATAAACAAAGCGCCCCACTGGCAGCTTTTGTGAAATTTTGTCTTTTTGACTTGGCGGGGCGGAATGCTGCTGCATTCCTAAATATATATATATATATATATATATATATATATATATATATATATATATATATATATATATATATATATATTATATATGTATATATAGGTATATAAAATTATAATTATTGTAATAAATAATATATCTATATATATAAAATCCAAATACCACTCACTCACTCACTGACTGACTGACTGACTGACACATCACGATATCTCTGAAACCACTGAACCTACGACCATGAAATTTTGTAGGTGTGTTCCTCTTACCTCCTAGGTGCTCGCTAAGAAATATTTTAAAAATCCGCCATCTTGATTCAAGATGGCGGACAAAATTCGACAAGACGATATCTCGGGAACCAATTGTACTAGAACATTGGAGTTCAGAAGTTGGCTTCCTTTTATGAAATTAGTAACTTTTGATAAATAGTTTACCAATCGGGCATATTGATTCAAGATGGCGGCCATACATATATAAATATGCCTGCATGTTCTTTATACAAATCTACAGTTTTAGTCCGATCTCGATGAAAATTTGCACACTTGACCTTCAAAGCAAGGGGAAAATCACTGTCTACATGAATATTCAAAATTTTAATTTTGGTACACAGGGGTACGGGGTACAAATGTTAAAGTAATGAACATCTTTGATGATGCATATCGTTGAAAAGCTCTTTAAGAGGACAGTAATTGTGGTTATGTACAGTTTTATCATATTTTCACTTAGGAGGGGGGTATAATTAAAAAATATAGCTATATCTTATATAAAAAGAAGTGTATCCGTATGAGGGTATGTCTTTTATCCTAATTTGATTAATATTTACACTCTTTTTCTTCAAAACAAGGTGAAGGTCACTGCCTACATGAGATTACGAAATTAAAATTTTGGTACACAGGGGTACAGGGTACAAGTGATGAATACCCTTCATCTTCATGATGCATATCGTTGAAATGCTCTTTAAGAGTACAGTAATTGTTGTTATGTGTACGGGGTACAAATGACAAAGTAATGGATACCCTTCATGATACAAATCGTTGAAAAGCTGTTTAAGAGAAAAGTAATTGTTCTTAAGTACAGTTTTGTCTTATTTTCATTTAGAAGGGGGAGAGGTAAAATGGAAATTTATATCTATATCTATATATGTATATAAAAGTCAACATATGTGTGTACATATGCATGTTCTTTTGTACAAATCTAGAATTTTATTCCGATCTCGATGAAAATTTGCACACTTGACCTTCAAAGCAAGGGGAAGGTAACTGTTTACATGAATTTTCGAGCTATAACTTTTGGTTCAAAGGGGTACGGGGTACAAGTAATGAATACCCTTCATCTTCATGATGCATATCGTTGAAATGCTCTTTAAGAGTACAGTAATTGTTGTTATGTGTACAGTTTTGTCATATTTTCATTGGGAGGGGGTAAATTTAGGATATTTGCAAATGATCTTATCAAAGAGGTGGGGGATAAAACTAGGAGGGATAGAATCTAGATATTCTCGCATAGTAAAATAATTTGTATGCTTTCCTGGTAGTTTATAAACTTATCAAATTTATAACACTCCGTAGCGAAGCACGGGTATCCAGCTAGTTATGTATATAATATAATATATAATATAAGGGTGTGCAATAATTATTTCACTATATAAGTATTTGTGGCATGATCCAGCATAATTAAGGATAACTAATCGAAATGAATTACGATGAGACATAAGACTGTATAGTAGAGGAATGCGTTCGTTGGGGTTTTATAAACAAAGCGCCCCATGCTTTTATTTTTAGTGACATACCTATATTGTGTGATCGCTTAAAATTAATTATTTTCTCATTTTTAGTACATTCTTTATAAAAGCGTGTTTTTATTTTTTTAAAAATATAATATTATTTTATAGTCTTCGTAACATCGATCTCCTTTTTTAATATGACAACTTAGCTGGAATTAACAAAACTAAATTAAAACTTGAAATGTTATATTTTATTTAAACTTAATTATACATTGACATTTTATATTTTATTTAATAGGTACCTATATTTTGTAAATATAAATATTAAATATTTTATTCAAATATAACCTCCCTTAGCTGTCACTGGTCGTGTTTTTTACAATTGATTTTGAATTTGACCGCCAACATTTCTCAGACATCTGGCGATTTATCGAATAATACTAATAATTTAGTTAAACTAATTACTGAATATTGTATTGTCATCGGAAATACATAATCTGTGCAAGTTTCAGCTTTCTAGGTAGTCGGGAAGTCGGTCAAATTTACGTTAAAAGATTAGCCTTGGGCATAGAGGTCAAGTTAATTAAAAGCGTGTAAAAAATAAATAATTCTACATTGTTTGTAAACGAAGCAGGCGAATCAGCCGAAACACTTGTATGCTTAGGTTGTATAAATAGCGATTGATTTATGACAGATTAAACATTATTGTATCATCAATACGTGCTACTCCAAATAATACTATCATTATTCATTATTCATGCTTAAAGTAGTATGGATCCAGTTTTGCTTCAATTATTTTGTTTATGTTTAATTCAAATAAAAACTAATGACTGTAATTGGAATATTAAGTTACTAACTAATATGGATATTTGCTTACTAACTTAAAAGCTAAACTATATGGGTCAAAATAAATTCAAAAAATTGTTTTAATATCAAACTAGGTAATGGTAATACAAATAAAATCACTATACTCGTATTAAATACATAAATAACTAAATACTGCAGTCATTTAGAAATGTTTGTTTAGTATATTTTTTATAAGATAAACCATAACTTATTAGAATTATCAAACAGGAAGTCGTGACATCAGGAAAACTTTCGCCACTTAGGTTTTGAGTATCAATGTTTCTACTGCTAATTCTCTGATATTTGTCAGCTGTTTGATATGTGATGAGAAGCATAGTTTTAGTCTCAAAAGTTGTGGGCCCTAGCCAGGAGAAATATAAGAGGACTAGTTATAGACCAAAAGCTCCCTGTCCAGGGGTGCAGCTAACTTACATGTTACATATCGATACCTTAAAAATCCAAAACCTCGTAAGTAGGTTTGAGCAAATTTTACAGGAGAGACAAAAAACCTTTATTTAACCAAATTTTATAACTTAAAAGATTTTTTATTGATAATATATGTATATTATTATGAAATAATTCATTGCATTACAATTACAAACAAAATTAACTTTTTGTTTATTTGTAATCCTACTTACGAGGTTTTGGATCCCAATTCTATGCAAAAATGCGGAAGTTACGAGGTTTTGTATATTATATCATTAATGAATTATAGTGTGATGATTTTAACTCACCAAGCAAAGATCATCATTTAAAAATCAAATGCATGTGTATTTTTGCTATAATAAGCTTGCCAGTCTGTAAAATAACCTTTGGTAGCAAAGGAAATTGTCAAAATTTTCAGGAATTGAGAGGCAATAAGTTTTACAAGATATTAAATGGAAATAAATAAAAAAAAGTTTAGAATAAAAACAAATTATTTAAACTAGTATATTTTTATAATTTAAGTAGGTACATAAGTATTTCAATATTTATGTATAACTATGACAAAGGAAAAAAAGGAATAATCACATTGGTATCATAACGTATAAAAAAATACTTTGAAATCTTCGTGGTTTTATAGTTACCTTTCAAATAGAAGATGCCTTGTTAAATTTGGGAATTCTTTTTCTGAGCCTTTCAAAGCCACCTCAGGAGTCCACCAAGGATCTGTACTAGGACCACTTTTGTTCTTACTATTTATAAATGATTTACCCTATTTCATTTCTTCATCGTACCTTCTGTTCGCTGATGATTTAAAAATATACTGCCCTGCTGATTCCCAGACGTCGACAACTTGTTTGCAATCCAGTATCAATGGTGTGTTGTTTTGGTGTCGTCTTAATAAAATGAAAATCAATGTTGATAAGACGGTATTCATTTCATTTTCCAGAAGGCTCCAACCAATACATTCATCTTATAATATATTTGGCGAGTCTCTTCCCAAATCTAATAGCGTCCGTGATCTTGGTGTAAGGCTTGATGACAAACTCAAATTCGACATTCACGTGAATACCGTAGTTACAAAGGCTCTTCGTTGTCTGGGTATCGTTCGTGCTGTCTCTAAAGGTTTGTCTCCCGAGTGTTTCCTCTCGTTGTATAAATCTCTAGTTCGGCCGTTGCTTGAATGTTCTACTCCTGTTTGGAACATTTTGAATGCCTCACGCTCCCAAAAAATAGAAAAAGTCCAGAGAATATTTATTCGCACCCTTTATCTTCGTCATTTCTTTAATAAATGCTTCTATAGCTATGACCATTTTTGCAAAAAATTCAACCTCGAGAGTTTAAGTATCCGGAGAAAAGCTTATGACATTTTATTTCTAACGAAAGCTCTCAATAAGTCTATAAATTGTTCCAATGTCACTCAGCAAGTAGTTATCCTGCCTCAAAATCGTCGCCCTGGTCGGTTACTCTATACGAAAGAGCTGTCCCACATTTCCCCGATCGCTCGCTCTCTTTATTTTTTTAATGATCATGGTCTTCAGCGTGAAGCCATTGATTCATTTCAAAAACTTAAGAACGTCCTCCCCAAACTTCTTGAAAAATAATTTTTAATTTGTAATTTCTAGTCATCGTGTTTAAGGTTTAAGTTTTAACTAATTTTTAAGTTTTATCATAATTTGTTGGTTTGATCTTGTGCAAGATTTCTTTTTTAAGTGTTATTTTAAGGATAATTTGTGTGATGAGTGTATGTTTGTGAGTTTTCAGTGTTTTTGTCTTTTCTAGTTTATTTTGTATTTGTTACCATTTTTCTTCTCAGTTACCATGATAACAGTCATTAACTACTTTTAGTCATGTTAATTTCTCCTCTGTGTCGCGCTTTCTTCCTCAATCCATTTCCCAATCTTCCTGCTATCCTAAATAGTCCTTTTATATTTTTTATCACTTAGTATTCATATTACATTTTATATTAACTCATGTTTTTTTTTTTTTTGTTGTTGTTGTTTTGTGCCTCTCACTTGTGGCCTGTGTTCGGCTGTTGAGAGCACTGGAAATAAATAAATAAATAAATAAATAAATCTTGCTAAAAATTGACTTATAAAAAAGTTTGAAAATCTCAGCACATTGCTAGTGGCCAATGACCATCATAATGTAATCTAGTATATTCTTATAATATAATTAGGTGTATAATGAGTATTTCAATATTTATTTATAATATAATAAAGGTAAAAAACAGAATTATCACATTGACATAACTTATTTAAAATTTAAAAATACTTGAAAATATGAGGTAAACAAAACAAACACTTATAAAAAAAATTTAAAAATCTCACAGCTCATAGTGGCTAATGGCCATAATGGAGGTTAATCTAAATCGTATTCATTGTGTCTTAATGAAAAACTTTTTCAAATACTGATAGTTTTTTTTAAAAAAATGCTAGAATTAACTAACATCAATGTACATCAATAACACTTATAACATTAAAATTTATGTAGTTGTGTTAGTCAATAAAAATTAAAAAAAAAAAATTAAAAAAATTAACTAGACTAAAACAAAATCAATTCTATAAAGCTAAAAAATAAATAAATAAATGGCACATAAGTTAAACTTAAAATGTTACATGATATTTATTAATTTAGTCTTATTCATGACTTAATGAGTCATAAAAGGAGTGAACATCTTTAGGTAGGTATTGCTTTAGATACTAAAGATGATCAAATTTCATCCTTGGAATTTTAATAGGTTTTAAGTATAAGGAATCAATAATAGACCGATTAGAAGTTTTGCTTTGATTCTTTTTTCTTGTAGGAAATGGTGTGTAATCTTGATCGCTATGATTTAACTTAAAGTCTATTTTTCCAGTTGGATTGTACCTCAAGCAACGAAGATCAGTAACTTTGGGATCGCCTATTTTAAACCCTGGTCTAATAGAGGTATAGGGTCCAATTTTGTCAAAGTTTTTAAAATATTCGTGAGTTATAAATTGAACTTTATAAGGATTCTTGTAATTGGCCCTTTGAGCTATCTCTACATACCCAGATGGTATGTGAATATCTTTATTTTTTAGAGCACGCTCAATACATGCATGCATTGAGTCGCACTCCATCCAGCCAGGTCCATAATAAAATTGTACATTATAGTACTGAATTCATTAGCAGTGACTTTTCCCTCTGCTTCATGCCAAATAAAGCAGGCCTCTTCAGAAGTTTTTAAATTATATATCGTGAAGTTGTGAACACACAGCTTCATTTTGTAGTACAAGGCGGAGGCCTGCAGTTTTGGGGAAAGCAGAACTGCCTGTAAATCCATGGTGAAAACCCATTTTTTGCTTTCGTCAGCTTTGTCTGTCTCTTTTGCATTTCGTGCACAATTCTTTTTTTCAATATGTATTAAATATTCTTTTTCATCCAAATTTGTTTGTTTGTATGCAGTGCAGGTGTCGCACTGGCCTTTACGTGGCGAGTAGAGACTCAGTTTCATTTGATGAAAAATTTTTATTTAACATAGGATACGAATAAGGATCAATGTTGGATTGTGTAAGACATTCTTTTTTATATGCAATGAAAAGGGAATTTTTGGAGTTCCAAATCGGTTCTAAATAAAGTTTAGTAGTTCTTTTCCTACAATAATGTGACTCCATTTTGTTTAAGTCAGTGAAGAATTTTTGCAGAAACATAAGTTTTTTATCAGACGAGCTTGATGCTGTTGTTGATCTGATTTTTTCTCTGACCAATGTTGTTTGAAGTTGTAGCACATTCAGGAGCAGGATCATCACAGTCATCGCTATTGTACTGATTTTCTGAAGTGGAAGTCATCCACTTTCTTACAGACCCAAGTTTAAGGTATTTAGAAAGAACTTTTTGCAAACCCGAGATAATAAGTGTACTTTTAAAAACAATCTATAAATTAAAGAGCACGCTTTCTTTCTTTCAGTTTCTGAATCACTATCTGCTGTCTTTTTGAGCAAAAAACTACTAGTTGTCGGATTAACTTCTTTTTATCATTCCAGGACTCTATTTTCCAAAATTCATTAAAAATCTTATTCCTATCCTCGTCTGTAAACTCTACAACAAAACGTCTTTCCTTTAGAACTCCAAGAACAGTCACACCTTTCTTTTACTCTTCTTTCCTCCCTCGAAACAGTAAATCCCCACTTTTCATTTGTTTTTTTTGGCTCCTAGATATTTTAGACCTTGTTGTCTCAGCAGTTTGTTTTTCGGTTTTACCCAACTGCTCGGTTCGACCGCATATTTTGAAGAGCGTTTTCTTTTGAAATTACTTAATATATTAAGTGGTTTATTAAGTATAATATCTTTGTCAGTCTTTTGGTTAGTTTCTCTTTCTTCTACCCCAGTGGTTTCGGAGACAATTTCAGAATATTTAATATCATGGAATATCTTGAAGTCCCTTTTTAAATTATTTCCCTTTTTAAATCATTTACGTTATTAAAAATAGAATTGTTTACCTCTTCCTCTAAAATAAACTCCAGATCCGCAATTGGAAGTAATTCTTCATACGTCGATTCATTGGATGTGGATGTCAAATTTAAGCTCTCTGCTGAATTATTTGTAATAGTTTGATCTGATGGTGGTCTGGATTCACTTCCTTTACTCTTTAGCGCCATCTCAACCATTCTGCGGCCTCTGCTAGTCATTCTGCCTGTGACTCAAAAAGAGTAGAAGTTAAATTATTTCATACTTCAATAAAGTCTACCTCTTTCTCAGTGTTGCAGGTAAAACTTAATTCTTTTTAAAAATGAAGTTTACTGACCTTTACTTTTTCAATAATCAATAATAATACTTGTTATTACATGCGTTAATAATGATAATATTTTTGTATCAGAATTAACAATAAATTTAAAGTCAAAACCTCTTAAGTAAGCCCACCTCAAAAAACTTGTGAATTTTTAAAAGCAAAACCTCGTATCTTTTTAGTTTTTTTTTAAAGGATTTATTTAAGTTAGTATATTCATCTTAACTTATAAATGCAATGCAAATTCTGTAAAATAAACACTTAATAATCAATTTAATGCAAAAAATACTATATTTTAGTTAATAAATTTGTACTTACGTCAAAAGTTAGAATGCCTTCTCTGCCAACCTATGAACCACATGGGAAACAAGAAAGATAAGAGGTTTTGGAACCAAAAACAGCTGGTTCTAGATAAGAGGTTTAGTATTTAGTCACTATAGATGGCAGGAAGCATCAGATTTCACTTTTAAAACCTTCACTAATCGATAGCTCATCAAAAAATCTATCGATATAAGTCAAAAAGTGAAATTCGATAAAAATTCGAGATACGAGGTTTTGGATTTAAGGTATCGATATTGAACTCTCTGTGATATAGCCTATATCAGGATATTAAATGTATTCATGTTACTGTAGAAAACACAAGTGACTATGATATTAATATAATTGTAAGTTTATTTGCTTGATACAGATTTTTTTCCTCTCGGCGTGGCGCCCTTTCTAAGCCGCCGCCTGAAGCAAATTGCTCCAACTGCTCCACGGTTGTTATGCCACTGCCATAACATCTTTAGGTGTTTGAATCGAGTCTTTTGCACTAACTCTCCTGATAGTGACCATTTTATCACTTCTTATCTCCATACCTTCTTTCTATTTCTTTTGTATGTATTAATACTTCTTGAATGCTTTTGTCAACGTAACAAAAACAAATAAAAATACAAAACCTCTTTTTTAGTAATAATTTTCAATTTTTATTATCTTTATAGGAATAAAAATTCAATAGTTCAATAGAATAAAAGTAATAAATCATTTTGTGACACACAAGATAATGAAAATTATAATATAAAGTGGAACATTATTGTATCATCGGAACTGTGCCGAAACAACGAATCTTAGTTTATAGACATTTGCCCTTTTTATGAGGCAATAAGCAAAATCAGGAAGATTTACACGTGTTAAATATCGCAGAAAATACGAATTTGCTCTAGAAAATGGATTATTTTTCTCTAATTATATTATCCAAGTTAATTAGCAACGCTCTTTCTAGAAGAGACCTTGACTATCTTTCCTTTAGGATTCATTATAGCTGGTTAGCAAAATAAAGTTTATCTGCAAATCGTAAGGATTTAAAGTTTACACATACTTAATTTAATGTAAGAAAAAAATGGAAAGAGAAAAAAAAATTAATATGATTGAAATTTTTTATCTATACTTTATACTCCTTCATTAGACAAGATACTATTGCAACCGTAACAACAACCTATAGGACAGGATAGTGGCACGCATGCGCATCAGTAGTAGTGACAGTTTGCAGATCTTACTAATCCAACCTTGTAAGACATGTAGTTCAATAACCAAACAACGTCTTCACAGAAATAAATTGTAATATACTATTGACCAGTTTTGGCTGATCTAAAGTAGCCGTCTTCAGCTAATGTACAATCGATTATTAAGTATAGTTAACAAACGTCTTTTGTTTCTGTCTTTTTGCTGTATATTCAATTATTTATTAGCAATATCGTTATATCAAAGAGATCGGACGATAATTTCTCATATCTGTTATATCTCCTTTTTAAAAAAGGAGATACATTTTGGGATTGATGAGGAAAGACATCTTTAAACTGATATTTACAAGATGTGTGGTTTAATTAGTACCTGTTTATTTAATTTCATGTTCCAGTTGCATCATTGTTTCTATGCATATAGCTTTGTGTTCGCGATTAAACATCATATGAATATGAGTGTTATTGACTATGATCATAAGCACGCCTAGATGAATCAGAGAAATAGCATTGATATAGTCACCGGAATAAAATAATTAAGTGTACGCAATCATAAGAGCCACTAAAAAATAAAAATTATAAGCTAAGAAGATAACGGATAGGAAGGGACACGTAGATATAATATCCTAATTTTGTTTCCCACAAACATAACGCGAAGTCCTCGCCGCATCTCGGTGTGATTTTCCAGGTGCAAGTCTAAACATAGGCACACTGTTTTGCTAAAACGATTTTTCTAATTTTCAAACATTTCACATTTACTGTGTCTCTTGGAATTTTACCCGATAAATCCCCTGAAAACAACTATTGAATCTAATGTTTCTAAATTCGAAGTTATTAATAAATTCTCACCCAATCTCTATATTAACTAACTCTCTTGTCGTTATATTGTTTTAAGTAGTTAACAAACTGTCTTTTTGCTGTATATTCAATTATTTATTAGCAATATCTTTATATCAAAGAGATCGGACAATAATTTCTCATACCTGTTATATCTCCTTTTTCAAAAAAAGAGATACATTCTGGGATTGATGAGGAAAGACATCTTTAAACTGATATTTACAAGATATGTATTGGATTTAATTAGTACCTGTTTATTTCACTTTATAATGTCAGCTGTCATTCTGTCCCATCCTGGATCAGATTTTCCTCTAGTGATACACATGTCTCTATTTCTTCTTTATTTTAACTTCATTAAATGAACTGAGGATCATTAAATGAAATTTAATGTATGGACGATTTTGTAATTTGTTCAATTTCCTATTTTACCCTTAGTGATAAAGATCGTAAAATTAATTTATGCTTAGCTGAGTTCAGACGATAAGATCTGTTCATAATGACGTATTCATGTCCTTTTTGCAGTTCGCTTTTCCGATTTTATATTGGTTGCGTATAATCCAGTCTTAACTCACTTTAAAATATATTTTATAGATTCTCTAGCCATTCTTTCTTTCCCTAAATATGTACTTGAGAGGTAAAGAAGTATCGTAACTGATATTTTGAAAACCTCCAAAAAGAGCCGAAATTCACTTACTTCTCCTTATGTCCCTGATATTGTCCTTGACAACATCCCTGATATTGTCAAGGCTTCAGTTCAATTTGCAAGTAGCTATCATTATTTAACTCTGGAAAATAATATTGTAAATTAAATATATTAAAAATAATATTAGAAAATAAATATTTGAAATTCAGTCGAAATAATATACTTAAATATGTCATTTAAGTTGGTTTAAATATTTATCCCTGAGGCATATTAATGTATTAATAATTAATTAGAAAAAAAAGAAAAATGAATACATACATGCTTCATGTATTTTTATATACCGTCACGAGTAAAACCTTCTTTCTTGTTACCTAATATGTCCGCGAATTTTTACATTTTTTTTTTACAAGTTATTAAAAGTTGTTACAGGTTCTTTATAGTATTAACTTTTCTTTAAAAAAGTTTTTGCAGTTTAAAAAAAAGAAACGGAAGCTCACGAAAACAAACAATTAAATAGAGGAAAATAGCCTGATATCTTGATCCCCTCCACAACCGGTTCATACGAGCGTTTTGAATTCGATCCCCCGTTGCGATCACATATTTTTGATGGAGCGGATTTAAATAACGACGGATACGATCCGTTGTTCTCCTAGTAAAACCACACGAGCAATGCAAAATGCCGTTTTCGTACGAGTTGTGTATCGTACTTTATCGACGATTGTTAGATTTTAATAATAAATACAGAAAAAAATAATAAACTTCCTGTATGTAAGTTCGTATTCTCTTTTGATAAAGATGACATTAATTCATTAGTTGTATTTTGTGCGGAATCAATTCTTCAAAATATGAGACGCGCATGCGCAATAAATACAAGTAAGTAAAGAATCACTTTCTACGCATCTAAACAGAGATACAATAAAAAAAAAAATTGTCTTGACTGAACATCGGTATAGATAACATCGTTTATTTACAACCTAGTGTTCCGTTGCGTCTTTATCTCTCCTGTAGGCCTGTTTAATCATGACAGGGACTAAGGTCATCTCCGAGTCTGACAAGCTTACTACTGCTAAGGTAAAACCTTGTTACGTTTGTAATAATGCCATTGCTCTGACTCAGAATTTTCTTTCGTGTCTGCACTGTTCAAACAGAGCTCATGCCTCTTGCATGAAAGTTACTAAGGCTGATTTCGACTTAATAGTCAAATCATGGAAATGTTCGGTTTGTCTAAAGGACCCTAACAGACCCAGTACCCCTACCACATCTCGTAAATTACCTGAAAATAGTGATAAAATGAAATCAAATAAGGATTCCAACGATCTGAATTTTAATAATTTAATATCCAAAGAAATACTTTCAAATACCGGGCAACTAGTTGATCTAATTAAAAAGCTTCACCATAAAATCGACAATCTCTATAGTAATGTTTCTGTTTTAAATAATAAAATTGAAACATTATCTACCGAAAACGCTGCAATGCACGCTAAAATTATTTTTCTTGAGTCATGTACTCAGAGTTCTCCTTGTTTGCCTGATATTAGAATCCATTCTAGTTCAAATAATCCGAAACAGAACTGTAATACTGCTTCTGGTTCTCTCACTGATAAAACTGTGCCTAATTCTGGAACTCAGTACTCTGGTGATAATCTGGCGGTTGCTTCTAACCCGCCGGCATTAACTGTTACCCCTGTTATTGGTCAAAGTCTGAAAAACAGTGAGTCTAATGCAACTAGTAATATTGTTGATTTACCTGGGGGTAATCGGAATAATTATTTTGTCGATTCTGAAGGATTTATACGGGTAGGGAAAAATGGAAAAATTAAAACCAAGTTGAAGCCTGATTCTTCACCTACTAAGACGGTTCCTCCCCCTCGTAGACCTGTAACAGAGGGTACTAATTCTTCCTCGAAACTTATCGCAGCTCCAGTAAGACCTCGTCGTAAGGCCCTCTTTGTGACGAAGCTTTCCCCTACTACTCTTGAATCTGATATTAATGATGCCCTCTCCGACGTTCTGATGTCTGATGTTATTATCAGCAGACTCAAGACCCGGAACCTCAACTATGCTTCTTTCCATATTTCTGTAACTGAAACGGATTTTCCTAAAATTGATAACCCGGATTTCTGGCCGGCTGGTAGCTTTGTAAAAGAATTCCTGGGCTTCCTTTCCAAGGATAAACTCTTCAAACAAGATCCTGGCCCGGAGAGGCCTGAACAACCTTCTACACAATGAAAGTCTTATCATCTGTACTCCAGAACGTTCGGGGCCTCCGAACTAAATCTGATATTTTTTTCTCTTCTCTTGCTGGCATGGAATATGATCTAGTTTTCATTACTGAAACTTGGTTCAATTCGACATCTCTGAATAGCGCGTACTTTCCAGTTAGATATCATGTTGAGCGTTGTGATAGGAGTGGTTCTGAGGGAGGTGGAGTCTGCACGGCGGTTAACAGAGACCTCAACTATGTTAGACGTAGTGACTTAGAGTTAAATGTCGAATGTGTATGGATTGAACTTCGTCTTTCCAATCACAAATCTCTTTTTATTGGCAACCATTACCTTCCCGATCACCTTAACAACGAATTACTGATTGACTACTTTCAAAACCTAATTGACGTCTTACCACTAGATTCACCTGTATTCTTACTCGGTGATTTTAATGTCCCTAATATGAATTGGACATGCCTTAATTTTTTGGGTCCCCAATCGAAGAGACCACGTGCATCAGCGTTGGATTTTATCTGTAGGGCACTCGGTTTAACTCAGTTCAACCATGTCACTAACAGTAACGGTGTTGTCCTCGACCTCGTTCTTTCTAACACTAATAAACCTATCACTGTCACCAGATGTAGCGAGTCCTTAGTGCCTGAAGATACCCACCATCCGACTCTTGTCTTTGATATTTTTAGCACTTCTTCTGCGCACAAAAAGCTAAAGAAAGATTTTTCTTTCACGGACTTTAGAAATGGCAATTACGAAGATCTAGAAAACTATCTAACCCAGGTAAACTGGTCCTCGTTTCTTAATGATGAAGATGTAAACGACTCTGCAATTTCTCTGACACGTATTGTTCAAGATGGTATCAAACTATTTATACCTGAGACTACTGTTAAACGCAATAAATATCCTCGTTGGTTCTCTTCAGAGCTTGTTTTTTTAATAAAAAGAAAAAATTATTTTTACAAGAAGCTTAGTAAAACTGGCCAACAATTCTATTTTAACATGCATAGAGTCTATAAGCGGCTCTTCAAAGCCCGAATCAAAGAAGATTTAACATCCTTTCGCCGCAGACTGGACGAATCGTTGCTCTCGGACCCTGATTCGTTCTGGAAAGTTATCAAGAACATGACAGGCTCATCTGAATGTTCATCGATTACGCTTTCAACTCCTATTGGCACCACTTCTGATTCCTCGAATGTCGCCCAGACTTTCTCTGAGTACTTCGCTTCAGTCTTCCCATCAACACCGACGATCTCCTCATCTCCATCATTTCTTCACTCAGATATTTGTAATATGCCTTCCTTGTGTTCACCGCAGTCAACAGTTGTAAGTGATGACGGATCATCCCTGAAACCTTTTCCAATTCATATTTCATCCATTCCTACCTCCTCTGTCCTAGAAGCTATACTTTCACTCAAATCAAATAACTCTTCCGGTTCTGACTTTATCCCAAATTTTATCGTTAAAAAATTTGCACCAATATTTGCTCCTGTTCTTTCGTCTATCTTTAGTCGCTGTCTTGCCTCTTCAACTTTTCCACCCATATGGAATAAAGCCCTAATCATACCGATTTTTAAATCTGGGGACTCTAAGTTAGTTTCTAACTACAGACCAATCTCCATATGCAACGTCTTCTCCAAGATTTTTGAACGTACTCTTCACTCATTTCTTAGCCCCCTTGTATATCCAATGTTACATCCCAATCAACATGGCTTTGTCCCTAAAAAATCCACTACTACTAATCTGGTTTCCCTTTTCTCCTATCTTGCTTCTCGCGTCTCTAAAGGTTCTCAGGTAGATTGTATCTATTTCGACCTTAAGAAGGCATTCGACCTCGTTAACCATGATATTCTCCTTAAAAAACTTCAGTCCATTGGTTTTTCTCCCCAGTTGTTATCATTTTTCCATAGCTACCTTTCCACCAGAACATGCCAAGTAAAGATAAATAATAGATTGTCATCCGCCTACATCACCACCTCTGGAGTCCACCAAGGCTCTATCCTTGGACCTCTTCTCTTTCTCATCTTCATAAATGATCTTTGTTCTGTTATTAAATGTCCCTTCCTTCTATTTGCTGATGATTTAAAAATATATTTAGACGTCTCCAACGATTCATCCTGCTCTTTCTTACAAACTAATATTAATAACATCTTGTTGTGGTGCAATACGAATAAAATGAGTATTAATGCTGATAAATCAGTAGTTATCAGTTTCAGTCGTCGTCGCTGTCCAATGCACTTCGACTACTTCGTTAATGGCTCTCCGCTTAAACGTGTTTCTTCAGTCTCTGATCTAGGAGTTCTATTGGATTCTAAGCTCAAATTCAACGAGTACGTCGACTCAATAGTTGCAAAAGCTTCCCGTCGCCTAGGTTTAATTCGCCGTGTTTGTCATGGCTTATCAATAAAGTGCTTCCTTCGTCTTTATATTGCCCTTGTAAGACCGCTTCTCGAATATGCTGTCCCAGTGTGGAATAACCTTTTTCAAGTTCGCTCTGATCAGATCGAAAGAATTCAGCGTTTATTTGTCAGGATTTGCTATCTTCGATTCTTCTATAATAGGATTTACTATTCTTACGAATCTCTTTCTAACGCCCTGGGTCTTTACACCTTATACGATAGAAGAAGGGCTTTTGAAATTTTATATCTATCCAAGGCTCTAATAGGTGACTACTGCTGTCACGAGGTTAAGTCTCATGTTATTGTCCTTCCTTTAGGAAAACGTGCCAGCAGATTTGCTTACATTAAGGAGTTATCCAATATCAGCCCTCTTGTCCGCTCTGTCTATCAAATTAATAATTTATTCCACTGCAATAATAACATTTCCATTACCACTCTGTCCAACCTTAAATCAATCCTAGTTCTCATGTGTTCCTTCAATTGACAGTCATCATATTTTTTCTCATGATACTTAATCTTTGATTTTTTTACTCTTAACTTCAAACAACTTCTCTATAGCGCTTAACGTGTAGCTTTTTTGAAAGCTGTTTAAGGCTATTAAAAAATTAAAAAAAAAAAAAAAAAAAAAAAAAAAAAAAAAAAAAAAAAACAATGTTTATATTTCGTAACAATCGTAGATAAATATATAAATCATTTAAAAAAATTATGATTATTATAAAATGTAATTTAAAATATAAAATAAAATATTAATGAATAAGTGTAATTGAATTGAAAAAGAAATATTATATTACTTTGTTTAAATTCAAGAAAATTTGAAGTGGCAGCACTGTTTTAGAAAAAGTTTTCAGAGATTTTTTCAACCATATGGCCAGTTTTAGTTTTAACTTGCGTAATAGTGGTTAAGTAGAACTCTTAAAAGGTAGTTTTTTCTCATTTCTTTAAAACAATTATCATATCTATATATCTTATTTAACTATTATTATCGGAATTTCATACATAACGTTTAAATGTGTTGGAACGTACTCGAAAATGGAATTTCTCGTTTTCAATTCATAGTTTTGTTTTTTCCTTGGAGAGATTTAGAATTTTCGAACTGGAAATAAGTAAAACTGAAAGTTCTTTTTACTTCTAGTATATTTTATTTCAATTTGAAAGTATACAATGAACATTAGGACAATTCCCAGCTACGCTATTCGATTTCAAAAAGTTTTTATAACAACTTGTGAAAACTGCGGAATGTATTCGATTCGTAAATCTGTAAGGTAAGCGATTTTTATATCTAGCTTGTAAATCGGATTGTATTTCTCTGTTTATTGTTAGCGGTTATACGTTAGTTATAAGTTCTTCGTGCGATTTACTGGACCGATTTGTTTTTTACAATTGTCCACTAGATACAACACTCACTGTGTGCTGTCCAAAACACATTTACTGTTAAATGTGTATAAAAATTCAATATCAGGCAGGGAGTCTATGGAAAACAAAAAAAATCAGTGGTGTATAGTCTATAGGACAAATTAGTTTAGGATTCTATGATATCGGTCTATTATATGTTCACTTTAAATGTTTTAATAAACAAGACGCAACATTGAGCTTATCAAACATATTATTTTATCGTAACTTGAAGAAGGGTGAGGTAGATTTTATAAAAAGAAAAACACCTTTTTAATTATTAAAATTTAGCTTTAATAAAACAATTTTTATTTTAAAAAGAAATTTAAAAAATTACAGATTTTTTCTTTTTATTGAAAATAAATAACAGTACAAGAGAGAGACTGTACTAGAATAGAAAGAGTATCAAGTAAAATTAAAATAATGATTGTAATATTCAATGTCATAATTAAATAAAATTTTAAAAATAAACAAATTAATGTTTTAAAATATTAATTATACATAATCTTCCATGTAGGTAGATTTTATTTGATGAGTGCGATATGTTGCAATTCGAGGTAAGCAAGCCTATAAAATGTTAAATATCATGTTACGTATAGCGTAACACTGCGTTTCATTGCACTTGTAGGATTAAGTAAAAGTCGATATACAAGGTGATTTAGAAACAAAACCACAATTAATTATATCAACATTAAATAAATCAGCAAGAAATGAAGGTAATGAAAAATGTAACTTGCCAAGTTCAAAAATATAGCTTTAATAAAACAAAATATAGCTTTAATATTTTAAAAAGAAATTAACTTTGCGTGACAGAGAGAGTGTTCAAGGATAGAAAGAGTGACAAGTAAAACTGAAATAACGTAATGAAGAAATTAAGTTGACATGTGTCTGTGTGCTTTAGAACACATAAAGGGCCCCTAAGTCCGTAAGCAATTTGAAAAATCGGACGGGTCCGTCAACCAGCATATTCGGTCCAGCCGTTACAAAATAACGCCACTTAAAAAATCTTTCTATTTTAATAAAATAAAGTTTTGTAAATAAACAATTCCAGTGAGACAGATTTTTACCAACGACAGACAGAGATTTCGCTTCCGAGCTTACCGAAGGTAACCGAAGCTATGAAATAGTTCTAAAGAACGAAAATATTTTATGTCTCCGATTTCAAAAATTCCATGACAAAAGTCCGTTTCAGATATCAGGGATCATTTTTGGTTTCGTGTCTGTCTGTCGGTCTGTCTTTCAATTTTTGCGAACCAACAAATCATGAAATTTTTTTAAATTTAATTAAATTTGCATGGTAGGCCATAATTAGCCCATTGTTGGTCCCATATAAGTTTTAACCTTCTGCGCTCATTTGTTTCTCTTCCACATGCATACACACACATTTACACAAACTTACATTTCTTCACACCTATAGCTTCAAAAGTACAAATCTGATTTGAATGAAACTTTTATAGTTCATCGAAAGAAACCTGCAGATAGCCCCAGATTAATTTTAACCGTCTGCGCCCTTTAACTTTTGCTAAATAGATATTTAAATTCAGAAAACAAAATCCAAACAATTTTGACAAATTTAATAGCAGTCTTGTTTAAACCAAATTAAAATTAAAAGCAATAACAATAAATCAATGAAAATGGGCTAAATTACCTATAACCTTGACGAAAGGTTATCTTAACTATAGTGATGCAAACAGACCGAGGCATTCCTTCAACAGTCTAACATAACCTTCACTCACATGTCAACAGTAAATTTACATTAACTAAGTAGTGATAAAACAATTATATTGGTATTGTACTGTGTATAAAAATATTCAAATACGTTTATTAACAGTAATGTACTCATGACATGGTACTTTTACTTTATTATATTGCATGTAATGAAACTACAATTACAGTAAAAAAACATAATGAAGGGTTTGTATCACTTGTTAAAAGAAATATTAACACTGTACTATTATAAAATATAAGTTTATACCACAATATTTAAATTTAATTCTAAATCAGACCGGTTTCAGCCCCTAAAAATAACAGGTATATAGAGTATGACGGCTATCTTCAGTGCCTTGTATTTATAGACTGAGTTTTTTTTTTTTTTTTTTTTTTTTTTTTTTTTTTTTTTCCGGGGGACTTCTTTTTTTATAAAAAAAAGTCCGAAGCAATAAGACCTCATGTGTGGATCCAAGGAGCACACCCGGTTTAATTGTCCATCCTATCGGTCCTATAGTACCCTATCCTCTTAGCAAGCTCACAGACCCACAGAAAGTGAGCACCTTGTTTAGGGGAAGTAACTTAAGTTCTTTAATTGGCTGGATGGTTAAGCCAAAGATTCTCCACCTCAGGTGTGTTAATGCAGGACAGCTGCTAATAAGATGAGAAGGGGTTTCATCCTCTTCCTCGCACAGCCTGCACACTGGGCTTTCTGCTAGGCTAAGCAGATGTAGATGTCGATTTAGCCTACAGTGTCCAGTAAGAAATCCTGTCAAAAGATGACAGGATTGTTTTTTGAGCGAGAGCAGCGATCTGGTAAGATGCTGAGATGGATCCCGGATCATCATTTTAGATTGTCGCATACCTGAAGCAGTGTTCCATATTCTTTTCATATCTAGCCTCATAAATGCCCATATGGAATTTTTTACTCCACAACGTGGCACGCCAACAACTGGTTCTGGTGTAATTGGTGACGAATTGGAACCCGTTTTAGCTAACTGGTCAGCAATCTCATTCCCCTCAATGCCACAATGTCCAGGAACCCATATCAGTTGTACCTTGTTAAGTTGTCCAAGAGTGTTAAGATAGCTTTTGCACTCAGCAACCAGCTTAGATGTATACCTTGGTGTAACCAGTGCTTTAATCGCTGCCTGGCTGTCAGAGTAGATTCTGATTTGTCTGTTAAAGATTTTATTATTCAGGATAATTTGAGAACAGGCCAAAATTGCATATATCTCTGCCTGAAATACAGTGGCATATTTGCCTAAGCTCATATTGGGGTTCTGCACAGAAAACCCCAGCCCCTGATAATTCATTGATTCTGGACCCGTCGGTGAACCACATGTCTGTTCCTGGTAGCATTTGAGGATCATCTCCAGGTTCCCAGTCTTGTCTTGAAGGAAGTAGATACTCCCAGCTAATGTCCAAATCCCACTGTGGTATCATAGAGTCCTGTAACATAACTACTTCTGGGCAGATTTCTGTGATAGAATTCCATATTATACTGTGCCCTATACTGTCATATCCCATCCATAAATCAGCACAGTCCAGGCGATATGAAGCTAGCATAGCTTCGTACTTCAGGTATATTTCTAAAGGTGGTAAGCATAGCATAGCCTCAAGTTCCAGGGTTGGTGTAATTTTCATTGCTCCTAGTATACCAACACAAGCCGTTCTTTGAAGGTGCTGAAGTGATTTCTTTGCAGTTCCTATCGATATCCTTGGCCACCAGACAACACATGCATAGGAAAGAATTGGTCTTACCATGGCAGTAAAGATCCAGTGCAGTACTTTAGGTTGTAATCCCCAGGTGGGACCAATGGCCTTCCGGCATACCCAAAAGGCCGCCATTGCCTTATTTAGCTTCGCTTCAAGATGAAGTTTCCAGGTCAGTTTTTTATCCAAAAGTACACCTAGATATTTTACTGAGTCTGCGAGGTTAAGCTTCTTACCACTTATCATAAGTTCTGTACTTCCCTCCACTTTTCTTTTCCTTGTAAATAGTGTCACCACTGTTTTTTCGGGATTAACTCCGAGGACGTGATTATAACACCATCTTTCAACAGTGTGAAGAGCTCTTTGTGCCAGCTCAAATACTGTGGTAGTGAACTTGCCCTGAACCAGAACTGCTACGTCATCTGCATAAGCTTGAATGTAAATCCCATCTTTCAGAATAAGCTTTATGAGACTATCCACCACAAGGCACCAAAGTAACGGTGAAAGAACTCCTCCTTGTGGACAGCCTCTCCTTATAGCAACTTTTATACTGTGTCCATTTCTCTCAACTTTAGCTAGTCTAAGAGATAGCATTGATCTGATCCATGCCACTATAACTGGGTGAACACCATGTTCAGAAGCAGCTTGGCTGATAGATTCAACAGAAACACAATTAAAAGCCCCTTCGATGTCCATGAAGAGCCCCAGCATCAGCTGTTGCTTGTTGAGGGCTCTTTCGATTTTGCAGACCAAATGGTGAAGACCTGCCTCACAAGATTTTCCTGCTTGATATGCATACTGCTGCTTGCTTAATGGTATGGTCATGTTGTCCCTAATCCACCTATCCACCAGCCTTTCCAAGGTCTTTAAAAAGAACGAAGTAAGACTGATGGGTCTGTAAGATTTAGGAAGAGTAAAATCAGGTTTGCCCTGTTTTGGTATAAAAACAATGCGCACCTCCATCCAGGAGCTCGGGATAGTTCCTTGAGAAAGGAAGGTTCGATAGATCTTAACTAAATCGTCAATTATCAGATCCAGGCCTTGTTGGAGCATTATTGGCATATTCCCATCACAACCAGGAGATTTGCGGCAAAGCTTTTCACTGAAAATTCTACCTTATTGTTTGTAATAATATTGTCTGCTAAGGCTTGAGCTCCTTCCACAGCGTCCCCCCCCTCACCCCCCTTAAAGTCCAAAATTTACTTATTTTTCACTTTTTACCCAAAACAGTTTATTTTTTGAAGAGAAGTGTTATTACCAAAATTATTCCTCACATAATTCTGCACAAAAAAGGTTCTATGCATGTTTGAAGTGAGACATACAGTTTTCGAGATATTGTAGTTGGAAAGAGATAAAACGTATTTTTGCGAACCAAGATATCTAGAAAACAACACTTCCGATTTTTTTAGCCCATTGTTGATCCCATATAAGTTTCAACCTTCTGCGCCCATTATTTTATCCTCCACATGCGCACAAACACATTTATTTAGACCTAAATCTTCAAAAGTACTCAACTGATTACTATGAAATTTGTATGGCTTGTCGAAAGTAGTCGGCAGATATCCCCAAATTAATTTCAACCGTCTGCGCTCTTTACATTTTGATAAATTGATACTTTAATTCATAACAGACAGACAAAAAATTGATCAATAGACAGACTGAAAGGGAACCAATTTAGAAAAAGTAAAGAGCGCAGACGGTTGAAATTAATTTGGGGTATCTGCGGACTACTTTCGGCAAACCATCCAAATATCATAATAATCAGTTGAGTAATTTTGAAGGTATAGGTCTAAATAAATGTGTTTGTGCGCATGTGGAGGATAAAATAATGGGCGCAGAAGGTTAAAACTTATATGGGATCAACAATGGGCTAAGTATAACCTACCATCCCAATTTCATTAAAATCGGAAGTGTTGTTTTCTAGATATCTTGGTTCGCAAAAATACGTTTTATCTCTTTCCAACTACAATATCTCGAAAACGGTATGTCTCACTTCAAACATGCATAGAACCTTTTTTGTGCAGAATTATGTGAGAAATAATTTTGGTAATAACACTTCTCTTCAAAAAATAAACCGTTTTGGGTAAAAAGTGAAAAATAAGTAAATTTTGGACTTTAAGGAGGTGGAGGGGACGCGCCCCCTCAGGAGGGGGGAACTTTACTGTTTCTTACTACTACACCCCTTAAAAGTGTTTTCTCAAAGTTTCAAAACTTTATAAATTATTTCCTCCATTTTCTGTTTTATTTACTAATTTGCCTGAACTATTTTGTAAGTGCTTGTACGTAGTCCTCAGTTTCTTTAAGTCCGTTGGGACAGTGTCCTAATTTGTCGAGTTCTTCTTTGAGCACCTTTCGATAGATGACCCAATCGGTGGTTCTAATGTTCCTGAATCGAATCTCTTGTGGAGGGGGAACTTTTATCATAAATAGGATGTGCCTATGGTCTGATAGAGATTCATCCTGAATAACATGCCAATCCTTAACACATGTTAGTAAATCTTCTGTGCAGAAAGATACGTCGATCACTTCTTTTCTTCTTGCTGTAAAATAAGTAGGGACAGCCCCGTTATTAAGGACAAAAAGCTGTGTGCTAGATAAAAATTCAAGTAAGGCTGCACCTCTAGGGTTAGTGTCACTGCTACCCTATACTAAATTATGCGCATTAGCATCAGCACCTGCTAGAAGGGAAAACTTATTTTCTGTGCAGAAGCGGACTAGATCCACAAAGCAAGATGGAGGGGGCAGATCCATAGAGTCGTAGGGCAAATAAAGTGAACAAACTATAATAAGACTAAGACTGAGGTTAGCGAGTTATATTTTAGTATTTTAGAGGCTGAAACCAGTCTGATTTAGAATTAAATTTAAATATTGTGGTCAAGACAAATAAACTTATATTTTATAATAGTACAGTGTTAATATTTCTTTTAACAAGTGATACAAACCCTTCATTATGTTTGATTTCCACAAAATCTCAGTCAAAACAACGAACTTTTTAGTAAAAACACAGTAACGACTGGATTGCAGAGTGTGATGAGCAGGTTACTGTTGTTCGAAGGCTAACAAGACGTTCATGAATGAATACGCTGAGTTAATCAACTGTAATAAACAATACATCAAATTATTTTAAATTATAAGAAAGTATTATTTATATACTACGAAGAGCAGTTATAGGCCACGAGATAGCGTGCATTAACTTTTATCCAGCTAGAAATTTAGTATGAGAAGAAAACGTGATCAGCAAAATTCGTCCCTAGAAAATAGCTTACCCATACGCTGTTACAAAAAAAATACCGGTGGAGAGCAGCCAGGTCCTAACCATGTTGGTGGTCAAGGAATGTTTGTGATCCTGAGTAAAAAATTAGTAATTAGAAGACCAAAAATCAAGTTTATGCAAGTTTTTTGACTTCCCACGTGACCACTATGATTTGAAGAAATATTTATATAACTAACATATCTATATATATATATAAAATTTAAATACTGTCTGGGCATTTGGAGAACCTAACCCCTTCTACCTTATATAGCACTAAAATTGATTTTTTTTTTTTAAATTTTAGACTTTGCGCTCTTATGGCGTCCATAATAATTGTTGACTGATGGGGGCTTAAACCTATAAATATATATAAAACAACAACAGCAATTTAATACCGTGTTTGCACACTGCAATAGGCTACACATATTGTGTAGCCCGTCTTTGGTAAGTCCTGAATATGATCTTCTTGATCTGGTATAGGTCCAGAGTTGGGTGGGCGTGGGCATCGTCGGGCCCCTCATGAGTCGGACGCGACGAAACGATGCAGGACATGGCGTAATGCCGAGCCATAATCTTAATGACTTAATGTCTGATGTTGGAACAGTTCCTATGTGTCACGCTTGCGTGGCACATCCCTTGGTGTCTCTTACAAATTGTTTATATATATGGAGAGTATTTTATTCTTAGTAATGGAACTAATTATGTATAATATAGTCCTGATTCTATTCCTAGAAGGCTTTAATTAAGAAGGAAAAAACTATTTAGGCATTTAATTTAAGTGCTAAGCCTACATGATAATAGGAAACACGCGGGCTGAAGACTAGTCTGCCTATAAACAGCTTGTGGCAAAGCTATATCCCGCAGACTCCATATTCTTCTTCACAAACTTTTAGCTTGAGCTTGACAATTAGTGCTAAAGAATTGATTCACAGACCATAGTGATTTGTATTTTTTGATTTGTTACCATTGCGGATTGAGGAAGAGCCCTCTAGTTTGCGATGTTCTTTCATTTTTATCAAGCTCTATGAATTCATTTCCTTTCTTTTTTTTTATCTGCCCCCTAAATCCCCCATGTTTATACTTTATAGACATTTAATGAGTTTGGTTTTCTCCACTCCTTATTGCTTCTAATAGGGGAAAATCATTTAATTAATATGAAATAATATCATTAAATATAATTAAAAACTATAAGGGTAAGCATACACTGCACGTGCGGCCGTACTACCAAAGGCCACGTATATCCCAAAATATTCTATCAAACATCCAAATGAAGCTCTTGCACAGGGAAAGTTTAATAAAACTACTTGATTTTATCCTTTGTCATTCCGACAAAGTATTAAGAAAGCTAGTATGAATTCGCTGTCCTTCACTCCAGTTGTCAGTATGTCATATTGTTGCTTCGAGTAAACATCACGATGCACCATATCCCTGGAGATGAGTCTACCCTCGGAAGCCTACGCACTAAGATAAAGAAGAAGAAGAAGACTGCTATTATCTGTTGAAGTAGTACAACTGAGCACCTAAGTAACACGTCTTAAGCGTATACCAATGCACGATCAACAGGTAGTACAACTTTAAGCCCAGTGTGTGCTTCCCTGAATGATTCGGTTGATACCTACAGATGCATACGCTTCGTAGTTTGGTTTAATAGTGACGTAAGAAGAAGTGATTGAAAGAGGTTCCAGAGTTCTGGCCAACATGATCCTGAGAGATCTCTTCATATCTTCAGGCCAATCGTACCAGTTAGTGAAGTATAGCTCCTCTCTCAAATTTTCACCCTGATATATATATTAACAATATATGCTAATTAGAAACATTAAAATAAGATACATTTTGTTGCTAGCATATATATTTTTATTTTCCATTCTAAACATATATTGGATAACTTTTTATTTTGGGAAACCAAGATTAAGGTTTGTAAAACACACTATCAATAGAGGTATTTGTTTAATTTTTTTACCATATTAGTTAGTCGTTGGCCGAGATAGCTAATTATTGCTCCGATAAGAATATTCATTATGAGTAAAACAGCGAAGGTAATTCTTAAAGAATAATCATCAGTCTGAAAAAAAAACCCAATAAAACGCATATACATCTATGTATTATATATATTAAACAAATAAGTATAATTTTAGTAAATGGTAAAAAATAAATAAATAAATAATTTATGCAAAGGAAGGAAAGGAAATGCTCACAGTTACTATGATGCATATGCCGAGAGCGAAGATTGTTGCCCCAGAACCAAATATTACACTCAAAGGAACGCCACTGACCGATTGTAAATGTTCGAACAAACTGAAACATGCATGGGAGTAAATTAATTATGTCTAAAGGAAAGAGCAATTATTGACTCTAGAGGTCATGTATAAGTAACTAATATTTAACATATTTATTTCTATTTTATTAAAAAAAATTTCAAGATGCGAAGGCCGGACGGACGAACCTCCAAAAGCATAAGGGTTTCTAGGATGACCTTGAAACTCTTAAAATATAGGTATCTACAAATAAGTTGGTAATTTGGTGAAAAAATGCGATCTACTTTTTAATACCTTTTATTTAATGCCCCCTCAAAATTAAATTTTCGCGTGACATGAATTATTCGCCATTTTGGATTTGAGCAGCTGGTAATTTTGCGGGCGAAAAAAAAATTAATATGTCCGATCTTAATAATTCCAAGACAGAAATCCGTTTCAGACATCAGGGAACATTTTTGGTCTCGTGTCTATCTGTCGGTCTGTGTCCGCAAACCCTTCTGTGTGTCTGAAACGTGTGACGATAAGTAAAAGTAGACCGATTTTGAAGAAATTCTGTAGAGTTTTCATTTTACCAATGCCCAGGACGAGTTCGTTGGACAACGTTATCCGCCCAAGTGTTCACTCTAGACTGCAAACAGAAAATATTAACCTGATAATGGTTTGATGATGGAGGATGATTCGTTTATATCTTCTTCTCAAACATTCAAGGAACTTAGCATCTCTGTAGAGGTCGAAAGAAGATATTGTAGGTTTATAGTCTCGACCTTCCTCTGTATTCTTGAAATCGGACACCGTGTCTTGATGAAACGTTTTAAGAGAATCGATTAACATCGAGTACTCGTCCATCATCATGTTGCATAGAAACAAAAATCCGGGGATATTTGTAATGGCCTGCACGCAATAACAGTTGATCACCAGCAATTCGAAAATAAATGCGCCAAGAAACCCTAAGGTAGTGTGAGTGTCGAACGGGAACCACAGTTCAATCGGCAGAACAAAGGCTTTCGAGTTGATAAAGTATTGGTATATAGGTTGACTGCTGGCAAAGAGGAACCACCAAAACCAAAACACAGGGCCCCAGAACTTGGTGAAAAATAATCTCATGTTTTCTCTGGTAGTCGAGTCCTCGACTGGACGGGTCATGCCAGATTTTTCCATTCTTAACATCGTTTCTATGTATACGGCTAGGTGTTCGCGATTAAACATCAAATGGACGTGAGCGACAAAGCCCATGGTGATAGCCACGACTAGGTGAATCAAAGAAACTGCCTTGACAAAGTCACGGGTATAAAATAATAAAGTGTACGCGATCAAAAAATACGCTATTAATGATGTCAATAACAAATAAAAATTGTAAGCTAAGAAGATAAATATATGGTCTGGATCGACTCTTATACAGGAACCGGACACGTAGCAATAAAAACCTAATTTACTTTCCCAGTAGCTAAATACGATGTCTTCGGGGTGATCTTCCAGGTGCACGTTTATACATTCACACACTCTTTTACTCAAACGTTTTTTCAAATTTTCAAACATTTCGCATTTACAATTTCACTTGTAAACCGATAAAGCCCTGAAGACAACTATTGCCTCAAAAGTTTCTACACTGTTAGATATTAATTAATTCTCCCCCAATCTCGAGAGAATAGAACGGTTTAATATGCTGTATAACTCTTGCATATACAAACTTATGGCATGCAACTTAAATAATTTTGTTTTAATTGAAAATAATCAAACAAATGTTCGATACTAAACTTTTCCATGCAGTTACAAACCAACGAAGAACCAAGTAAACATTTTACAGAATTTAAATTAAATATTTATTATAATTATTATTCTTCTTGGACTCTTGGGATTTAAAATATTAATAGAACAATTATCAAATCTATCATGTCTATAGAGAGGAATAAGTTTTTGGATACTTATAATTAAATAATTATTTCGGGTCTTCACCCCGAGGGATTCACGCTAGGAATTTATGTCCTAGTAGTATGGGTCGTCTTTAAAATAAATAATTTATAGTTGTTTTTTTTTATATTAGTTTTATTGGAGGGAATGAGAAGCCATTCTTCCGATGAATTATCTCTAACACAGATATAGTAGGTTAACACATCGCCATAACACAGTGGCGTAACTAGGTAAGAAGCTCCCTGGAGCAGTATCGCCTTCAGTTCCCCCCCCCCCCCCTCTAAAATCGGTGCAAGTAAATTCTAATAAATGCTACAAATATTAATTAGAAAAATTGGTTTTGCACTGTTGTGTAACCAAAACATATTTCGAAATAATTGTAAAAAATAAATAGTTGTACAGTGTTTTGTTTGTAAACGAAGTTGGCGATTCAGCCGAAACACTTGTATACTAAGGTTATATAAATAGCGATCGATTTATGACAGACTAGCTGAATACCCGTGCTCCGCTACGGGGTGTTTTATTTTCAATTTAATGGATTTATAAACTACCATCAAGAAACATTTAAATTATTTTACAAAGCGAGAATATCTAGATTCTATCCCTCCCCCGTATTTCTATACCCCCTCCCCTTTGATAAGATAATTTGCTAATATCCCAAATTAGTAATTCATTCCGACTAAATTTTTAAAAAGGAAAAGCAGTGGTATTTTCCTTCTGTACCCCCCCCCCCCTTTATCACACGCAGAATTAAGCTTAACATTGTACCCAAGAACCTCCAAAATCTATTCAGCCATTTGGACGTAATTGACGCACAGAAAGACAGATATAAACTTTTCTAAACTTAAATTCGTTGTCAGGACTACTCATTAAGTGGAAATACCCCATATTCTCTCTCCACAGCTCGGGCCTTCATGTTCTCTAGGGGAGAAATAACCTTATGTAGAGCTAAAATGTATAATCAATAAAATAGATAAATTGATGTACTAAAATGTTATTTATGTATTAATATGTTATATTCAATAAAGGTATTTAAAAAAAAAAAATAATAATAAAAAAAAAAAAAAATAAATAAATGAATAAATACAAAATTTTAGCCCAATCGGATAAATGTACAGACACAACAATTATTAGTTTTTTATACATAGATAAAGATATATTTTTCCATTTTACCCCCCTAAATGTACATAACAATAATTGTACAGCACTCTTAAAGAGCTTTTCCACGGTATGCATCGTGAAGGGTTTTCATTACTTTGACATTTGTACCCCGAACCCCTGTGTACCAAAATCAAAATTTCGAAAATGCATGAAGTCAGTGGCCTTCCCCTTTTCCCCTTGCTTTGAAGTTCAAGTGTGCAAATTTTCATTGAAATCGGAATAAAACTGTAGATTTGAATAAAGAACACACACACTTACGTTGACATTTCCTTTTTACCCCTCTCCTAAATGAAAATAATGACAAAAACGTACATTACAATTACTTTTCTCTTAAAGAGCCTTTCAACGATATGCATCATAAAGGGTACCTATCAATTACTTTGACATTTGTACCCCGTACTCTTGTGAACCAACATTTTAACTTTATAATCGCATGTAAGCAGTACCTATACTCATAGACACTCTTCATTTATATAAGATAAAAGACACTCATCATTTATATAAGATGTAGTTATACACATTTTTCCATTTTACCCCCTCCTAAATGAAAATATGACAAAACTGTACATAACAACAATTACTGTACTTTTAAAGAGCTTTTCAACGATATGCATCATTAAAAGTATTCATTACTTTGACGTTTGTACCCCGTACCCCTGGGTACAAAAATAAAAATTTCGCAAAATCCTTTCTTAGTGGATGCCTATGATATGAACCGAGTATATCCTCAAAATTTCAAGTCCCTCGGTTAAGCAGATTTTGCTGTGCGTTGATTCTATGTCAGTCAGTCAGTCAATCAGGACATTGCCACTTATATTATAGATTAAACATTATTGTGTCATCAATACGTGCTACTTCAAATAATACTATCATTAATCATTATTCATGCTTAAAGTAATACGGATCCAGTTTTGCTTCAATTATTTTACTAGGCATTAGATTGTTTATGTTTAATTTAAATAAAAACTAATGACTGTAATTGGAATATTAAGTTACTAACTAATATGGATATTTGCTTACTAACGTAAAAGCTAAACTATTAGGGTCAAAATAAATTCAACATTTTTAAAAAAAAAGATCTTTTGTAATATCAAACTAGGTAATGGTAATACAAATAAAATCACTATACTCGTATTAAATACACAAAAATATCTAAATTCTGTAGTCATTTAGAAATGTTTGTTTAGTTTATTTTTTTATAAGATAAACCTTATAGCTTGTTAGAAATATCAAACAGGCAGTCGTGACGTCAGAAAAACTTGTCGCCACTTGAGTTTTGAGTATCAATGTTTCTGCTAATTCTCTGATATTTGTCAGCTGTTTGATATGTGACGAGAAGCATAGTTTTAATCTCAAAAGTTGTGGACCCTTGCCAGGAGAAATATCAGAGGAGTAATTATGGACCAAAAGCTCCCTGTCCAGGGGTGCAGCTAACCTACATCTTACATGTCACATATTGCACTATCTGTGATAGAGCCTATGGGGATATTAAATGTATTCATGTAGAAAGCACATGTGAAAATGAAATGAATATAATTGTAAGTAGTGTTTATTTGCTTGATACAGATTTTTTTCCTCTCGGCGTGGCGCTTTTTCTAAGCCGCCGCCTGGAGCAAATTGCTCAAACTGCTCCACGGTAGTTACGCCACTGCCATAATATCTTCAGGTGTTTGAATCGAGTCTTTTGCACTAACTATCCAGCTAGTGACCATTTTATCACTTCTTATCTCCATACCTTCTTTCTATTTCTATTGTTGTATGTATTAATGCTTCTTGAATGTATTTGTCAACGTTACAAAAACAAATAAAACTACAAATCCTCTTTTTTAGAAACAATTTTCAATTTTTATTATCATTATAGGAATAAATTAAAAATTCATTTATAAAAAAAAATTCAATAGTTCAATAGAGTAAAAGTAATAAATAATTTTGTGGCAAACAAGATAATGAAAATTTTAATATAAAGTGGTACATTATTGTATCGTCGAAACTGTGCCGAAACAACGAATCTTAGTTTATAGACATAAGCCCTTTTTATGAGGCAATAAGCAAAATCAGGAAGATTTACACGTGTTAAATTTCGCAGAAAAATTCTGCTGTAGAATGGATTGTTTTTCTCTAATTATATTATCCAACGCTCTTTCTAGAAGAGTCTATCTTTCCTATAGGATTCATTATCGCTGGTTTGCAAAAAGAAAGTTTAAATGCAAATCGTTTGCAGTAAATGATATAACTAGGCATCGCGTGGCTCTATCATTGATGCGAGCGTATTGCAATAAAATACTGAATATTGAAATTTGTTAATCATGATGAATGTCATAGTTGAAGATAAGTGGAAGAGGGCAGTGTGAGGTAGAGTGGGGGTACTCGGTACAAAGCTTTACTTCCTAAACAAACCTACACACAATATCACTATAAGAATCTTAACCGCCCGTAATAGCTTTTAAACTAATATTATAATGTATCACTTCATTACTCAAATACTACTGCTTGTATCAAGTTGAAATTTTACATACTTGTTTCAATTGTACTTCAGACGATACACATGACGTTTTATTAAAATCGTTACGTTAGAACGTAAGATATGGGTAAAAAGTTTCTTTTCTCTACTTTAAACGTTTAGGTCCGCTTTAATAGTTTTAGCGACCTTTATTAATTCATAGCAGTGTCGTTGTTGGTTTTACTAAAAAATGTTATTTGAAAAAAATGTTCGTCTCATCGAATAGGTGAAGATATAATTTTTTCCCGTCCTGAAATTCCAATTTTAAATTTGAAGCTCACGTTTACGCGAGCATTGAGCGCGAACTCTTGGACGGATCACGCTGTCCAACGAACTTAGCCTGAGTATTAGTAAAAGAAAGATGTATACCAATTTTCAACTAAATCGGTCATATTTTACTCAAGTTATCGTCGGACCCGTAAACGTTACACACAGACAGACAGACTGACAGACAGACAAGATGCATATTTCGTTGAATGTAAGAAGCTCGCTTCAATAAATCTAAAGTTGACGTATACTTAATGTAAGAAAAAATGGAAACAAAAAAAAATTAATCTGAATGAAATCCATTATCTAAACTTTATACTCCTTCATTAGACAAGATACTATTAGAAACCGTAACAACAACAAAAAGTAGTGATAGTTTGAACATTTATACTCCTCCAACCTTGTAAGACATGTATGTAGTTCAATAACCATACAACGTCTTCTCACAAATAAATTGTAATATATAATACAATTGACCGGTTTTGGCTGTTCTAAAGCAGCCTTCTTCAGATAATCTACAAACGAATTAACAGAATTAAACTTAAGGTGTAAAATAAGGTAACAAATTTTAAAACAATAATTAAAATATAAGCGGAAAAGAAAAACAAAACTAAAATTAATGGAATGCAAAATACCTAGAGGTTAATGAATGACTTAAAAAGTACAAATAAAATAAATTTTTAAAAAGAAGGCTAAGCTATAGGCTGTAAAATAATGGAGACAAGATGGAGGGAAGGATTATTTGCTAAAAAGGTAAACACATACCCAGCGTACTTAAAAATGAAACTTAAACATGACAAAATACATATCTATAATAAGGGGCCCAAAAGTCATTTTCCCACGTTTTTCTCGAATAATTCGAAAACCGCTGACTCTAGCGAAAAAGAGTCTATGTGACAAATTTAACTACATTCAATTTCCTACAAAAAATGTTCTATTAATATTTTCTCTAGATTGAATAGCTTAGGAGATGCAGGGGATGGAAAATACGTTGATTATTAAAAATAGTATATTTAAATAGTATTTGAATGTTCTAGTTTCAACATCGTTTCTATGCATATAGAACTCTGTGTTCGCGATTAAACATCATATGAATATGAGTGATATTGACTATGATCATAAGCACGCCTAGATAAATCAGAGAAACGCCTTGATAAAATAATAAAGTCTAAAGATAGAGCCACTAAAAAATAAAAATTGTAAGCTAAGCAGATAACAACACACGTAGATATAATACATATACTAATTTTGTTTCCCACAAACGTAACGTGAAGTCCTCGGTGTGATTTTCCAGGTGCAAGTCTAAACATACGCACACTGTTTTGCTCTAACGTTTTTTTTTCTAATTTTAAAATATTTCAAATTTACTGTCACTTGGAATTTTACCCGATAAATCCCCTGGAAACAACTATTGCATATAATGTTTCTAAATTCGAAGTTATTAATAAATTCTCACCCAATCTCTATATTAACAAACTCTCTTGTCATTATATAGTTTTTTTAAGTAGTTAACAAATTGTCTTTTTGCTGTATATTCAATTATTTATCAGCAATATCTTTAAAGAGATCGGACGATAATTTCTCATACCTGTTGTATCTCCTTTTTCAAAAAAGGAGATACATTCTGGCAGTGGCGTATCCAGCGGCTTGGTCTGGAGGGGGCACATTTTAAATCAGTTTAGATTGGGGGGGGGGGGGGAATTCGTAGTGAAAACAAGAAAAGGGAACTACTAATTCAACAAAGCAGCAGCCCCCCCCCCCAAAAAAACAACAAAAATCTCCGCGCCCTAGTAACAACACACTGTGTGACAACTATTTTAGAACGTATTCGTTAGAAAATGTTATGCTGCAGCTTACTGCAGTACAATATCTTACTGTAAGTCATGGGCGTCGTCTACAGTTAATTATTGGGGGGATACACGGAGGGGGGTCCGGGAAAATTTTGAAAATATGACCCTTCAAAACAGCGCTTTTATGCATTTCTGAGGTGAAATTGAATATGAGGTTAATGTAAAAATATGTATTAAAAAAAAATACGTCGTATTTTTTTTTTTTTTGTTACTCTATCGGGTCTGGGGGAGGGCACGTGCCCCCTGTGCCCCCCCCCCCCCTGGATACGCCACTGAGTCCAGTCAATAAGTACAAAAAATAGTCTTCCTTGCGAAAGGTCGAGTATCTGCAATTTTTAAAATCTTATTCTACAATTGAACCCGTTTCTAAATTCATTAATATTAATTATTTGATAATTAAAACTATTCTAATGACTGCTACTAACTATTTTAATTAAATTTAATTAATATATTAAAGTAAAACTTTAGATTAAAATAAAAACCCTTAAAACGTCTTTTTAAACGCCAAAAAAAAAAAAATGTCGGGCTAACTAGGTATATAATTACTTATTTATTTATTTATTTATTTTTTGACTATCACAACACTATTACTTTAATACTTGCTGCGGAATTGCATACTTAAATTTTAGGTCTGGCTTTGGGGGGGGGGGGGGGGGTGCACGTGCCCCCCCCCCCCCCCACCCCCTCCCCCCCCTGGGTGCGCCACTGCATTCTGGGATTGATGAGGAAAGACATATTTAAACTGATATTTACAAGATGTGTATTGGATTTAATTAGTATACCTGTTAATTTCACTTCATATTGTTCGCTGTCATTCCGTCCCATCCTGGATCAGATTTCCTCTAGTTGTGATACGTCTCTATTTCTTCTTTATTTTAACTTAAATGAACTGAGGATCATTAAATGAAATTTAAAGTTTGGGCGATTTTGTCAATTGTTTAATTTCCAATTTTACCCTTAGTGATAAAGATCGTAAAATTAATTTATGCTTAGCTGAGTTCAGACGATAAGATAGATCTGTTCATAATGACGTATTCATGTCCTTTTTGCAGTTCGCTTGTCCGATTTTATATTGGTTGCGTGTAATCCAGGCTTAACTCACTCTAAAATATATTTTATAGACTCTCTAGCCATTCTTTCTTTCCCTAAATATGTACTTGAGAGGTAAAGAAGTATCGTAACTGATATTTTGAAAACCTCCAAAAAGCCGAAATTGACTTGCTTCTCCTACATACGATATTGAACCCTGATATTGTCAAGGCTTTAGTTCAACTTGCATGTAGCTATCATTATTTAACTCGTAAAATAATATTGTAAATTAAATATATTAAAAATAATATTAGAAAACAAAAATATGAAATTCAGTCGAAATAATATACTTAAAGTTGTCATTTAAGTTGGTTTAAATATTTATCCCTGAGGCATATTAATGTATTAATAATTAATTTTAAAAAAATGAAAAATTAAATCATACATGATTCATGTATTTTCTATATACCGTCACGAGTAAAACCTTCTTTCTGGCTACCTAAAGTTATTAAAAGTTGTTACAGGTTCTTTATAGTATTAACTTTTGCAGTTTAAAAAAAGATACGGAAGCTTACGAAAACAAACAACTAAATAGAGTAAAATAACCTGATATCTTGATCCCCTCCACGACCTGTTCATACGAGCGTTTTGAATTCGATCCCTCGTTGCGATCACATATTTTTGATGGAGCGGATTTAAATAACGACGGATACGATCCGTTGTTCTCCTAGTAAAACCACACGAGCAATGCAAAATGCCGTTTTCGCACGAGTTGTGTACCGTACTTTATCTACGATTGTTAGATTTTAATAATAAATACAGAAAAAATAATAAACTTCCTGTATGTACGTTCGTATTCTCTTTTGATAAAGATGACTATTTATTTATTTGATAAAGGAATTATTTATTTCGGGAGGCGTATTATTCTCCTCATATTCAACATATTCACTTAAATCATGCATTGATTTTCACAAAAAACTCGATATAAACAGTTAATTTTATTAAACAAACATCAAATTAGTTTTGTTAAATGTAAACAAACTCGCTAATCATGCGTAAAGTTGAACAATTCTTCAGAATATGAGACGCGCATGCGCAATGAATACAAGTACGTAAAGAATCACTTTCTACGCATCTAAACAGAGATACAATGTTTATATTTCGTAACAATCGTAGATAAATATTATATAAATCATTTAAAAAAATTATGATTATTATAAAATGTAATTTAAAATATAAAATAAAATATTAATGAATAAGTGTAATTCAATTGAAAAAGAAATATTATATTACTTTGTTTAAATTCAAGAAAATTTGAAGTGGCAGCACTGTTTTAGAAAAAGTTTTCAGAGATTTTTTCTACCATATGGCCAGTTTTAGTTTTAACTCGCGTAATAGTGGTTAAGTAGAACTCTTAAAAGGTAGTTTTTTCTCATTTCTTTAAAACAATTATCATATCTATATATCTTATTTAACTATTATTATCGGAATTTCATACATAACGTTTAAATGTGTCGGAAAGTACTCGAAAATGGAATTTCTCGTTTTCGGTTCGTATTTTTGTTTTTTCGATGGTGAGATTTCGAATTTTCGAACTAGAAATAAGTAAAACTGAAAGTTCTTTTTACTTCTAGTATATTTTATTTCAATTTAAAAGTATACAATGAACATTAAGATAATTCCTAGCTACGCTATTCGATTTCAAAAAGTTTTTATAACAATTTGTGAAAACTGCGGAATGTATTCGATTTGTAAATCTGTAAGGTAAGCGATTTTTATATCTAGCTTGTAAATCGGAATGTATTTTCTCTGTTTATTGTTAGCGGTTATACGTTTACTAGATTATAATTTACTTATTTGTTTATCCAGTAATGGATTGTTAATAGCACTGCAAAGGCTCTTGGGGGTATAAAAAATAAAATAAGTTTAATAAGGGTGATTCAATTTTCTCTAAATCTTTCTATATTTATCGATAGTTTGAGAACAATGAAGATATCGATTAGTTGTATCAGTGATAAGCCATCTGGAAATCGATTCTGTAACTTAGAAACCACCTTTATCATGCGTTTATATGTTAAAAATAAGTTGAAGATTCACGCGCAGACTATCATCGTGAAACATTGTGTGTTGTAAAGTGAAAACTTTGATTTTCTAGCTTGGGTAGTTGCACTTGCAGATAGACTTTCTCTCCCCACTTCTAGAGAGCGGGCATTTATCCCATTTGAAGAAACCGGCGGGAAATAAAAAGCGGGAACCAATGAAACTAGAGATTTTTAGCTCGAGTTATTGTCCCTTTCCCGCGAATATCCCTGTCACTATACGAGCAACCGGCGGGAAAAAAAGACTATCAATATTGAGCAATGTTCTGAAAGGCACGAAACAGTTCTTACTACTCATTATTGATTTTTTAATTCTCCTGCACTAGGCAGTAGCATTTATATCAAATAAACTCCTAAAAAGATAAAGGCTCATGAAAGATCTTTTCAAAAGCTGCAAGAAATGTACTTTTTTGTTGTATCTAGCATAGTTTTTAATTTAGTTTTAAGTTATTTGAATTCATTCGGATGTAGGTGGCCGCCACCCCTTCATGGGGGGGGGGGGGGGGTCAATTTTCCTAGTTAAATAAATGCTCAAGGTATATAAAATAGGGTATTAAATAAAATAACTTGCGGATTTTTTCCGAACTAACTTTCCATACAGCTAAATTTTCTGAAAACTAATTAAATTCTGCTGAAAGATGGCTAAAAGTATTAAAATAATGTATTGTCATCGTGTTCTGAGCTATTCTAAAAGTTTCAAATGTTTAGCTACTCGGGAAGATAGTTAAAAATCGATTGCAAGATTTGTACTGGACAAACAAACAAGAAAGCTAGCTAATAAAAACGTAGTAAAATGCAAGGTTTTGAGAGAAATATTAAACAAAATATAGAATATTTTATTTAATACGGACCCTGAATTCATTTTTATATTATACTTTTTTTGCTGAACCAGTAATGGAGAAAGTATATATTTAAATATTTTATATTTTGTTGTCAGTAAATAGGCCACCTTAAAACAATATTTATGGTGATTTGTTTTAAAAAAATGAATTAGTATACCCTTTGTTAAAAAAATGACATATATTTTTTTTCTTTCAAGTGGCGATGTAAAGAATACATGCATACATATATGTATAAAAATAAGGGGAAAAGGGCAAAAAAAGGAAAAAGAAGAAAAGGAGGAAAAAAAGCTGTGACAAGTCTGAAAATTGATAAATGAAATGAGTAGAGAGTAGGTTGGTATGACGGGTCCATTAATAATGGAAGTAGGAAGCCTTGGTGCAGAGGAAGGAGGTAGGATTGGTACTGCTAGGATGGATAGGATGGATAGGATGGATGGGAGGGAAACTAGAGCGAGAATAACACCTCTTTGCCTCCAGGTCCAATGAAAAATCCTCTTAGAGATATTATGGATGACCTGCCTACTGGCTTGTAAACCCTCCGCTTCATTATAAACTTTCCATTAAGATTCATGAATCAACTAAATAGCTAATAGATGACACATTTGAACCTTTCAAAACACACTCCAACTCCTATTGCTCTTTACTAAAGTGCACTTTTGTTCAGATTATAGCATGTGTAGCTACTTTGTTTTAACATTATAAGATGGTTTAAAACGTAAACATGCCACACGGCTTAAGGCATGTAATGTTGAGTTATATTTTTCACGTGTTAAAACGTATGCAGTCCTGACAGCACAAATATTTTCACGTATTAGGACGTGTACAGTCCTGATGGCACAAATATTTTTCACCTATTAGTAAATAGTAAATTTAGGTGTTGGGTATCTAATGGGCGTCTAGCTGGATGAGAATGCCAATAACAATTTAGATCCACATCTACGGTCTCGGTCCTGTCTGGTCCCGGTCCGAACAAGCTCAGATTGTAAAAGTCATAGGTGTAATTTATTTAATTTTTTCCCTCCTTTTATTTTAAATCTGTTAAAATGGTTTTGAATTTTTACGTGAATAAAAGTGTATCAAATTAGCTAAATTGCAGAGTGCAGATGGTTGAAAATAATATGAGACCATCTGTGAGCTACGTTTGACTACCATCAAAATTTCTTAAAAATCCGATCAAATTACTATTTTTAAAGATATAGGTGTAAATAAATTTATGTTTTGTGCACATTGTGAAAGAGAAAAAAATGGGCCAGATGGTTGAATCTTATATGGGACCATAAATGGGCTAATGACTAATGACTTAATGACCTACCATAAAAATCAAACGAGTATTTTTAAGATGTGCAGGTTCGCAAAAATTAGACAACTGACCGAGAAACAAACAGGGGACCAAAAATGTTTTCTGATACTGAAGCGAATTTCTGTCTTTTAATTTTTGAAGTCCGAGACATAAACATAAAGAATGCTCATTCTTTAGAACGATTACATAGCGTCCGATACCTTCGGTAAGCTCGGAAGTCTCGGAAGCAATAATAAACAACACTAAGAAAGGAAAACAAACTAGTAAAACAAAATAAAATAAACAAAATGTTGTGGCAATAAAAATAAAAGGGGATTAGCTCTAAAAAGAGGCGAACCGAGGGTTGACTGAAGGTGGATTGACTTTAGGCCCTTTACACTGTCTCGGTCCGCTCAGGTCTGGTCTATCTGAACCGCTCGGATAGCAGGTCCGGAACGAGACCTTAGCCTGACCGGACCGGAACCGGAGGAGTGGATGCTCCCATTTAAAAACATAGAAAGGAATCCTGATCGGAGCGGAACGTACCGAGACCAGATCAGACCGAGACCGTAAGTGTGAATTCTCCTTTACCATCATATCAATATGGTTCAATAATATCTTTTCATACTTGCCCTTCAAAACAAGGTACATGAGCTTTCAACACCCCTTCCCCGGGAGCTCAGGTAACGCCGGGTACTTTACCTAGTTACAGTTATTATAGTTGTTGTAGTTGTGTAAGCCCTTTGAAATTTGAAAGGCCTATGTCTTTCTCTGGCTGCACCACAGATGGGATATTTTCAAAAAAGTGACACTTCAACAATTCTGAGCAAACCTATATGGCCAAAATTTATTTTCCAGTTTCCAGTTTATAGCTAGTGCTTTATTTTGATGTTGAACATTTATACAACAAGAATATGTATGCTCGTTGCGGGGGTTTTAGGTTTTACTATTTTTTATCAATTTTAAATAAGAAAAGTCAAGTTTTTTGGTCACAATAGTTTCTTCCGGAATTTTCTTCACCTTACCGATTTGCAAAATGATATTTACCACCTGAAAATCGTCACACAGACTCAAACCAATATAATTGTCAACTAAGGACATTTCTTACATTGGTTTTAATTTTCAAAAATCTGTTTCAGACATCAGGAAACATTTTTGTTGTGTCTGTCAGTAGTTTGACATTTTTGCAAACTACCAAATCTTTAAAACTACTTCGTCCGATTTTAATTATATTTGGCCATGATTAGACCATTTGGCCTGTAAAGCCCTTCCGCACGCGCACACAATAGTCTTTATTAACAATTCTACTTTAGGACATTTCTTACATTGGTTTTAATTTGTGAAAAAAATTAATTAATTATAATTTTTTCACGATAGTTACCGTTCAATTTCCTTTAATTTAAGTTCCTGGTCAGAGATACTTTTTTGTTAGCAGATTAGATTTTATTTCCTAAATACGAGTATGTCATTGTTCACACAACTCTACAGAGGACGAAGTATTTTTGTTTTTTTTTAATAACCAATTTAATTTTTTTTATTTAGTAACTATCGTGACACGTTGTACGCTGGGTAACTAATGTGACATCTATCTTGTTCCTGGGTAATTATCGTGACAAATTTCGTGTTCTAGAGTTGGGTACGATAAAATAGTTAAAATAATAATCATTATTATTGGTCGAACTGTATATTATAAGCACACTTATCTCTGTAACTTAGCATTCAGATGTTTCAATTATAACTTCGCCGTTGATAGTAACACCTTTTCAGGTTTTTAGCTGTCTCCTAAATCTAAGTTGGTGACTGTAGTTTGTAAACTGTGTGCGTGTGCATATTATTTTTTCCTGGATTATTCATAAGGGATAAAAAAAAAAAATAATAAAATAATAATAAAATACTAAAAAAACCTTTATCAAAAGTTCCAAGAAAAAACAAATTAAACATATAAAAATATCTTGTCATTTCCCTGTTGGTGTACTGTGTCACTTCTAACCCATTGTAATAATAGCTAGAATCTAGAGTTTTCTTAGAAATTAAATAAAGAATGCTTCAGTGAATCTCGAATTTAATTTAAAAAAAAGGTTGAAGACAAAATGGTTAAAACTGGAGATGTTAACGGGAGCCACGTGCCTGGCCAAGTAAACAAACTCTTTCTTAGAATCATAATGTTAGTTCGTTTTATTTATTTATTTATTTTTTCTTTTAGAGAGATCTCTTAACGTTCTAACTTACATTTTATTGTCGTTTTTTATGACCATTTCTCTCTTTTAAAATTTCCATTGTTTTAATAACATTAAAATGTTGATCATTCGTGCTGTCAAGAGAGAAAGAGTCCACGAATTATATAAAAAAAAAACAAGGATAATAGTTTTAAAGTTTGTTTTGGTTTATTAATAAAATAATGTCTTCCATTTAAAATTAATTAATTAAGTCCGTGCACAGTAAATACTAAAATATAAGTAAAGCTCGAAAGAAAATTCTATTTCAGACATCAGGGAACATTTTAATTGTGTCTGTGTGTAGTTGTGACATTTTTGCAAACTACCAAATCTTTAACTACTCGTCCGATTTTAATTAAATTTGGCCATAATTAGCCCATTTGGCCTGTAAAGCCCTTCCGCACGCGCACACAATAGTTTTTATTAAAAATTCTTCTTTAAAAGTACTCATTAGATTTTGAAGGAATTTAGTTTGTTGTCAGTAGTCAGATGGTCCCATGTTAATTTCAACCGTATATATGTGTAAATTTAATATTGCTTGAAAATAGGTGTGACACCTCTGGGAATAGAAACAGATCCAAATTTCATGTTACCATTCGTCCAATAAGGACGCAAGGAAGCTGAATAGCCAATTTTAATGCCACGCAATTAGCAGATTTTTTTTTTTTTTTTAATTTATTAAAAATAATATAGGTACTTTATTCTTATATACATATAAGAATAATAATAATAATAATAATGATACATGTATTAATCCCTTGCTAGCTAGTTTATGAGAAACAGTTGTATTATATGTATTTAATATAACAATTTCTTTAATCTTATATGTATTTAATATAACAATCTTTAATCCTTTTAGTCTCTGGAATTGTTCTCTTTTTCTTGTTAGCGAATTTCCATTGGAAAAAATTCGCTAATAGAGACACTGGCATGGCGGGAGTTTTAGGCTGGACTGTGGCCTAAATACGTTTCATGGGTCCCTGATAACGAAAAAATAGGTTTTACAAATCTTTATATATATATATATATATATATATATATATATATATATATATATATATATATATATATATATATATATATATATATGTATATATATTTACAAAAATAAAAACACACGACCGCGAATATTTAACAAAACATGAAAAAACCCAGGGATCGGTCATAAAACAAAACAACACCTTACAACATTCTCAATATACCCGACGTTTCGGCTTTAATCAAAACCTTCTTCATGGGATCTACAACAAAAAACAATTCAAAAGTATTAACATCAAGATGCCTAACTCATACAAAAACAGAAATAAATAAACATAGCTGATGGCGTAAAAGTTGAAACTTACAAAGACTACAGTTGAAGGTAAACCTTTAAATAAACATTTACATGAAAACAGAATGACTAGAAAAGTGAATAAAATATATAAATTAGATAACAAAATAACAAGACTAGACTGGAAAACAATAATATAACCTACACATAAACATGAAGAAGGTAACATTCTAAATCTAAAAATGAAGAAGAGCACAGGTGGCACTATCTAGCGACAACCGTAGGTAACATACTGAAAACATTAAGACTAAACAGGTAGCGCTATCTAGCGACATACCAGAGGTAACATAGATCAACTAAAACTTTTACCAAACTAACTACAATTCAATTAAACACTTTCAAGACAACCAACAAAATAAAAAAATAAAAAATTACTATAAAAAATATATATAAAAGACATAAAAAATCTACTTTACACAATCAAACCCGAATAGACACTATGGAGATTATCAATGTCACTCCTGAAATTTAATGAAAAGGGATCCTTTTTAATGCATAACATTTCCAAAGTCCGTCGCTTCTGCTCATCCGACTCTTGCACTACCACTTTGACATCCTTAAAATTGAACTTATGATTTTGGCTAACGGCATGAAGAGCCAAAGCTGTAGAAGAAGTCTTCTGGGTCCGAATACTATAGTCGTGTTGGTAAACCCTTTCTTTTACCAACCTGGACGTCTCGCCATAATAAATTTTATCACAGTCCTGACAACATATTGCGTAGACCACATTAGACAGTAAGGGAACCGGAGTTTTGTCCTTTAATTTACTAAATAGCGAGCCAACCCTGTACCTATTATAAAATGCCAAACGAATCTGGGGTATTTCCCTCCGTAAAATACGTTGAATCCCTTGCGAAAGACCCTCAACAAACGGAAACTTGAAATACGAGATGGGATTGTCATCCACCGTCTGAACACTCCGATTCCGATTGAAATAGCGATGCCAACAACAATTAACCAGTTGAGTCGGGTACCCATTATTTTTGAAAAACCCTTGTAATCTTTTTCTATTTTTGTTAAGGAAACAGGGACTGCTAATATCAATTACTTTCTTAACCAAATTTTGTACACAATTCCTCTTCTGGGACATGATATGAGAGGAATGAAAATTTAAAACTCTCCTAGAACTAGTTGGTTTAATATACCAGTCCGTAAGTAATGAATTATTAGGCCCTCTTATAACATTAATATCAAGAAACGATAAACAACCATTAGTTTCCAACTCCATAGTAAACTTAAGCCTCGGATGAAATGAATTGAAAGTATCTAAAATCAATTGCTCATACCCTTTTTTAACAATTAAAAATAAATCATCTACATATAATGCAAGGAACTTAATGTTAGTAACTAATTGACTAAAACAATCTTCTAAAAGCTGAGACATAACAATGTTGGCCAACACAGGAGACACCGGGGACCCCATAGGTAGACCAAAACGTTGCTTGTAAACAACCTCTTCAAACACAAAATATCTGGCATCACACACCAATTCCAACACAGATAGAAACATCTGTTTTGACATCCCAGTGCTCCTACCAAATTTAGACCATTGTTTACTAACCAATTGGAAAGCTAGATCCAAAGGAATATTGGTAAACAATGATTGAACATCTAGAGACATCATAGTCATGCTATCATCTATGGAATACTGAGACAATTTCTCCTTAAAAACAACAGAATTTTTTACATTAAAATTATTATCAACCACAATATTGTTAAGATTGCCAACAACTAATTGCGACAAAGCATACGTAGGACTATTAGTGTATGACACAATAGGCCGCAACGGAACACCTGGTTTATGCAACTTGGGAAGACCGTATACCTTTGGCGCCAATCCAGTGTAGGACTTTAACTTTGAGCCTAACCGAGTATCAATGAAACCTAACGTAAGCAACTCATCTACAATTTTGTTAACCTTAAGCCGATAAGTTGAGGAAGGATCCCTAGCTAACCTAGAATATGTGTCCCCATCATTAAGCAAAGTTTTCATCTTATTCACATATTCAGCTTTCTTCAAAATAACTGTGTTGCCCCCTTTATCACTTTTACACACAACAATGTCAGGGTGTTCTTTAAGAAACCTACGAGTCCTATTAAAACACCGCTGTACCTCTTGAACTTGACGAACTTTGCAACTAGGAGCAGCACTCAAACAGCGTACATGATTAGTGATAACATTCACACAGTTGGTCCTTACATTATCAGCACTATTTAAATCCACATTACTAAACACCTTTTCTAGATCACTTATAAGATCAAACATGGGTAAATCTTCCTTTCGCCTACACCCCAGAGCAAACTTATCACCCATAGATAACAATTGTAAAATGTCTTTTGGGATTTCCACCTGCGTCAGATTAGTAACAGCAACTGTACCAGATAAATTAAATAAACCATGACCTTGCGCAGAATATAAAGCTTCAAACTTTTTATCCAAAATATATTTATTTTTAAAAAACTCACCCTCTCGAAGATTATTCATTGTGGAAATATAATACCAACCTAGAATATGACAACTGTGTGAATGTTATCACTAATCATGTACGCTGTTTGAGTGCTGCTCCTAGTTGCAAAGTTCGTCAAGTTCAAGAGGTACAGCGGTGTTTTAATAGGACTCGTAGGTTTCTTAAAGAACACCCTGACATTGTTGTGTGTAAAAGTGATAAAGGGGGCAACACAGTTATTTTGAAGAAAGCTGAATATGTGAATAAGATGAAAACTTTGCTTAATGATGGGGACACATATTCTAGGTTAGCTAGGGATCCTTCCTCAACTTATCGGCTTAAGGTTAACAAAATTGTAGATGAGTTGCTTACGTTAGGTTTCATTGATACTCGGTTAGGCTCAAAGTTAAAGTCCTACACTGGATTGGCGCCAAAGGTATACGGTCTTCCCAAGTTGCATAAACCAGGTGTTCCGTTGCGGCCTATTGTGTCATACACTAATAGTCCTACGTATGCTTTGTCGCAATTAGTTGTTGGCAATCTTAACAATATTGTGGCTGATAATAATTTTAATGTAAAAAATTCTGTTGTTTTTAAGGAGAAATTGTCTCAGTATTCCATAGATGATAGCATGACTATGATGTCTCTAGATGTTCAATCATTGTTTACCAATATTCCTTTGGATCTAGCTTTCCAATTGGTTAGTAAACAATGGTCTAAATTTGGTAGGAGCACTGGGATGTCAAAACAGATGTTTCTATCTGTGTTGGAATTGGTGTGTGATGCCAGATATTTTGTGTTTGAAGAGGTTGTTTACAAGCAACGTTTTGGTCTACCTATGGGGTCCCCGGTGTCTCCTGTGTTGGCCAACATTGTTATGTCTCAGCTTTTAGAAGATTGTTTTAGTCAATTAGTTACTAACATTAAGTTCCTTGCATTATATGTAGATGATTTATTTTTAATTGTTAAAAAAGGGTATGAGCAATTGATTTTAGATACTTTCAATTCATTTCATCCGAGGCTTAAGTTTACTATGGAGTTGGAAACTAATGGTTGTTTATCGTTTCTTGATATTAATGTTATAAGAGGGCCTAATAATTCATTACTTACGGACTGGTATATTAAACCAACTAGTTCTAGGAGAGTTTTAAATTTTCATTCCTCTCATATCATGTCCCAGAAGAGGAATTGTGTACAAAATTTGGTTAAGAAAGTAATTGATATTAGCAGTCCCTGTTTCCTTAACAAAAATAGAAAAAGATTACAAGGGTTTTTCAAAAATAATGGGTACCCGACTCAACTGGTTAATTGTTGTTGGCATCGCTATTTCAATCGGAATCGGAGTGTTCAGACGGTGGATGACAATCCCATCTCGTATTTCAAGTTTCCGTTTGTTGAGGGTCTTTCGCAAGGGATTCAACGTATTTTACGGAGGGAAATACCCCAGATTCGTTTGGCATTTTATAATAGGTACAGGGTTGGCTCGCTATTTAGTAAATTAAAGGACAAAACTCCGGTTCCCTTACTGTCTAATGTGGTCTACGCAATATGTTGTCAGGACTGTGATAAAATTTATTATGGCGAGACGTCCAGGTTGGTAAAAGAAAGGGTTTACCAACACGACTATAGTATTCGGACCCAGAAGACTTCTTCTACAGCTTTGGCTCTTCATGCCGTTAGCCAAAATCATAAGTTCAATTTTAAGGATGTCAAAGTGGTAGTGCAAGAGTCGGATGAGCAGAAGCGACGGACTTTGGAAATGTTATGCATTAAAAAGGATCCCTTTTCATTAAATTTCAGGAGTGACATTGATAATCTCCATAGTGTCTATTCGGGTTTGATTGTGTAAAGTAGATTTTTTATGTCTTTTATATATATTTTTTATAGTAATTTTTTATTTTTTTATTTTGTTGGTTGTCTTGAAAGTGTTTAATTGAATTGTAGTTAGTTTGGTAAAAGTTTTAGTTGATCTATGTTACCTCTGGTATGTCGCTAGATAGCGCTACCTGTTTAGTCTTAATGTTTTCAGTATGTTACCTACGGTTGTCGCTAGATAGTGCCACCTGTGCTCTTCTTCATTTTTAGATTTAGAATGTTACCTTCTTCATGTTTATGTGTAGGTTATATTATTGTTTTCCAGTCTAGTCTTGTTATTTTGTTATCTAATTTATATATTTTATTCACTTTTCTAGTCATTCTGTTTTCATGTAAATGTTTATTTAAAGGTTTACCTTCAACTGTAGTCTTTGTAAGTTTCAACTTTTACGCCATCAGCTATGTTTATTTATTTCTGTTTTTGTATGAGTTAGGCATCTTGATGTTAATACTTTTGAATTGTTTTTTGTTGTAGATCCCATGAAGAAGGTTTTGATTAAAGCCGAAACGTCGGGTATATTGAGAATGTTGTAAGGTGTTGTTTTGTTTTATGACCGATCCCTGGGTTTTTTCATGTTTTGTTATATATATTTATATATATAATCAAGTGAGGTATCGCTTCTTATGTTTTTTAGGGTCAGAATCCAAAAAATGAGTTACCATAGCGATTCGAATAATAATTTAATAATAATAGTAATAACAATTTCTTGCGGATTTCTTGTAAGCACGATAGCTCTCGAACGAATTGACGTATCAAAATAAAACATGCACCGAAAAATCAAACTCGTTGAGATGAGGATCCCCACAAAAAATGGGATCTTTATGACGTCATTAACCCCTCCTGATGAGTCACCAAAGATTTAAAATAATCCTACCGCGGGGATCCGCAAGCCGAGCGAATTTCCATTGGAAATTTGTAGTTCAATGTTGTGCAGTTTAAACTTCTTTTAAACTACTACGATTATGTTTAACTAAGCAATAGTCTAAAAACCCTAATCCAACTAAAATAATTCTTGTAAATTATCTTAACTTAAAATAACACCCACAATGGTAGTAGTTATGAAGGAAGTTTAAATTGCACAACATTGAACTACAAATTTCAAATGGAAATTCGCTCGGCTTGCGGAACCCCTCGGTAGGATTATTTTAATCAAGTACTAATTAATTCTTTTATTTTAAAAATAACTTTCATATATACTTATACCCTCTTTTGAACAAAATAGAAAAATTATTTTTTCCAAAAGATTTTTTTATTCTCTAAACAAGGATTGATGATTTGGAATCCCGGAGATTAAAGTAATGGTCTATATTGGAAATCCCTGTATAATACATGAAACTTATGAAATTAAAAAAAAAGAGCTTTGGTCTTTACTTTGCCTTATCCCTGACTACAATGGTGTTAAAACACAAATGGATTCTCATAGCTTATAGAGAACAGAGCTTAATTAATCGAATGCGCACTTACTTAAAGTTTAGAAAACAATGATAATATTCAAATTTATTCAAAAATCTCTTGAATTTTCGTGTTATGAAGGGTTTGACGTCCTACGTGACGTTTCGCTTCAGACATCAACAAAATAAACTCAGTTCAACTTGTTGAATCTTGTTCAGTTGATATTTTTATATTGCAATCCGATCATCTTGTTGAATCTTGTTCAGTTGATGTTTTTATATTGCAATCCGATCATCTTGTTGAATCTTGTTCAGTTGATGTTTTTATATTGCAATCCGATCATCTTGTTGAATCTTGTTCAGTTGATGTTTTTATATTGCAATCCGATCATCTTGTTGAATCTTGTTCAGTTGATGTTTTTATATTGCAATCCGATCATCTTGTTGAATCTTGTTCAGTTGATGTTTTTATTGCAATCAGATCATCTTGTTGAATCTTGTTCAGTTGATGTTTTTATTGCAATCAGATCATCTTGTTGAATCTTGTTCAGTTGATGTTTTTATTGCAATCAGATCATCTTGTTGAATCTTGTTCAGTTGATGTTTTTATTGCAATCAGATCACCTTGTTGCTAACTTTTGTTCAGTTAATGCTTGTTATTGAACTTTTTCCATCTTGTTTAATTAATGTTCTTGTAATTACTCAGTTCATTTTGTTGTTTAATCAAGATCGGTTATAGCTTGTTTTTATAAATGCTTAGTTGATATAGTTTTTTACTTGCTTCCGAGCTCACCGAAGGTAACGGAAGCTGTGTGATCGTTTCGAAACGAAAAAATTTTAGGTCTCCGATTTCAAAAATTCCAAGACAGAAATCTGTTTGAGACATCAGGGGTCATTTTCGGTTCCGTGTCTGTCTGTCTGTCGGTCGGTCTGTCGTTTAATTTTTGCGGACCAACGTATCTTAAAAACTACACGTCCAATTTAAATGAAATTTAGGTGGTAGGTCATAATTAGTCCATTGTTGGTCCCATATAAGTTTCAACCTTCTGCGCCTATTTGTTGCTCTTCCACATGCGCACAAACATACATTTATTTACACCTATATAGCTTCAAAAGTACTTATCTGATTTGAATGAAACTTTTATATTTTATCGAAAGTTACCCGCAGATAACCCCAGATTAATGTGAACCGTCTGCGCTTTTTAACTTTTGCTAAATTGATACTTTAATTCGTGTAAAAACTCAAAATAATTTTGACAGATTAAAAAAAATAACGGGGGAAACAATTAAACTAATTAGACAATAATGGCTTGTAAAAGTATGAAAGCAATAAAGTACGTGGATAGGATGCGAGGAAGCTATTTGCCACACCAATTGGCAGTCTATTTTTCCAAGTTACCTGAGATGCTCTCCACATCTAGACGCTTCCAGTAGGAACTGGAAGTGTGAAACGTCAGATCTCAAACCCTATATAGCTCGAATTTCATTGGAAAGTAAAAATATTAACGCTGGTCGTCCACTGGAAGCGTATATACGAACGGCGACGTTCTTCGCGCTGCGGGTGCAATAGTCGGCTATGCGCGAAAGATCTCACATTTATAATAAATGTTATAGATATAATATATCCACGTCTACTACAAGCTCCCTTGACCGCCCAGATGCAATGGTACATTAGTGTGAGGTGGAGATCCCAGCGAGGTGGGATCTGTCACGCGTTGCCACTTGTACTATGTTAGTTCTCGTCAAACGTGCTTTGTCTTTGTCTAAATATATGTATTTCAAGGGTAGGTAAAACTATATAAACTAAACTTACTTCCGAGCGGTATCTTCAGTAAACTTTCGAACTTACTGAATTAACGTAACGGAAGAACAGCCAGATAAATAAAAATTTACGTTAATTGTTTTGTAGAAATCACTATTAGTAAAGATAAATTCCCAACAAAAACACTCATGTAAAATAATAAGCCAAGTCTCGCGTAAAAAGTTGTGAGATCATAGGTGTAGCCAAGTTACCCTCGTCCAAGTAAGTTCTACAAGGTCTGATTTATCCAGTACAAGTTAATGATGTGACTGTTCCCCCTCTCTATTCTTTGTCCCTCACAAACACAAACTTTTTTTTCCCATATTAATCTACATGTTTAAATTTAAAAACATTTTCTGACTTGGCAAATACGCGACACAATGAGGCAAAAATTAGATGCAGTGTCTTATAAAATTTTGTATCCTCGTGCTGCGCTGCGACACTAAAATTAAAAAGTAAAATTTATTTTTTGATTTGTTGTAGTTCAATTAGTTTGTGCTGTATATTTGCCAAGTCAGAAAATGTTTTTAAATTTAAACATGTAGATTAATATGGAAAAAAAAATGTGTTTGTGAGGGAAAAAGAAAAAGAATAGAGAGTGGGGACAGTCACATTATTTACTTGTACTGGATAAATCAGACCTAGTAGAACTTATTTTGACAAGAGAAACTTGGCTACACCTATGATTTCACAACTTTTTACGCGAGACTTTTTTTACATAGACTATTTTTTTACATAAGTGTTTTTGTTGGGATTTCACTTCTTACTGTAGGTATATAATTGAAAGAAAATAAAAGAAATATTAGGAAATAAAGAGTAGTAGGAATAATAAGAATTGTTATGAAGAAGAATTGTTATGAAGAATTGTTATGAAGAAAGGGTTGAAACACGAACACACGTTATGGGTGTTCAAATTGAACTAAATAATTATCTCGATCAGTTATGTCAAATCAGTGTCAACCTCACTTATTCCAATGTAAAATTCTATAATTGAGTGTAAAATAATTGTTTAGTTTATAAGTTCTCTACTAGATAGCGCTATTAGTGCAAGTTTTTAATTTTTTTGTTAATTTTGAATAGGCGGATTTTCTAATCCACTAACCTTTAGATGGTCCAAGAAACAGATTTTTTAATTTTTCCTTTCTTTGTACATTAAACTCTACCTATAAACTAAATTTCAAGTTTCTAGGATTGCTAGAAGTGGCTTAGAAGTATGATTAGTCAGTGACAAAATAACAAAACTTTAGGTTCATATATCTTATAAACCAATATAAGTAGAGGTGTGAAATGTTAATTTCTGGTTCAGTCTGTAATGAACTCTAACTTAAAATTAATTTTATTTATCTAAGTAACTTTGATAAGATTATAGAGGGGGTCCAAAATGCCTTGAAATTGACTTATGGGGCACTGCCGTGCCCCCAGATAAGCAAAATTGAAATTGAAATTTATCATTTATAATACTGAAAATTATATTTTCGGTTTTTTAAAGAATCCTGTTATACAGTTTTGCTGTACTAACGATCGCTTCGTTGAAGAGTTTGAATCGCAGATCGCATCGTATTGTAATAACTTAATACCGATGGGATCGGGACATTAAGGGGGATAGAGCGTTTTTAAATGTTTTTAAAATTCAAATTTTAATATATTAAAAAAAACCTGTCCATTTTTCTAAATAAACGACTCAATATCGAGTAGAATTTCTTATCTAAAGGGTTTATAAAACATACATTTTTATTCAGTTGCTCTCTTGCTTTTGAAAGAAAAAAAGTAGAAGACATGATTTGAATAAATTTATTATTTTTTTCCTGCATTCAAAACCTTAATGACTATCTCCATTAAAGTGTCATCAATATTTCTTTTATACAGCGTATAAGATGAAACCTTTAGTTCTAGTTTTAAGAAATAGGATAGTTCATGTTCTATTCATGATATAATCTTAGATGACATTTCACTCATAAGTCTAAGTACAACATTGCAAACAGTTGAGAAGAGTAAGTAGAATTCGTCGTGTTTACCCACGTGGTTGATATCAGGCCACGTGATATGTAACATCGTGTACGTGATAGAGTGATATCATGAGAGAGCGTAGACTGAGAGGGTACTTGTATGCATAGACAATTGTGTACATAGTCACAAAACAAGCAGTGAAAAACATATAGATCCATTGTATAGTGAGACTGAGACGTAAGCACTTACATGTCGTATTCGCATAAATACATAATATAAATAATATCTTAAAATACCCTTAATATAATATTAAAAATTAATCCGTTAGTTGGCCCAAAGAAAGTTCCTTAAGTCACCTGTGAGACTCAAATAGGACCTGAAATTAGAATTTGTGATAGGTTCTATCATTGCATTTTTGATGACCAAAAGAAGGAAAGGTAGCTTTGGTTTTTATCCTACTTGCAAATGCGCAGGCATATGCCACCTAGATCCTAGATCGTTGTTATTGTCATCGTTCGTTTTTATTTTTTACTTTTGAATCCGCCGGCATCTGCCACCTAGGTCATAGTTATTGTAGATGTTTTTCTTTTGTTCCCACTTTACTCCTTCCGCTTATATTCTAAAATTGAAAAATTTATTTAATTTATAAATTGTAGAAGTGCTCACCGTCGATATTATATTAGAGGACGAATAAATTAATGAACTTAAATAGTCTAAAAAAAGAGGAGTTAAATTGAAAAATTTCAAGATAAAAATAACTTTTTATATACTACGTTTTTAAATTTTCTGTTGAATCGTATGTAATGTTGATAATATAATTGTTATTGTTATATAATATATATAATGTTAGTGAAGAAAATCAATAGTTCCGAATTTATTTACTTCACGTAATAATGACAACCATCTAGAGAGCTGATCTTAAACCTATAAAAGGACAAATCTTTGTACAACGGATCTCCCCAACACCAAATCTAAACTGTGCCATCGATATATTTGAAATAATATAAATAATATAATCGATATTTCCTGTTTTGCTGTCATTCAATGTTTATCTATCACAATTTTGAGACCCGTCAAAATGAAGATTGCGTAAATATGGGATATGGCAAAACAAATAAAATAACTTGCGGATTTTTTCCGAACTAACTTTCCGTACAGCAAAATTGCCAGATTTGTACCGGACAAACAAACAAACAAACAAACAAACAAGAAAGCAAGCTAATAAAAACGTAGTAAAATGTGAGTGGGCTACTGAGCCCGTGAAAAGGGTAAACTTTATATTAAAATTCACTGACCAAATGGGTAGAGGATGATGATTTTATTTTATTCCTAGAAGGCTTAGAAACAAAACTATTTAGGCATTTCATTTAATTGCTAGGCCTACATGACAACTGGAAACAGCCACTAATACCTAGAATGAGCCCCGCGCGGAGCGCGGGGTGAAGGCTATAGTTAATTATAAGGAAGTCTAGTCCAATCCATTTCTAAGATAATAAATTTTTAATATTTTGGGGAAAACATTTTTTTTTCTCACAAAATATGCTACTCAAGAAAAATTCCATAAAACCCGTTTTTTGACAAGGAATAACTATGTTTTTTTCAGAATTTTTACAAAAAAATAAAGGTGGGACAAGAAAAATTCAATTTTCATGGAGACATTGATGAGTCCTCCAATTTTCATTTAATCCCACACAATTAAATTTCAACCCCTTAACCTTAGACCCCTAATTTTTGAGGGATGATTTTTGGGGCTTCTCTATAATTTTCCTGTGATTAGGGTTTTTACAAACAACATTTTTGCAAGGTTTTTAAATTTTTGTGTTAGGAGACCAGCTGTGTTACAGATGGAAGGGCGCGCGTTATTACAAGCGCAGGAATATTTTAGGGTCCTCGTGTTTGGCTACAAACTCTAAATAGATTTAAAAAATGCAGACAATTGCCGAAAAAAAAAAAAAAAAAAAAAAATCCCTCCAATTATGAACTAAATTAAAAACTGTATGTAAGTTGTTTGTCTCGGGTTATTTCATTATCAAAAAAATCCACTTTAAACTTAATTTAATTTTCGTAATTCGTATTTTAATTTTTTAATTTGTTAAAAAAAGAGTCTATTGTAATAATGTGACTAAATTTTCTTGCTGCAATTCGTAAAAGTAAAAAATAAATGTATGGTAATGAATGAGCTTTTAGGAATGAATCTATTGGTAATAATGTTTTCTCTTGTAAATTTAAAGCCAACTGGAAGCCTATTTCAAAGCCAATAAAGGAGGATTGAATTGAAGATTTGTCTAGGTCTGGAAATTTAAGCTGTAAAATATCCTTTCAGTAGGGACCGAGGTTTTATCTTTATCCCGTTCAAACAATTACCAAATTCCCGGACTATTACCATATCGCTCTTTAATTAGGTTTCGAGGGAGGGACCTAGGGCAAACTCCTTGGTCCTCGGCTGTTGATTTTATTCAAATTCCAAATCTCCTTGGGAGCTAGGGATCCGGCTAGAACAGAATCCCTTCTAGCCAAGGGATAAAATATGATCATAATTTCCTGTTATTTGAATATCTTAAGGCTTCCAGCGCTAGGAGAGATAACCCCGCATGCCTTGCTTCCAAGACTTGCTTCTCTAAGCTCCACCAACAATTCTTACCCTCTATCCACAATACTTAACTGTAACTTTGTTTTCACATAAAACCGTGAGATGTGACAGAAAAAAATATAATGTCATCTAAATCACCTAATTCAATGAACGGTAACATTGAAGTATAAATTCAATTTTTAAAAATAAAATCCACAATGTAAATACCTTCAGTGCTCCGGATAGTACTATTTAGTTTATTGCTCTATACGCTGGTTCCTCCACCTTACTATACTTCTTCGCCGCCGATGATGGAGACTGTTTACGTTTAAAAACCGGTTTCGTACATTTACTTTTATATTAGATAGTATTTTACCTCTATGTAGCCTAAAAAGTCCTTAAGTTGAAGATAGAGGTTACTTCTCTATTCTCGCTTACTTTTTAGGGTCCGTAGGCAAAACCAAGGACCCTTATATTTTCCTGCGTGTCTGTCCGTCCGTCCTCTCGCGTGCTCTCACGGCTACACCTTTCGTCCGATCACTTTGAAATTTGGCATGTATGTGTCTTGTACCTACCCACATATTTTAAAAATATAGCGACTTAAAAAAAATATTTTTCAACAAAATTAGGGTAATAAAACTTAAGGGTTAATTTTTTTTTTTTTTTTTTTTTTTTCGACACCGTAAGGGGTATCATATGAAAGGGTACGTCTAGCTGATTACAAAAATATATAATTCTTATTTTATAACTTTGATAGCCCTATCGTAGGCAAGTTTGAAGTGGGTGTGAAACGTGTCCCCCCTTCTATCTCGCTTATGTGAAGTGCAAAAAATCTGAAAAAATTCCTGAACATTCTTTGACCAAAAGTAAAGATACCACTTTTTGGAAATTTCGAAAAAATATTATTTTATTTTTTATTGACAAAATACGTTTTTTTATAATTATGGTCTTTACGATGTATTTATATGGTTGTAGTTCGGTTCAGTGGTAAAAAAATACTTTATCAGAGTGTGTTTTGAGAATATCAGACCCTTAGGATGGCTCAAAGTAAGCTTTTTAACATTTTAAAAAAACACTGTTTATACACTTTACTGTTAAACACTATATAGTGTGGCCTACGGACCCTCGCTGTTTGCTGACCAGCACACACTTGACCTGTTTATTTGACAATAATATTCATTTTTACTTTCTCATTTGCGTTGTATATTAGACGATGTATTGTGATGGAGCGAAAAAAAACCGATTTTGATGGATTTACACGTTTATAAGAGTCCAATAAATTGGTCTGTAGTCACAACTATCGGTAGTCTATCAGTAGTCTGGGCATCTGCATAGAACCTACACTAAATAATTGACCGAGCGTAGCGAGGTCTCCGTTTTAACTCGACCGTTTGGCATTTCGTCTGTGTGTCTGTCTCTCTCTTAATTTTTCTAAATCGACTGTCTGGGAGGCCGCAGGCCGACCGAGCTGAGATGTGGGGCGGGGGGACGCAACTTCATTGCCCGTCGAATGGGGGAGGGGGGGGGGGGGGGGGGGGGAATTTACTTTATTTTAAGGCGCCACGGCAAAAAACAAAAAATAATTATACCCCGACTCTTGGTTTTCGGAAAAATTTTGAGTTGGTAATGTCAAAATCGGTTAGGAACCTTAAAAATCGCTTGATCAAACATTGGGTATGGGCAGTTTTAAACCACTCCTTCAGAGTGAAAATCGGCCTTAAAGGGCGAAATAGGGTGTTTTTTGGATTTTTGTACTGATAGGTGTGTTTGTCGTAGAGACATGCAGTTTTCTGGAAATTGTTAAGGTTATAGTGTATTTTTAAGGAAAAATTCTATCTGTCGGGAAAAGGGTTTATTTCCAATGGGAAATCGTCTACGGCCAAAAAGGGCATTTTTTTAACACGTTTTTTCGTATAACTTTTGAAATAATTTAATTTTTTTTTTTTTTTTTTTTTTAAGGCTTTTGTAGATCCCGCAGAGGTCCATAGCCGGTAAGGAGAATTTTTTTTTTACGTGCACCCCCGCTTACGGGCGACATCGGGAAATTTGTTTTTCCCCGATCAGAAAACCGGAGATATTTGGTACGGGGTGTCGTATATCGTTGGAAAGCCCTTGAGTAGAGTACAAAAGTGATGCAAAAACATTTTGAAAATTTTCACGTTTCTGGCTCTTTAAAGCGAAAAAACACTTTTTACCACTTTTTTTCAAACGTTTTTCTACATGGTTCACGTATCTCCTCCTAGGGCATTTATACGACGCTACTGGGCTTTTGAGCCTTAAAAGCCTATGAAATGCTGCTCCTGGCGTTTTGCTTTTAAACTCGATGGTACTTTTACTTTTTTAGATATGGTACTTTAAATGCAGAAGTAAAAGATGGTACTTTGGAGGTATGTACAGAGAAAAAAAAAGTACTCTCCTACTCTGCTTCGTATGCTCTAAATATGTATTTTTCAAGGGGTAAGTGCAATCCCCTTTTTTTAGTACCTTCAAGGGGGAGAAGTCGAGCACCTCGGCGAAATACTCACGAAAAACGTGTTTTTCCGAAATTTCGAATTTGACCTTCTGTACCGTTCGCAATTTTAATCGGACAGGGTTCAAAAGGGTACCGGACTTTAGGTCATATTGTCATCTTTAAGAATCCGGTTTGTTATTATATTTCTGATTCCAACTTCAGGAGCTACGTCTATGTGAAGGACGTCCTCCTTGGGTAGCCGCAACCAGAAGGGGACGTTGAACCGATTTGACAGAGGTATCGTTGGAAAGGCCATTTAAAATGTACCAAATGTGTGCAAAAATATTTTTGAAAAAATGTACTAGGTTGGTGCTTTAGTACCCTTTTGTACTTTTAGAGTGCCGTGTAGGGGGTAGGTTACCCCACTCTGGGGCTAAGGGCATCGAAGGATTTATCAGCTCGAAAATTTCTTTCGGTCAAAAGTTGCCCCAAATAACACTTAAACGCACTGTACCCTTTTCGTACCTGTACCTTTGCGGGTTCGGGTACAGAGGTACTTTTAATACCACGTTAGTTATAGGGTGCACTGTAAAAATAAAAAATAAAAAAATAGCTGCTTTTTACTAAAAAGTGTGTGGGTTTTATTGCCTTTGTACCCATTTTATTGAAATTTATTTTTTATTTATACTTATTTGATTTTGTACTAAGTGTACCGGTTTGGAAAAATTGGTCGAAAAACGCTACTTTTTAATCTTTGTACTGTACCGTTTTTGAATTTCATAGGATCGGGCTAAAACTCATATGGTATTTAGTACTTTATAGTAGTATAGTGTACATGAAAGGAAAACATTAAATTTATTGACATGCCGGGTACATGAGGGGTACAAAGTTGTGTACCTCTGTTTAAGAAAAGGTAAAAATAGTAGCTAGCCGGCCGTGTTTGATATCGTTGAAAAGCCCTTAAAACGTACTTTAAAAAAAATACAAATGTTTATCGATAAAAGTCACGTTTCAGACCCTTTTGAACGATAAATAATTTTTCGGGCTCTCAAAAAGTGCGAGTTGAGTCCACTGTTGACCTTTTTGCTCCTAAGATTATTCTGTGACAGGATTGTCCTTTTAGAACCTAATTCAGTATAATATTGTACAACCCAAGATGGAAATTTAATTTAAGTACTTTTAGTACTTTTGGTACAAAAGGTACTTAAAGTCTGGGTACTGTGCAGATTAAATTTTTAATTTAATGTGTTTTGTAAAGGTATCTTTATGTAGGCATTTAGTAGGCCTACTGAGGCCTTATAATGCGGTTGTACTGATAAAAATTATTTCTGTACATAAAAGGGTACTTTTGGTACCGGTTTGTCGAAATACGCAAAAATACTCTATTTTTTATTTGTTTTACTGTAATGTTTTTGCTTTTCATAGGATCGGGCTGAAACTCATATGGTACTTACTACTTTATAGAAGTAAAGTGTGCGTGAAAGAAGAACCTTAAAGTTATTACTGTACCCCTGGGGCACATAGTTGTGTACCTCTTGTTTGGAAATAGTACTTACTTCCTTATTGCACACTATTTTGAACCTAAGCTCAAAACCCGATTTGTTATTTTAACGAGTGAGGTCTATACTGTTCACAGAACTACTAGTAATAATCATTGTTAATATTAAATGGTTTCATAGCAAGGGTATATATATGTTGCATTATACCTTCATTTCTTTGTCCAATTTTCTTTTTTACCTTCTCATACTAGTAGTATTATTTTGCCACTGAGCTTAAAAAGAGTAAGAAAAACACAAAAGTAAAAGCTCATGAAAAAGTAAATAGTAGGTATGCGTATTACGATAATAACCATACAAACGTAAACAAAGCAAATAATAAAAAATAGTATATTGTTCAAAACATCATTTTTGAAACCGTCATTGTTATGCTTTTTTATGAATCCAAGCCTACAGCGTGCGCACATCATGAAATTAATCTATTGCGGTTTGCCAGTTTTTCACCTATAAAGTTGGACTGGTGGCGACAGACACACACACACATACATACTCAAATAATCAGGTCAAGTGTGTGCTAGTGAGTACACAGCGAGGGTCCGTAGGCAACACTGTATTGTGTTGTAGTATTTTTAAATGCTAAAAAGCTAACTTTGAACTATTCTATAGGACTGATATTCTCAAAACACATGAACAAACTTTTTTATAAATTAATTTTTTGCCACTGAACCGGACTACAAATATATAAATACATCTAAAAGACCATAATTATAAATAAAATGTATTTTGTCAATAAAAAATATTTTTGTTTTCTCGAAATTTCCAAAAAGTGGTAAGACACATATATGCCAAATTTCAAAGTGATCGGACGAAAGGTGTAGCCATGAGAGCAGGCGACAGACGGACGGACGGACAGACACACGTAGGAAAATATAAGTGTCCTTGGTTTTGCTTACGGACCCTAAAAAAATTAATGCCAGAATCGGTTTTCGGAATGTATTAAATGAAAATGTATCAATTCTGATCAATGTACAGACAAAACTTTATATTTATAGATTCTTCAAAATCAACATTTAAAACATTTAAAATTTTTAGCGAAGTTTTATTTCTGAATCTATTTTATACGTTTATACTTCAGAGCAAGTAACATATTTAAATAAATTATTTTAGTGTTAAGACTAATGCATATAAATCTTTCTCATTGTACTTACTTACTTTGTTTTGTTGAACTGGTTATTTTTATTTTATTTGTCTTTTGAAAAATTGAGTTTATTTTTCTTTTAGTCAATTATAATTACGTAACAAGCGAGAGTATTTTTCATTTCTAGCCGTTATATTTCACCGTTAAGATTCACGTCAGTTTATTTAATAGATGTAATTTAACGTATAGAATTTTATAAAAGCTAGGGAAGCTAAAAAAGTGACATTTTTTTTGAATAGAAGAAAGAAGGAGAAAAAGTTGTCGGTTGAAGCATACTTTCCACCGCATTTCATTACGGTTGCTAGCTCGTCTAGGGGAGTCGACTCACCGCTATAAAATTTACGGAGCAGAAGCCTCAGTTCCCCGGATCTTCCCGCAATTTCGGCACCGTTATAAATGACCCAGATCTTTGCACGGTTCCCAAGGGGTATCAAAATCCCCTTAGGGTAGCGGGGCAAAATCAGGCAGGGACCCTCGGTACGAGGCCTTTCTCCTCACGGTGCAACCGGCTAAAAGTGCCATCTAAATTTATAGAGGAAGAATCCTTGGGGACAGAAAAAAACTAATACCTCAGAAAATTGCAAGAGATGTTTTTACGTAAATGTTAGCGAAAAATAACCTGGATAGAATAACGAGTTTTTTTTCTAACAAATACATAACAAAACAAAGCTTTCATTTACACCAGTGATGACCTGAACCTTTTTCTAATGTGAAGTACCTAAATATTTAAACACAAAAGTAATGATTTATCTGACGATTATATAGATAGTAGAGAAAAAAAGATAACAAATTATTTATTTATTAATATAAATGCGATTAAGAAATGTATTAGCAAATTAAAAAGGATTAAGAATGTCAGTTCCTTCAATTTCTTGATGGGCAATCCAAACTACACAAAATGTGGTTATAATGAAGAATTACTCCTTTAAATTGGGAAGTAGGCAACCCGCAAAGCTTGTATGTATTGAAGGTTCAAACGGCTTGACACTGTCGCATCCCCTTCACTCATTACTTAAACTTAAATTATTAATTTATTTAACTAATTTCAATTATTTATAACATTTTAAGCATTATTAGATGTTATTGTTCCTAATTTATTTAAAACCTTGCTAAATAATATACAAAAATGTTAATATTTTTAGGATATACTTTCCTAAACTATCAACTATACATACCTAGTTTTACTCTGTCCTGTTTATCGATGATTATTATTAAATGTTATTGTTCCCAATTTAATTAAACCTTTCTAAATATTATATAAAAATGCTAATATTATTAGCATGTATATATTTTCCTAAACTATCAGCTATACCATAGTTTTACTCTGCCCTATGTATCAATGATAAAAAAAAAAAAGTCTACTTAATGTAGGCTTGTTATTCTAAGCCGATTCTTCTGCTAATTTCTATAAAAATATTAATATAAACCCCACATTTGTTCTCAGCGAGACGGGGTCTTTCACAATACTCATCTCCATAAAGTCAATTATTTCTTTATATTAAATATAAAATGTGAAAGAAAGAGCTGATACCAAAAGATTAGGAAACGCTCTATTGCGTGGACAGAGGGAGGGAGGAAGGTAAAATAAAGGGAGTCGAGTGTATTGTATTGCGTTGAAACCAAGAGGAAAGGGGGGGGGGGGGGGGGGGGGGTGGCTATACGCTTCACATTGAACGGAAATTAAATATATTAAAGAAGAAATAGAAAAAAATGAAATATTGATGCTTTAAAAAAAAATCAATTTAATTTTGTCAATATTCTATATTGAAAACATCTCAGGGTTTTTGTTCCTAGTCGGAAGAAAAAGTTAGAACGATAATGTTTTTAACAATTTGTATTTAGAGAGTTAATCAGTTTGAATGTTAAAACCTACCGATATCAGTGTGTAAGGTAATCGTTGCCAGGAAGTTGAAACAGGTCGATTGCTTTCTCTATGTAAAGGGTGTTCTAATCTGGCGTTGGTTTTATATCGGCATTTCTTTTTCAGGGAGTTGCAATCTGGCAATGGCTGTCTGTATGGGAGTGAGAGAATCTTGCGGTTACTGTCGCTGTATGTGTACCCCTTTATCTGTCTGGTTATATTGAAAGGCAGGATTTCATGTTTGCGTCTTCTCTTTCTTTGAGCCTAGCGAAGGTATTAATAAATAAACCGAAGGTGTTATATTTCGGGAAATCCTCAATCTATATAGGTACATTAAAAGGTAAATTATTTTGCTGTTTCTTATTTGTTTGTTATTCTGCTAAGATAACTGTTGATGAATGAGATAAAATCACCTGTTTCCAAATATGCGATCGAATGTTACCATTTGATTTTAACAAATGATCATAAATTCAAAGGTATTTTACTTGTTCAAGGAACACTTAAATACAGAAAAATACAAATCAGATAGGCTTTCTTATATAAAATAGGCTTTCTTATTCTGAAAATGTTTAGTGCTTTACGTGTTAATTTTGAGATAATTAGTTCATTTAGGCTAGATCTGTGGACAAATCTCTAGATCTTCTTATTGGTTCAGTATCAAAGGTCCACTTTTCTTTGTTGCAATAATTCAATCTTCAAATAATGATCTCTTTTATGTAAATGTAGCAAAAGATGAATCAATTTTGTGTTAAGTTATCTATTTCCATATATTTATTTCTGCTTTGATGTTATTTCGCTGCTAAACGAAGAGGTGTTTTTCAGTAACCTTTAAAAGTTGTTTAGACCTGTAAACTTTTTTTCAATTCTTTATCGATTTTTAGTTTTCGTATTTATTTCTCAACCTAAATAGCAGCCTGAGCTAATATCAACTTACTCTGTCTATTGCATAACAGAGCAACACAATCGAATTTATAACATTTTGATATTTTTTTTTTTTAACCATTCATCGAATTATGATTAAACAACTGAATTATCTCATATAGTCAATCATTTACCCCTTACAATTGCCTCTTACCAACTCTAATACTTACATCTCTAACAACCTCTAACAATCTCCCACCGACTCTATCTCTTACCACTTTTAACAACCTTTCACAAACTCTCTATCTCTTATTATTTCTAACCACCTCTAACAACCTCCCACCAACTCCATCTCATACCACTTTTAACAACCTTTCACCAACTCTCTCTCTCTTATTATTTCTAACCACCTCTCACCAACCTCTTACCACTTATAACCACCTCTTACAACCTCTTCCTATCAATCTGAACAATCAAAAATTATCTCATCTAGTCAATCATTTACCACTTATAATTGCCTCTTACAACCTCTTACCAACTCTAATACTTACACCTCCAACAACCTCCCACCAACTCCATCTTTTACGACTTTTAACCACCTCTAACAAACTTCCACCAACTCCATTTCAGTAAATTGTCAAACCATAAATAAAATACAGACAGGTTTCGACTAAACAGTCATCGTCACTGTATTCATAAGTTATCAGTACGTAAATAACTAATATAATATTTAATAACCTCTCTCTAACTTTAATTCTAACCACTTTTTACAACATCTTACTAACTCTCTCTCTTACCTCTTTTAACAACCTCTAAACAACCGGAGATATTTGAAGGCGGGATGTCTTGGTATGGATCCTATCTACATTTTACCCTGCGAAGAAACGAACCAGAAGGATTCAAGGTTCAGGGAAAGAGTGATTAAATATCTTATGACTTATTCCAACTGTTTCCAAATTTTATTTGCTTTTTTGTCTATGGATAAATGGAAAAACACGATTTTGTCGATGAGATTTGTTGTCCAATCGGCTTCGATTATTTTTTTTCTATGTAAAATTTGGCGTTAAAATATTAACAAATTCATGTAGGTAATTGTTAATAATTATATTATTTGCTTATTTAAGGCATTCGCAATATGAACAAGTCATTGTCAATGTCAACTACATTATTTGCTAATGATAAGCTATGTGTATGGTGTATATATTTGTATTTATCTCTGCGACACCAGTCTTGGTTTTATCACTAATTTCTAATTCGTAAGTTGAATGCAGAAAGACTATTTAAACAAATAAGCTAGTGTTTTTATTTGTTTTAATTTGTCTTGCAGGGTCATGGTGTTATCGTGACCCAGATGTTGCCCCTGTATATAGAAGTAATTGTGGTTAAACCGGCTCTAGCTTATAATGAGTTTAATTTTCTCTGCCCCCCCGGAGCCCTGTGTCGAATCTCGTTCTCTCTTTAGTCCCCTAACTAGAGCAAATAATTCCAGTTCCTTTTATTTGTTTTATACTATATTCTCAAACAATCTTTTACTGCATTGTCTACTTCAAACCATTTTGGCTAGAATTCGTGATTGTTAGGAAAACCTAAAAAAAAAATTAAATGAAGGTAAAAAACAAAAATTATTATTACTAGTCCAATCAGTACATTGTCAAACCATAAATGAAATACAGACCAGTTTTGCATTGCAGATCAGTTATCGTTATAGTTACCGATAAGTTAATAACTCAATGAATACTTTTAATTGCACATCCTTTAAAATCTAAAATTCTTAAATGAGTCTGCCAATTAGTTTTCATCGATTCATCGCGTCCTATTTCTTATGCTTTTACAACCAATTAATTAGTATTATTATTATTTTTTTTTTTAACTAATAACGTTTTTTACATAAATGAAAGTATCAAGAGAAACAAATGGGCGTTTAAACTTATATGGAACCAACAATGGGCCAATTATGACCATTCGGATTTCATCAAAATAGAACGAGTAGTTTCTAAGATATGATGTTTCGCAAAAATTGACGCCCGAAGACTTAGACCACGAAGTAAGTCCTTTGAACAAGCCCGGGGAACCTTGAATCAAACCCATCCTGGATTTATACCAGACATCCAAAACCCTTCACGCATGAGTGAAGTGAAGTTCGGTAAATCATGTCTCCACGGATCTGGTTACGTTTGATTCTTTTTATTAAACCACCATGAGTTTCTGGCCGAAACCTTTGAGCGCTAAATATTTCGATCAGGTTTCCATTTGTAATTATACAATGCTGGGTGAACAATGAGGGGGCCCGGTCCGGGAATCGAACCCGGATCTGTGGTCAGATGTACTTATGAGTACTTTCCTATTATAATTTATTTTTATTTTTCCCCTCTATGACTGCGGCTATTGAAGCAAGCTTCCTACAGTTGAAAAGAAAGTTCACTTTCATCCCAATCTGTAGGTGGCGCTCTGATGTCCGACGATAACGAGTCAATTTTTAATTGATTTCAACAAAAGTTGGCATCCAGGTTTTTTGTTTTATATATATCTTTATAAACAAGCTCAGTTTATTGGAAAGCGTTCTAGGTAAAAGCTTTCACGCGCAAAGCTCGCTTCAAATTTAATAATTGGAATTATAGAACGGATTATTCTATTCAAATAATTTTTTTTTTAGTAAACCGCTTTTGAGTAATAATGATAGCTAAATAAATTTAATTGCTTTAATGTTTTAAAAAGAATAGACAAAGTTTTTTCCAATATTTAACGTTACAACGTTAACGTAAGTATCGTTTTTAATAAAAAATCATATACATTGTCTAATTTACTTTTAAAACAGACATGTCAAATTTCAACTTGATACACCTGGTTTTTTGTGTAGTTTGGTGATGCATTCTATAATAGCTTAAAAAGAGCTTCGAGGTGGGTAAATGCAGGAAATTAGCTAGGCACCCATTACCCCACATAAGGCACCCACTATCTTTATACATATACACCCTTACTATATTTTTTACACTTATACTGTTACATAAATAAATACTTAAATTTATTTCAGTGGTCGCCTTATTGAAGCAACCACGTGACGCCTTAGTAAAATATTATTTTTTTCGATTTGGTTTAAATTTCCACAGTACTAGATTACAGGAACTTCTTTAGATTGTTACTCTCCTTATAAAAAAAAACTGAAGGGAGTAACAATCTAAAGAAGGTGTACGGGATGTTCTTCTTTAGACTGTTACTCCTCTTAGAAAACAGAAGTGTGATATTCCCTTGTCCCAAAGAACATGGATTAAACATCCCACTGTCTTAATAGTTAATTAGTCAGTCATTTATATTCAAAAAAACATATGGGAGAAACAATCTAAAGAAGTTCCAGATTATACTCGTATTACAGGAAGGCATATGTTTATTATAAACATTGGCTATCATATCATGGTGAGTTCGAATTCCAGAGATGTGAGACATGTTTTACTCTGATGATCATATCGATCAGCTAAGTAAACTGGCCGGATCCCTTGACCTGTAATAATCTATGCGACATATTTGACAGTAATTTAATGTTTAATTTATATCTCCTTTTTCCCCTTTATAAATGAAAATATAAGAGGAAATTTTTAATTCGGAAAATGAAAAGAAGGATTGTTAACTGAAGGAAAAGTAAGATGTGTAAAGGAAAGATTTGGAAAGGGCCTTAAAGTAAAATTTATGAAAGGGAGCCATTAATTTCCCTTGCCTGGAGCCAGTTTCGATAAGTTTTTCTCCTAGATTCTGAGTATAGAGAGAAGGCCTTGATGAAATTCAGAAAAACCTCGTTCTGATAAATCTTAGAAACATTTCCACAGTGAATCTCAAATCATTCCTCAAATGAGGCCCTCCAAGTCAGTTCACCCGCCCCCTTACTTAGAGATAAGAAGTAACAGCGCCAGCGTTTTATCAAATTCACCCCAAGGCCTTTCTCTCGATTATATCCTTAACAGTTTCACACCGTTGGTTTTTGAATCGTGAATATTTCGGCATTCACGCCTTCACTTTGAAACAAATGATTGTTTTCATTCTACTCTTCTTAAATTCATCCATTCTTAATCATCACTAGTGTTTCATAAATCAAATTCATCTGAGATGGATAAATAATGGTTGTTTTTGTTTTCATTTCATTGCATTTTATTGTATTTAACTTGAGGTGTGGACTTTGATATTGTGTTATTTACCGCAAGACCCAATGCACACAGAAGAGGCAACGGGTGGAGGCGATGTGCAGGCGAGGCGTGGCACAGGCGCTTTAGCTTCACAGAAAAGGCAGTCGAGAAGTATATTTAGTTGGTTCCCTCGGCTACGCCTCAGGAACCAAATAAAACGCTCAGGGTGTAATGACTTTGTTTCCTCCCTTGGTGCGTAAATAACTATTGTCTCATTGAATAGATGAAATTCGAATTTTATCCCGTCCTAAATTCCAATTTCACCTTTGAAGCTTTACGTTTACGCGAGCGTTGAGCGCAAACGCTTAAGCGGATAATGTTGTCCATCGACCTCGTTTTGGGCATTGATAAAATGAACAAGTACACCAAATTTCAACCAAATCGGTCAACTTTTACTCAGTCGTAAGTTATCGTCATCGGTCGATTTCATGTCGGTCGTTTTTTTCGGATTCACTCCCGGGCTCCAGACGCTGTAACGTGCCATAAGGAAGTTCGTTCCAATAGAGTTAACTTCCTTTTATAATATAAAAAATCTTATGTTAAAGGATTTTCCAATCGACCATTTTTATTCAAGGTGGTGGCCATATACCTTTTTGTTATCAATTCCTCTCACTATGTTTATCACCACTTTTTTCAAACGCTAAAATAATATTTATTATTTTTTCTATTTTAGGTCTTCAGGGGTATTAATAAAAACCAACTACGTTTTTTGCGATATTTCGTCCCTACTTTCGGACATTATCAAGCAATATACTTATTTCCATTGTGCGTGAATTAAATTTATTTGTCAGTTCATCAATTAAAATAAAAGTGATACTTTATAAATCCCACTTCTTAATTTCGTCAATATGAAATTCCATAATGTAAAATAAAATTAAAATTCATATCTCACACACAAGGATACATGAGTCATGTACAGAGATTGAACTATGACTCTGCATCAAAAAATAAATATTTATTATTATATTTGATAGGAAACTAGATATTCTTGCTTTGTAAAATAATTTTAATGTTTTGTAATGGTAGATTATAAGCCAACAAATTAGAAAAATATGACAGACACTGAACACTCTACATTTTCTCTTCCACCCTTAATCAGAAATAAGTAAACAATCTAATGATTTGTTGATCTGGACATAAAAGAAACACCAAAAAACCTGCAGAAAGATGTAAAAATTACAGTATTTTTAGTTTTTTAATTAGCAATATTTTTTACTACGTTTTTATTAGCTTGCTTTCTTGTTTGTTTGTTTGTTTGTCCGGTACAAATCTGGCAATCGATTACTAACTAACTTCCCGAATAGCTAGACATTTGAAACTTTTTGCATAGCTCAGAACACGATGACAATGCATTATTTTGATACATTTAGCCATCTTTCAGCAGAATTTAATTGGTTTTCATCAAATTTGGCTATTATACAAGTTATTTTATTTGTTTTGCCATGTCCTATATTTATAATCTTCATTTTGACGGGTTTCAAATTTGTGATTTTTACAAATAAGAGATAAACATTGAATGACAGCCAAACAGGAAATATATCGATAATATTATTTATCGATTATATTATTTATATTATTTCAAATATATCGATGGCATGGTTCAGATTTGGTGTTGGGAAGATCCGTTGTACAAAGATTTGTCCTTTTATAGGTTTAAGATCAGCTCTCTAGATGGTTTTCATTTATGTGAAGTAAATAAATTTGGTAGTAAATAGTAGTAGTAGTAGTAAAATAAATTTGGAACTATTTTTTTTTCACTAACATTATATATTATATAACAATAACAATTATATTATCAACATTACATACGATTCAACAGAAAATTGAAAAACGTAGTATATAAAAAGTTCTTTTTGTCTTGAAATTTTTAAAATTCATGCTGTTTTTAGACGTTTGAGCTATAGATTTTAATTCTTAGTCTTTACTCTTAAATACCTTTCTTAAGAATGGGTTATTAAACGGTTTTTTGTTTTTAATCTGATTTATTGTTTGCGTAAAATTTAGCCATTGCCAATGGAACACTACTATAATAGGAAAAATATATATTATCTTTTCCCAACGTCATTTAAACGGGGTTATTTTAATAAGGGCAATAACTTTTTTTTCTTTCTGAATTTCCTTATTGTAATAACAAATTTTCTATTAAATTCCCCATAATTTTACTCCTCCCTTTTTTCAATTTAAAAGTTTTAGACTATAAAAAGAAGAAAATGACAATGAGATTAAGGGAACGCCCTAAGGAGTTATTCTGTTCTGACCCCAAAAATCAATCCCGAAAATTAAAATAAATTAAAAAAATAAAGAAAAGTCTGGGTGGACAAGGGGGATTGAAGAGTTAAATGCAAAACTTAAAGTGAATTAAAGAACATTTTTTGGGGGTTTTTCAATAGGGTTGGAGGGTAAAATGGGAGCTTTCAGTGATGAAACACTAAAGGGTATTTTTAAGTTCGAGCGTCTAGAAAGTCTAATTTTAAAATATAAAAGTTAGTTTTTTTTTTAGAACAAATGAGAAGTTTAAATTAGAACAAACCGATACCAATTTACTGTGTTATTCAGACATGAACAGTTGCTCAGGCTTAGAATTAAAACTGATTAAGAATTTTGTGATTAAGATTTCGTTTTTTAATTTAAGGTGGGAAGAGGAAGATGAGGTTAAAAAGTTTTCACTTCTCTTTACAATTTGAGTTTCAAACCTTTTTTTTTAACGTCCAAGTTTATTTGTAAGTAAATTCAAAGTTTTTGACTCATTGGTTTTACAAATGAAATTCTGGGTTTTGTTTTAAGAAGAATTGTAAAGTTTTAAATCCTATTGAAATAATAAAAAATCTAGTTTTTTGAACCTTTTGAATACCTTTTGTTAATAATTTAAAGTCACTTGTAACTGGTATTGGATTATTGTTTTAAATTAATTATTGTAAAAGGGTTTGAACCTAAAAATAAAATCAAAAGACATTTAATCTTTTAATATGAATTATTTTTTATTTATTCAATATAATCAATGGAGACGATTAATTTAATTGTAATAATGCCTAAAATGTAACTTGACTTTGTCTCTTTATTAGGCTTTTTTTTTTAAATTAAATTATTAAAAGGATATCATCACCCATGAGTCTTTGGGATAAAAGATCAATAACCCATAGCAATCCAGTTTCAATTCCCAGAGGATGGATATGTCCTATAAGTCTTTTACCGCCCTATAACCAAGGGTACCCCCCTCCAACAGGGAGAGGGAGAGATAACCCCGTAATCAATCAGGGCGTAAAGAAAGATAACTCTATCCCTCACTATTCTTTCGAATCTTTCTCATGTATCTAATGTACATATATTTAAGTCTAATACCTGTACCTAATAAGTCTAGTGTTTTTCATTTTTAATTTCTCATATAAAGAGAAAGTATTGTGATGGCGCGAAAAATCGATTTTGATGGATTTACATGTTTTGAGGTCCCCCCTATACCAAAAAAGAGGTTTTTTTAAAAAATGTCTATCATCTGTCGTTTGTCAAAATCTTACCTTGCAATGGCTTCAAAATGTTTGTAATATGAATTTAAGAAAATTTTCTCCATGGAAACCGTTTCAGACCATTCTTAATCGATTCATGAAATTTAACACTTTTTTATGTAAAAAATGTAATTTTTGTGTAAATGTAAATTTTTTATAAAAAAGTAAGTTTGTTATTGTATATGTATGTGTCACTCCAGACGATATCTCACCTTAGGATGCACTTAAAAATCCAAACAAATGTTAAAATGTCAATAAAAGAAAGGATGAGTTCCTTGGCCAGAAATTTTGGAGTCCATTTAGGAGTCAAATTTTGATAATTTAGGGTCAATAATTGCATAAAAACGTGTTTTTTCCATTTTACCCCCCTCTTATATGAAAATATAACAAAAGTGTACAGAACAACAATTAATGTACTCTTGAAGAGCTTTCCAATGACATGCTTCTTGAAGGGTAAATAATATTTTAACTTTTGTACCGCGTACTTCTGTGTACCAATTTTTATTCACCCTTCCAAATTCTAAACAAAAATTCCCTATATCATCATTAGCCAATAATATGCAGATATCTTGAAAATTCGCTCATCAAGTCATGGTGCATGACTGGTCTTGTATAAGGGGACGGGGGGTTCTTTTTCCTTAATACACTAAAAATTAATTAATTGTTGAAAATTAACTGTAAAACTATTTCAACTTCGTGGGGAATCGAACTCCGATATTTATTTAAACAATTATTATAAAAATTGGTAATAGCCAACTTTTAAATTCATCTTGGAGAAAATCAGGGTTTGTCTCATTTTATAGGTAAAATCTTTCTTTTAAACCTAAATATGTCAGGCAAATTTTAAGCGTATACCACCCCCCCCCCCCCCCAAAAAAGTTTGAAGTGTACGTGAATCGTTTAGTATAAACGCTTCCCACCATAAACTTTATTATTTCAAAATGCTTTCTTTCAATATCTATATAGCATAATGAGGAAGTAGAAAAGAGGGAGAGATAGAAACTTTTAAACTTCATGAATCAAAAGTCACATAAAATGTCATTTCAAGTATGTATATTACCAGAATATAAATTTTTTACGAGTTACAATTCAGTTTATTGAAGTAAACTAAATATAATGAGGAGAGATATAACAACAAAAAAACTTGAAGAAATAAAATTCTTCTCACGAGTGAACATGTTCAAGAGAAAAGTTAATAGATTTAAATCTCCATCTTAATTCCCACTGTAACTCTTTTTCTTTCTCACTAGTTTCAGTGGTATTAGTGTTCTAAAAGCTTGATTTGTGGAAAGACGTCTTATTTATTATACGCTTTTTATTTAGTTTGTCAGGGAGAAATTTTGCCATTTATATCCCATTTCCCAACTGCCTAGAATGCTGAAATTTGCAACAGATTATGTATTTCTGTTCAAAATAGAAAAATCAGTCACTATAGTGCAGAAGATAGCGTGCAAAAAAGTGTCTGACTAACATCAAGCTAGAATTTTGAGTATAAGTAAATCTTTTGGTGCCTATTAAGAATATGTGGTCGGCTAAGTTCGTCTGCGGGACATAGCTTGGCAATAGGCATTTGAAAAAAACAAACCGGTGGAGAGCGGCCATGTCCCGCCCTTTATGGTGGACAATGTGATTTTAATGATCCTGAGTATTTTAATGCTTCCTGATATTTAACTAACTAACCTTTTAGGTTAGTTAGTTTTACTTCAAATCAAAGAGGCCACCAATCAAGTGACAATCTACCATCAACTGGATTTTTGGTCTACTAACTAATTTTGACCTCAGGATCATGAAAATCACATTGTCCACCATAAAGGGCGGGACTCCACCGGTTTGTTTTTTTCAAATGCCTATTGACAAGCTATGGCTCGCAAACGAACAGGCACCAAAAGTTTTGCTAATACACAAAATTCTAGCTTGATGTTATTCAGAAAGTTTTTTGCACGCTAGGGACTATTAGTTGTACAAAATCGTTTTTATTTGCCGGTAAATCAATAAATTTCTGAATTATGTCGGCGGTAAAATGTGAAAATAATATAGTAAATTAGATTGTTTATTGAAAATATTGTTAAAAAATAATGTTTGCTGAAAATATTGTTTGCAACGTAGTCAAGTGCTAGGCAAAGTGAGATAAGAATAGATATTTAATGTGTCGAAGACTAAACGGTAAAAATAATATTATTTAAAAAAAAAATTAAAACACGCTTTTATAAAACATGACTTAAAATAATAAATTATATATAATATTTTTTAGTACTACGAGTGATCACAGTAAATGCGAATGTTTTCAAAGAAGAAGAGTCGAAATTTTAACCGTTTTTGTCATGTATGCATGCATTGTAAATGCCTGTTTATTTTAAGTAAGTAAGATTATTTTTCCCGGTGAAATCTCTTAATAATCAATTTATTTTTTTGTACCTGTTTTTTTTTAATTGTCAGAGCTACAATTAAGGAATATTTATACGGATTGTTCATTTTTCTGTTACAGCGGATTTCATTGGAAAAAGCGTTCAACAAATCTACCAAGAATGGACAAAATCATATGTAACGTACTTTTTTTCATTCATTATTTTACTTCTTACATTTAGAAATGTTAATAGGACAATTAAAACTATGTATATTTAGTAAGACATAAGTAAATAGATACATAATTTTTAACGTAGGTAAAAACGTAAAGTTTTTTTTGTCGTTACTAAATTTTCCATTATTTTAAGTTACGTCACCATTCAAGTTACAAGGGAATTCAAGTTACAATTTTGCCAGTGATAATTTGTTGAAATATTCATTATTTATTATTTTGTGTATGCATGTATGTTCGTTGGTATTCAACATAACTCCAGTTGGCATATCTACACCTAATATTTCATTGTCGTATTTGCTTAGAGAGGATACGAGGAGTAGGGGGTCAATTAATAAGTCATCCACCTTACATAAATTACGAAAAGAGGGATGGTGGGATAGGGCAAGCCGCAAAACGGTACGAGGGTTTGTCCGCTTGCAATGGATACAGTAGTTCGTCCTGTGATACATGCCCCTAAACATGGCAATTGCCTTAAAGTTGAAGGGGGGTGGGCTGATTCCAGTGCTTGTTTTCATTGTGGAAACAGACTGGGGGTATTGCAAGGTTGGTAAGGCGCCAGGGGTAGGTTACATTCAGGTTGGCAGTACTGCAGCTGTTGCGGGTTTAGTGTCAGTCGGTGCCGTTCTTTCGGACGAAGCGTATCGGTTCTACTCTTTCGCTCGACAGTCTCTATATCGCCTGCTTATAAATACCGGCTAAGTTTGCGACATCGCGTCCACACCCCGGCGCCACACTTGTCCATATTTTTTGCTGTTTGACTGTCCAAAAAATAATTAATAAATTGATTTCAACAATATAAATACAAAAATCTATCTAAACTGCTGGAAAAGATTAATTAAAAATAATCAACAAAATAAGTAAGTAATCAAATAAAAAATAAATCATATAATCGACCTCTAAGACAGACTATTAATAAAAATTATATAATTTTTTTGTCAAAATAATATACATCACACTATTTAATCATAATTTATTATTTTTAAAAATAATAATTTAAGAAAATGTATCATTGTTTTTCAAAATGATTAAAATTTTATATCCGTTATAGTTATTCATAAATCATACATAATATAACCATCTATATGAACTAAATAAAATTGATTAATATACTTATAATCACACGAGTTTTTATTTAATTAATAAAAACAAAATTTATAATAAATGTTGCCACAGTTATTATTATTGTTGCTATTATGAATAAGATAGTTGAGTTGTTCACATTGCACTAGTAATCATTATTGTTATGACTATTTGTAATGATGTACTACAGTTCGAGTTAAATGAGTTGTAATATATATAACAATTTTTTTTTATCATAAATAAAGAATATATTTTTTATATCCAACTAAACTAAACCTGCTAATACATAATTTCGTTCTCATTACATTAAAATTTCGTGACAGCCTGTTTTAATGATTTACCTTTTATACGATGTATAAAAATATTATATATATATATATACATATATATATATATATATACATATATATATATATATATATATATATATATATATATATATATATATATATATATATATATATATATATATATAAAGGTATATACAATTTGTATTCATATCTGAGTAAAACATTTCTTGAGGTGAAATCAAGAAATTTTGTTAGCTCTTAATTTCAGGGGGGGGGGGGGGGGGGATAGCGCCCCAAAAAACTCTTAAATGCGTGAATAAACTTTATTTCTCGAAAACTGTTTAGAAAAATCTAAAAATGTTGTCCATTTATATACGAATATAAGTCACAATTGTGAAATAATTTTAGTTCTAAGGGAGATGTGCTTGTCAAAGTGAAAAAAAAAAAATTTTGTGAGTGCCATTTATGGTGTATTAAAAGAAATTTAGATCATAATATTTCCTTGTTTTTTATTTGGCACAATTTGTCCCTCTCCTGGACATAATCATGTCTTACCATGAGGATTGTTTTATAATTTTGCATCGTGACTTTCATTGTTATACTCTTTTATTTTTCTGATTCAACGCATAAATAAAAATTATAAAAACTTAAATGCTAATTAACTGTAATATAAAAATGTATTGAAACTTAGTGACATGAGAAAAAAATTACTGAATAAATAGTCTCAAGATACATATTTTTTTTGAAAAATTTAAATTGTGCATTTAAATTCGATTACAACCTTGTAAGTTGTTTCTCAGATTTTTTTTTTATTTAAAAAGCAGTCAATAAAAATATTTTACAGCAGTAAAATAAAAAAAATAAAAAAATAAAACTCTAGTCAATGTTCGATTTCCTACCGGTTAGGTTTAATTTTACAGTAAATATTTACAACTTTTTCCTTCCGAGCTTACCTAAGGTAACGGAAGCTATGAGATCGTTCCGAAGAACGAAACATTTTTAGGTCTCAGATTTCAAAAATTCCTTGACAGAAATCTGTTTCAGACATCATCACATTGGTTCCGTGTCTGTCTGTTGGTCTGTCGTTCAATTTTTGCGAACCAACATATCTTATTTACGTAAAACTACACGTCCGATTTTAATGAAATTTCGATGGTAGGTCATAATTAGCTCATTGTTGATCCCATATATGTTTTAATCTACTGCCCTCATTTGTTTCTCTTCCACATGCGCACATTCATACATATATTTATACCTAAAGCTTCAAAACTACTTATCTGATATGTATGAAACTTATAGCTTATTGAAAGTAGCCCACCGATAGTCCTAGATTAATTTGAACCGTCTGCGCTCTTTGACTTTTGCTAAATTGATACTTTAATGTATGTAAAAAATCCAAACAATTTTGACAGATTAAAGAAGCGGGGAAAAAATTTAACGAATTAGACAATAATGGCTTGTAAAAGTATAAAATCAATAAAGTTCTGGATGCGAGGAAGCTATGTGCCACACCAATTGGCAGTCTATTTTTATATTTAATAATAATTAAATGTAACTAAGAAAACGTCTAATAACAAAACACATTAAAATACTGGAGAAAGTGGTTTAATAGACTAATAAAAAAAAGTAAGATTTATTTATAAAATATTGTGTATTAACTATTTGTTTTCGAAGCAATAGAGTATTTGATAGACGGTAGACTAAAGGAGCTGATTCTGTAAATAATAATCCTTTTCATTGATATTAACAGATACCGAATAAGCTTTATCTAAAACTCTTATCTGTAAGAGATATTTTTATTGTTCCAATAGAGTGATTATCTAAGTTAAGTAATAAATATTTTTATTTTAATAATACCTTACTATGAAAGTAAAACGGTTTTAAGGATACTCAATAAATTTTTATATAAAGTCCGCGTGTCTTTAATTTGTAGTTGTCAAATTTTAAATCAATCTTTGACCCACTTTTATACAAGACTGAAACATAATGTATACATAATTATATTGTATAATAGTTGCATCTCTAGTGAGCAACGGGTAGATTAATTATCAGCAAAAAGACCAATCATGCACCATGACTTAATGAGCGACTTTTCAAAGACCGACTTTATTATTGTCTTATGATAATATAGGAAAATTTTGGTTTAGAATTTGGATGGGTGAAAAAAAACCAATTAGTACACATAGGGGTACGGGGTACAAATGTCGAAATAGTATTTTCCCTTCAAGATGCATGTCGTTGGAAAGCTCTTTAAGAGTCCAGTAATTGTTGTTATGTACGCTTTTGTCATATTTTCATATGGAAAAAACACGTTTTTATGTTATTTTTGACATTAAATTGTCAAAATTTGACCCTTAAATGAACTCCAAAAATGCTGGACAGCGAACTCACCCTTTCTTTTGATATTATTGACATTTTAAAATTTGTTTGGATTTTTTAAGTGCATCCTAGCGTGAGATATCGTCTGGAGTGACACATTGTACATACATAAAATAAGTGTTAAATTTCAGGAGTCGATTAAGAATGGTCTAAACGGAAATGGAGAAACTTCAAAAATTCCCATTAAAAAATTTTGAAGCCATTGCAATAGCGTAATTTTCTTCGAAAAGTCGCTAAAACTGGTTATTTAGACTTCAAATTAGTACAAGCATGCGACTGCATCCTGTTTGATTTATTAAATAAGGTAGCCTTATTTACAGACGCATTCGGGACAGAGGAGGTTCCGGGTTCGATTCCCGACTCCGAACATCTTTATAATCTTGACATACCAATAATAATGTCTAATGTGGTTGAGGCCGGGAAAATTGAAACCAATTAAGTATAGTAATTTTTCAAAGTAAATAAATAAATAAATAAGTTATAATAATTATAAAAATATATAATAAATAATTTTAAGATAAAAAGAACTTTTTATATACTACGTTTTTAAATTTTCTGTTGAATTGAATGTAATGTTGATAATATAATAGTTATTGTTATATAATATATAATGTTAGTGAAAATAAAAAATAGTTCCGAATTTATTTACTTCACTTAAATGACAACCATCTAGAGAGCTGATCTTAAACCTATAAAAGGACAAATCTTTGTACAACGGATATCCCCAACACCAAATCTAAAGCGTGCCATCGATATATTTGAAATAATATAATCGATAAATAATATAATCGATATTTCCTGTTTTGCTGTCCTGTTTATCTATCACAAATTTGAGACCCGTCAAAATGAAGATTGCATAAATATGGGACATGGCAAAACAAATAAAATAACGTGCGGATTTTTTCCGAACTAACTTTCCATACAGCAAAATTTGCTGAAAACGAATAAAATTTTGCTGAAAGAAGGCTAAAAGTATTAAAATAATGCATTGTCATCGTGTTCTGAGCTATGCTAAAAGTTTCAAATGTCTAGCTATTCGGAAAGTTAGTTAGAAATCGATTGCCAGATTTGTACCGGACAAACAAACAAACAAGAAAGCAAGCTAATAAAAACGTAGTAAAATAGTGTGTCCGGTAAACTTAAACTAAACTTACACTTATACAGTGATACTAGATTTAAAGTGCATAATATCTAATTTATTATTAAAAATGTTAATAAATTTTTAACTAGTGATTATTTACATTTTGGTTTTTATTTAGCAGGAAAAATTTATATCTATTATTATCTTTAAACTAAGTTTTTACCGAGAAAAATACTTATATGTTTAAATTTGAATTTTATTAGACTACATTTAAAAAAAAAATAGGTGTGGTGTCGCGGGACACACGGTAGGAACGAAGTTCGTTACATTTTTCATTAAATATAAATTATAAAATCACACTGCTAAGTACGTATACATTGCTAACTACTTATACATGGCGGAGTTAGAAAAGAGACAAAATTAAAAGTAACGAACTGTTTGTACCTGGCAGAGTTAAGGCAAAATTAAAAGAAAATCATTATTTGTATAATTAAAGCAAGCGTCTTATACTATAAATATATATTAAATATAAGAAAAAAGTTGAGCATGATGAGTTTATAGTGAAAGAGTATGTTTGTTAAAGGAGTTTGGATTGAAATAGGACTGTTTTTTACCTACCCGGCCAATTAATTTAAAATATTATAAAATATATTTCTTCCCTACTCTATAGCTTCTGCTTGTATCAGGGTGCAATTTTACATGATTATATTTTATTTATTTACAAAACAAAGTGACATTTTTTACATATATAACAAAAATAATCAAAACAAGTCGAGTAACAGGCTTCCTTAATATCACTTTTTCCCATCTTTTAAAGCTTACGTTTACGCAAGCGTTGCGCGTGAACGCTTGGGCGTTTAACGTTTTCCGACGAACTCAGCCTGGGAATTGGTAAAATGAACGTGTGTACCAAATTGCATCTAACTCGGTGAGCTTTTACTCAAGTTATCGTCATCTGTAGATTTTGTGACGGTTATTTTGTGACGGTGATTTTGGTAGTTTTTTCGGATTCACTCCCGGGCTCCAGAACGTGCCATAAGGAACTTCGTTGCAAAAAAAATATATTCAATATTGTCAGAACTGTTTCTGAGCATTAACTAAATTTTTTTAAAGGCTTATTAAACATTTTTAGGTGTAATGCCCCCAAATTTAAACCTAAATTTTATTTCACCTGAAGGTATAATGTTTTTCTGACAATGTGTGTCAAATGGATCTAAATTGGTTCAATAGTTTGACACCGCGCGTCTACACAAATGACAAACATACATTTAAAAAAAAAAACACCTTTTTTGGTCTCATGAGACCTTAAAACGCGTAAAAGATGATAAAAATTAAAAAATTGGATTCTTAAAAAGGTCAAGTATTAGACATCCTCCCAAAAAAGTCAGTCTATCAAAGTAGCTATGTTTACATTGTGACCAAGTCTACTCTTTCTTCGTCCATAATCCCACTTCACTCCTACTTTCATAAGGTAGACTGCGCTTTTATTTTTATTGTACTTAACACTTGGCCCGTTGCTGAAAGATGAGGCATACACTTGGCCGAAATGTTGATATCAAGACGTGGACAGGCTGACTTTTGCGGGAGGGTGTGTAACTTTTTCTTTTTCTTTTTAGTTCACTCCTTCTCGTTACCCACATAACTCCATCGATCTTAGCGGTGACAAATTTATTTTCATTATCTTTGAAACTAGGGTTTTACCGTGAAAATGACATATGTTTAAATTCCTATTTCAACAGACTACATAATACATAATATTTTTTAAAGAAAACAAACAAAGCAAATGTGGTGGGTAATTCATATGAAATAATTTTATATGAAGGGGGAACTTCCTAAATCCATTATTGATAACACTCCCCAAGCCCTATCAGCTGCATTCTAATCTTGTTTTTTTTTTTTATTAATACTATATTTTGACCAACTTCTAATTGATATATTTAGATGTTTTTGGTATAATTTTTTAAGGTTAATTAATGTACCATCTTTAAGGATTTTTTTTGCCCCATTTGAGGTCCCCTAACTACCATTTAATTTTTATATAAATATTTTAATGCATTCTTAATTTCTTACTATGGTATAAGTTTAAATAATATAAGTTTTTATTTCCATATATAGACTGCTTTAAATCAGAGTTTTTTAAGTTTTGTATACACATATTTGTAAGTGTAAAACAAATTTACATAACACATGTAAAAGAAGTAATGCTTCAAGGGATTGTTATATGGTTCCCGACTAAGCTTCAACCTTTATCTTTTATTTCCTTTTTTGTAGAATGTTTTTTTTGTTTTGCATAATAAAACACATCTTGAATATTTTGACAACATATATATTTTTTATCAGCGATACGTAAATATATATCAATATATCAATATATCAATATATATATATATATATATATATATATATATATATATATATATATATATATATATATATTGCTTACTGGAAGAATTTATTTTACAATATAACAATGTAGGTCAGTGTAGAAACGATTTTCATTTTACGTTTGCGTAATAAGTATTTGCACAATTTTTTTTTTGAGATTAAATAATTATACAGATAGTAGTATTGATTGAAATTGTATGGTGTATATTCATAATTTAGATAAACATACAGTTGCTAGTTCAATTTATCAGTATATTGTCAAACCATAAGAGATAAATATATAAGGGTACACACCGGTTTCGACTACTCCGTCATCGCCATTGTACTGTACTGATAATACTTGATAATACATCTCTGTTCTGCAAAATTTAATCTGAAAATTCTAATTTCATCTGAACTTTATGTTTTCGAGGTTGCTGAATCCGAATCTGAAGTCAACATTTCTCCTATATGTACAGTTTTCTCGGAAAATGCGCCTAAAGTTCGGACAAATGGTGTTTTTGGGGGGTTTTCGACCCAATTTTTCGCCCAAAAACAAATTTGTAAAAAAAAAATTTACTTTAGAAAAGGGAATTTTCATTCTGAAGCTTTTTTTGCAGAACAGTGTAACAGTCAAAACCGGTCTCTCCCTTATACGCATATTTTTATCACTTATTGTTTGACAATATACTGATCAATTGAAATAGTAAGTGTTTACCTTAATGTAATTGCCACGGTAAAGAAAAAACTCACTTCACAGCCTAGTAACATAATATACTATTACCAGTTTACCTTCATTATTAATAATTATATTTTTTTTTTCTTCTAAAAGTAATAAACAGATAAATTCGTTGATTTGGGCGTAAAAACAAATCAGAAGAAATTAAAACTAAGTTTAAATAGACTGCCAATTAGTGTGGCACATAGCTTCCTCGCATCGTATCATGTACTTTATTGTTATATTAACATTAAAATTATTGTTATATTACTTTATTGTTATATTGATTATCGTGTAAAAACTATTAATAGTTTTAGCGGTCTTTAACACTTCATAGCGGTGTCCCTGTTGGTTTTACTAAAAAATTGTATTTGTAAGAAATGTTTGTCTCATCGAATAAATGAAGTAAACATTTTTTCCCGACCTAAAATTCCAATTTTAAATTTGAAGTTCTCGTTTACGCGAGCGTTGCTCGTGAACGCTTAGACGGATAACGTTGTCCAACAGCCTGGGCATTGGTAAAATGAACATGTCTACCAAATTTCATCAAAATCGGTTGACATTTACTCAAGTTATCGTCGCACGTTTCATAATTCGCGGACACACAGACCGACAGACAGACAGACAGACAGACAGACACGAGACCAAAAATGTTCCCTGATATCTGAAACGGATTTCTGTCTTGGAATTTTTAAAATCGGAGGCATAAAAGTTTTTCGTTCTCAAAAGTGAACACAATGCTTCCGTTACCTTCGGTAAGCTCGGATTCAAAAGTTAATTTCTTAAAATACGGATAACCCAATGTAAATATGAAATTAATGTAGTACTTGCACGTACCTCAATATAAAGCCGGCCATACACGTTGTGGTATACCTGACAGGTAACCTGTACAGGTGAGCTGTACAGGTGCTACATAACTGTGCAGTTATTTCATAACTTGATAGTACACACACAGCGGTCTACCTGTAAGTATACATGTATACTTAAACGCGTATACACACATTTAAGTTACATTTAAGTATACATGTATACTTAAACGCGGTTCTTTACTTATCAAATAAACCTGTTAGTATTAATTATTAAATATTTGATTTGACCAGAATATTGACATCTAACTTATAAAATTGAATTATAATTATTGGCAAATCAATTTTGAGTAAATACCTTGAAATTTAATCAGTTCATATTCTTGAATAGATAAATAGAAAAGTCAAATTTCAGTGTAAAATTAATGTTTGCATTTTAATTATGTTATTTTGGATACTATTTGAATTATTGTGTGATTTTGACACTAATCAATGAATCACTCTGAAAAATTAATTAATTTGCCTATGATTAATTATTATATTATGATATGATTAATTATTATATCCATTTTTACTTTCTCATATAAAGAGAAAGTATTGTGAAGGCGTTTTGATGTCCCCTGAGTCCAAAAAAGTGGGTTTTAATAAAATGTCTGTCTGTCGTCTGTGCAGACGCCGCGCCGCCTGGAGCCTTAACTACTAAGTCGATTTTGACGAAATTTTGCATACATGTTCAGGAAAATCATACCCCGAGATGAAATTGAAAAATTAATTTTAGCTCCGAATTTGGGGGCACTATCCCCCAAAAACTCTGAAAAAAACGTGAGAAAAACAATTATTTCCCGAAAACAGTTCCGACGATTTTGATTGAAAAATTCTAAAATGTAGTCCATTTAAATACGAATCTAACGATATAAGAAGCAGTTTTACCGGGAAAATCTAGTTCCTGAGAAACTAGCTTTATACGCGGACAGAGAGAGACCGGGTTCGATTCCCCGTCGAGGAGAAGTTATTGTTATGATAAATTTTGATGAAATGTTCAATAATAATTAAATCTACATACGAAAACTAACAAACGGAAAATACTGGGCTAAATAATTTTGAACTCGTGTATGAGAAAGTATGTCTGAGTTGTCTCGGACCGATTTTTTCCTAGTTCTTCCTGTATCGGACGTTTGTCAAATTATATGTGTCTTTCCATTACTATCCACTTGACATGGCCAAACCAGATGAGCTGGGTCATCTTTATTACTTTGTAACAGGTTTCAGAATCCTAGGCTAGCTCGGATGCTGACGTTTCTAACTCTGTCTATTCTTGTTTTTTTACCTTTAATATTTTGTTTCATTGTGAGAGCCCATGATTCACATCCTTAAAGCGGGATGGATATAAAAGTCGATTTATAGAGCCATTTTGTTTTCCATAAGAGATTTCGGTCTTTCTCAGTAATTGTCTATCGACTTTGTTTAACAGCAAAAAATTATGAAGGTAATTTTATAGCCACACAATTCTGCTTTTTAGAGAACAGTTTATCGATATTGCTCGACTTTCGTAGTGGGATACTTATTTTAGTGCATTTCACAATCGATATTTGATTGATTTTTATAATTGCTATTTAAATTAGTCTGAAAAATATCAAATTGTCATCTTATAACCTTAAAAGAATTGTATGGGAACCAGAAAAAACCTCTCTTGAAATCGTTGTTCATATTCTACTTCAAAACATTCTTTAACCCACTTATCTGTTACCGCTCGATAACCGTAATTTCGGTTGAGTGAATCCCTTTCACGTCTTATAAATATATATATTTCTTATTTTATTCACTAAAAATAACGTAAAACGAAAAAGAACAAAAAACAAAACTTATGTTTACTCAAGTATAAAAACTTATATTAATATCTAAGATATAATTTTTGTTTGCTATATTTCTTTGCAAATCTACAAATGGAATCGACTTAAAAACTATCTCATTAAGAAATATAATACAATGGAACTACAGCTTAAAAAATATCTATTTAAGAAAAGAGAAGAAAATTCAAGTTTTTATTAAAATAAATAAAATAGAAAGAAAATAAATAAAATTTCATTGATATTATTTATTTTTCGTTTATTCTTCCCCTCTTATAGAATAAGAGAAAATTTAATAAAACCCTAGAGGGAATTATTAAAAAAGAAAATAAGAGAAAAAATAGCTTACTCTGTAAGTGGATATTGTAAGTCAAGTGGTGTCTGTAAGTCTGTTCATACGTAACTTTCTGAAATGCAAATTTGCAGGATACGTTGCCTACTTTAAACACTAGAAAATACTTTTTTCCATGCTCTTTGCATTATTATCTGTTTTTTTCCGTCCAGGTTGAGTAGTTTTTTTTCTTAAACTTTGAGTTTTTTTTTAACCTTTAGTTGTGTTTTTCCAGGGTAGTTTGAACTTCATTTTTTCCGTTCATACAAGCTTTTTTTTTAATAGAATAACAAGTGGTTGCCTCAGTCTAAATTTAGTTTTTACTCATTAATTATTTACTCTCATATACGTACATAAACGTATATAATTCTCGTATACGTAGTATGTATATAAAACGAAAGTATTGTGATGATGCGAAAATTCGATTTTCATGGATATACACATTTGAAGATCTTCAGAGTAAAAAAAGTGAGTTTTAAAATGAATTTCTGTGCTCTGTAGATCCTTGTCTGTGCATAACTGTTTATTTGTGTTAAACCACTGACCGGAATTTGTTGAAATTTTACGTTTATTTAAAAAATAAAAAATTATAGTGAAACATTTCTCCACTTCATGAAAAAACATTGAATCATGTATGTGATAAAATGAAATTCGGTTTTTTGTGTGCTTGGAGCTCTAATATAATTTTATATAAAATTTAGAAAATATTTACTTCAGCGTTTTTATCAGCGAAATTTAGTTCTAAATAAACGGGTCAAGTGTGTGCTAGTCAGCACACAGCAAGGGTCCGTAGGCCACACTATATAGTGTTTAACTGTAAAGTGTATAAACAGTGTTTTTTAAAATGCTAAAAAGCTTACTTTGAACTATTCTAAGGGTCTGATATTCTCAAAACACACTCTGATAAAGTATTTTTTTTGCCACTGAACCGGACTACAACCATATAAATACACCAAAAAGACCATAATTATAAAAAAGCGTATTTTGTCAATAAAAAATAAAATGATATTTTTTTTCGAAATTTCCAAAAAGTGGTATCTTTATTTTTGGCCGAAGAATGTTCAGGAATTTTTTTCAGATTTTTTGCACTTCACATAAGCGAGATAGAGGGGGGGGGGGGGGGGGGGGGGGGGTACAAGTTTCACACCCACTTCAAACTTGCCTTCGCTCGCCCTATCAAAGTTATATCCAAAGAAATATATATTTTTTTAATCAGCTCGACGTACCCTTTCATATGATACCCCTCACGGTGTCGAAAAAAAAAAAAATTTAACCCTTAAGTTTTTTTACCCTAATTTTTTTGAAAAATATTTTTTTTAAGTCGCTATATTTTTAAAATATGTGGGTAGGTACAAGACACATACATGCCAAATTTCAAAGTGATCCGACGAAAGGTGTAGCCGTGAGAGCACGTGACAAGACGGACGGACAGACACACGCAGGAACATATAAGGGTCCTTGGCTTTGCCTACGGACCCTAAAAAGGTCAAAACCTAGCTATTTCCAATTTAGTTATAGCTTCTTACTTTCTGGTATTTTGTGCTTATAGCACTAATTAGAGCGTCACATTTTTCATGTAATTTTTTTTTTTAAGGAAAATGTCTGTCCCCCGGTCAAAAATATATCGAAAAATATATTGAAAACGCTTCAAAATAGTATAGTCTTGATATCAGCTTTCCTCTTAAATAATCGTTGGAAGTATGAAGCATTATTTAATAATTTAGTATGTAGTGCAATAAATTCATAGTACGTAGGCCCCCGTTGTAAGAGAAAATATAAGTGAATTAAATTTATTGGAATCAGTGGAATGATGCTTGCTTGAATAATTTCCTTAGTTAAAATAATTTTTGTTTTTAAATATTGTATTAATTATATCTAAAGTTACACTTCTTAGAACTTATATGCAAAATACATTACATCCTTTTGATTTTACCAAATGTAATGAAATATATATATTTTTATTTATTTTATTTTTTTTTTAAATTTCGTTAGCCAAAATGTGTTTTTCTCCAACACATTTTGGTTATTATAATAATCCCTGATGTATCATCAGGGTTAATTGTTTAGTGTCGTGTATGTCGGTTTGTCTCACAAAATTGTTTCGAACAATATTTATTCTTACTCGCTTTAATTATTCATTTAATATATTTTTAAGGACAAATTCTTCTTTTGTTTTCATCTAGTTCGTTTAAATTTACCTCGATGGCGTCCAAACTTCAAAATTTTGCACTATTTAAAAACTTTTTATACGAAAATATAAAATTTAAAAATAAATAAGGGATTAAGTAATGTGAGCTCTAAGTTTAGTTTTTACTGAAAAATTCTAGATACTACATTTTTTAATCTATTGTTGTCTATGAAAACAATTACATTTTTGTATCCTCTTAGACCACCCCCCCCCCCCCCCCCCGGCAAGCGTCACCTAGTTCCCTAGTGACCTAGTTGTCTTTTGTGAATAAGATCATTAATTATGAAAATTGCAAAAGGCTTCATAATTCTTTCTAAAATGCTAAATTTATATGAACGTATATTTCTCTTAGAAGAGGCAATAAATAAATAGAAGAAGAAATAAAAAAAATTAAATTGCGAGATTGCAAAAAAATATGAGAGATAAAAAAAATGGAAAAAAAACTAAAACTAAAAACAAAGTTAGGAACGTGAAAAAACTATTAGGTGAAATAAATGTGGCCCGAGGGTGATAAATTTAGACAGGGTATCATGAAGAGGCATCTGCATCAAACGCTTTCAAACTCCGACTGCGAGAAATTTAGCGCTATCAAGCAAGTTATTATCCAAGGATTTTGGGAAACTGAAGTTAGATTCCATCATAATTCCAGTCCAACTTTATTCAACCAATCATAAACTTCACAACTTACTTATTTACTCAAGTTTAAATATATGTAATTTATATAGTTTTTGTATGAGTTTGAATAGTTTTTTTAGTTGTTGAATATTTTAAAAGTTATGATTATCTTAATTAGAAATAAATTTAGTGTAAGCAGGAGGGCATAGTTACAAACTTATAGGTAAACATATTGATACACATCTATTCTGGCGCATTATGTACTTATTATTACAGTAAAATAAAAAATAACAAAAATGTTTTCACTTTATGAAAAACTATCTTATATAGAAATAATTAAACTATAAAACAGAAATATATCTCACGAATAGCTGTAGAGTTCTGTTAGACAACAAATTAATTGTGTTTTTAATACCATGTCAAGTTCAACCATAAGGTAGGGGACACTAGACCTCGCTTAATGCAATTTAATTTTAACTACTAGTTGTAAAAAAATAACAATTGCAGTAACTTTTACTATAGGATAATTAAAGGATTTATTATAGGATCGGTATTAAAAAAATACTTTAGTACAAAAATAAAAATAGTCTTATAAAAATACCATTAAGTGTGCACAACAACCCAACTAATTTATAAATAAAAGATCAGTAAGAGAAAACGTCTGCCAATTAGTGTGGCACATAGTTTTTTAACGTATTGATATATGAGTATAAAAAAGTATAATAAGAGATGATAAATTACAAAATATAGATGATGAAATGAAAGTGTGGATTCGATTTCCAGTGGGGTCACAGTTTTATTTAATATTAAATGAGTGCCATAGATTATGTTTGGACCACTTTTGACAAATTAAACGAATCTATATGTATATAAAAGTCAACATATGTGTGTGTGTATGTTCTTAATACAAATCTACAGTTTTAGTCCAATCTGGGATGAAAATTTGCACAATTGATCTTCAAACAAAGGGGAAAATCACTGTCTACATGAATTTTCAAAATTTAAATTTTGGTACACAGGGGTACGGGGTACAAGTAATGAATACGGGGTAAATGTAATGTATAACCTACATGATGCATATCGTTGTAAGCTCTTTAAAACAATTTTTGTTATATACAGTTTTGTCATATTGTCATTTAGGAGAAGGATAAATTTGGGATAATGCAAATTATCTTATCAAAGAGTAGGGGGTATAGAAATAAGTGGGGGGATAGAATCTAGATATTCTCGCATAGCAAAATAATTTAAATGTTTCTTGATAGTAGTTTATAAACTTATCAATTTAAAATAACACTCCGTAGCGATGGGCATCCAGCTAGTATTTAAGTAAATATAGGTGTCATTGAAATTGAAAGTATAAAAAATAATATGGGAGCATCCGTTGACTAATTTTTACGTTCCATCCAAATTTCAATAAAATCAAATGTTATTAAAGCGGATAAGTAGTTTTGCTTCCGAGTTTACCGAAGGTAACGGAAGCTGTGTGATAGTTCTGAAGAACGAAACATTTGGATGTCTCAAAAGATAGAATTTGGATGTCTATTCAAAAATTCTAAGATAGAAACTCGTTGCAGACACAAAATTTTAGGTTCCATGTCTATCTGTCGGTCTGTCTACAAGTTTTGGGAAACCAACATATCTTAAAAGCTACTCGTCTGATTTTGCTGGAATTTGTTTAGTAGATCATAATTAGACCATTGTTGGTACCATTAATGTTTCAATCTTTTGCGCCCATTAGTTTCTCTTCCACGCACATTAACAAGTGTATGTTTAAAAGTAGGCGTTTTTCCTAAGAACCCTAAAAAAGTTCTTTAGAATGACCACTATTCGTTACATTTGGTAAACTTGAAAGGGAGCAAAATAACAATAAATGTGAACTAGTGAGCAGAGCTGGTTATTAATGTTTGGAATTACATACGTTTCCAACGGTACAAATCAAACGCAACATCTTGTTTATGTAGCGTTTGAGAAGATATACGTGTAACTTTCGCAGAATCCATGTTTAATGTAATGCTTAATTACGGTGTTGATTGAATAGAACCTTGTTATTAAACTCTACTCAAGATAGAAAGGAAACCAGTCAGATACCCTACGAGGTATGTTAGTGGTAAAGATATATTTTGTTTGAGAATCTCATCCGGGTAAAATCAACCGATGAACATAATTCGACGGTTGTTTTTCCTCTGTTGTATTTGCTTCTCTACCTCGTTATAATTTTTTTCTTTCTTTTTCTCATCTGAAACTCCTAAAGTATTGAGTAGCAGCTGAATCGGTGAGAGTTCAAAGGTTGAAGTGTTGTGTATAATTCGCTGTCTAGTTGTTTTCTGTTTGCCTTAAGGCTGTTAAGGTTCCAGAAGTGTTTGCCTGAATTGTACTTTGTTGTTACAGTATCTACAACAGTTCTCATGTTGTAGGCCGAGTTAGTTGATCTTCGTTCCTGATACAATGTTTCCTCTCTCCCTTTCATCAAGTCCCTTTGCTTCTAAACGACTTAAGAGAGACTTAAACAATCAATTATTATCTCTTCAGTTAATTGACTTCTCAATACAACGTTCTCTAGTAGTATAGGTTACTTATATCCTTATGAATGAATGTTTTTCTAAAAATGATCAACAATATTTTTTCCATTTAGTTTTTTCTATAGTTGTTCCTTGCTTATTCATGAATCATGAAACAGTTTATTGCTGCTATCTTATTCGCAAAGCTAATGAAATTTTTCTCTTAGAGAATCATTAAGGGAAAAGTTAACCATAAATCCAATATCATAATGAAAACACCCCATAGGATGTGAAAAATTCAATTATTTCAACAATGAGCTAATTGTGACCTACCAGATTTAATTAAAATCGGACACGTGTGTAGTTTTTGAGATATGTTGGTTCGTAAAAATTGAGCTACAGACACGGACCTCTGACCTCAGAAAACACGCTGACCTCTAACTAACTCCGCTGATTCCTCCATATGGTAAGGATGAGAAATGAGCGATATCTAAAACTGCCTTATGAAGCAACACCCCATAAGAAAAGACCCCGAGGCAGATGGAGGGTGACGTGGGTGGACAACATAAGAAGTTTACTCGAATTGTTCTGGCATCAAGCACGACGGCTTGCTAAAGATGCAAGGAAATAAAAATCTTACCGGAATCAAGCCCGACGGCTTGCTGAAGATGCAAGGAAATGGAAATCTTACTGGAATCAAGCACGACGGCTTGCTAAAGATGCAAGGATATGGAAATCCTACTAAAATCAAGCACGACGGCTTGGAAATCTATTTGTCAAACCTCTACACCTTAAGTGGTGAATCAAGCAACTAAGGTCTTGTGATTTGATTTCATAATTCCATAATTTGGGTTGCATTTTATCTGCATTTTTCCTTTCTCTTAAATAATAATTATAAATTAAATTTTTGACATAGATTAACATTAACATTAAGATAAGTAATTTTAATTCACATTAGATCCTTAGATAAGTGAAGTAATAAGATCAACGTTAAATCGCTCTTCCACAACCTTCATGGTTATAGGTACAGAGTCTAAATCTAGGGAGCAGTGATTCGATTCCTAGTGGTGTCGTGGATTTTTATATTTCTATCTCTTATTCCTTTCCTTTTTTTTTTACTCTCTCCGATCTTTTTTTCTATCTCTCTCAGAGTCCAAAAAGTGTTTTTTTTTTTTTTTTTTTTTTTTAAATGTCTGTGTCTTGTCTGTGGTAGATAGTTGAAGTGAAATCTAAACTACTGGGCCAATATTGATGAAATTTGATGAAAATGTTCAGAAAAAACACACTATGAAATAGTCACATAAATAAATCCTTCCTGAGGCAAAATTAATAAATTAAGTTTAGATCTAAATTTAAGGCGAGACCTCCAAAAACTCTGAAATAATCGCTAACAAATTTTTCATTAAGAATGTTCAGCATCATAATGCCACAAAGATTTAAACAATTTAAATGGTTCTTACTCTTAAATTAAAGTAAAATCGTCAATCATATAAAAAGAAACTTAAACAAAATAACGAAAATAAATAGACTAAAGACTAAAAACTTTATTCTCTGAATGAACTTCTCTTTTTTTACTGAAAAGTTCGTCTAAAGACCCTCAAGAAGAAAACTTATTAATTAAAATAAAAGATAGGATAAACTTTTCATTCATTTACAAACTAACAAAGTTAGTTAGTTTCACAGAAAATAAAAATAAAAATGATTACATGTGATTAATTGAGGAATGTTTTAAGGTCTATTTATCATTTTCTCTAGCTTAAAAAGTTTAATTTTTGTTTTGACACGGCAATGAAAAAAAAAATGCGTCAAAAGAAAACTCGAGAAAACATTTGTAACCAAGAAAGGAAAACCTACTCATTTGTTTGTCTTTTAAATAAAAAAAGTTTCTAAAAACAACAATTTTTCCTCGGTTTTTAATTTTATTTTTAAGGACTTTCAAAATGTATTATCTTTTTATCTTGAATTTATCTTAATTAAAGACGATTCCCAGATTTTCACCTTTCTGTTTCTTTATGTAAGGAGAGCTAAGGAGTGTTTTAATCTTTTAATTAAATTGGGATTTGTTTAGGAAATTACATCTATTGTAAGTTTATAACGCACTTTTTTAATGTGACAAGTTATAATAAATGGATATTGTTTTGGAAATTCAGCATTGAACGTAACACACACACACACATATACATATATAAAGGGGTGGTCAAAAAGTCTCCCCCCCCCCCCCTTCTCTTAACTTTTGAACGGATTGAGATAAATTAATGAAACTTGGTGGATCTGCACAATGTATAGGGAAGTTTGTTTTCATACAATCGGGCACTAGGGGCAGCCACCCACTTTGCCCTCAGACCATCCAACTTCAAAATTTCAAATTGGAGTGTATATTTTTGATAGCATAATTGGATTCTACAGTGAAAAATAATAAAATTTTACATTCACTTTTTTTTCTATCTCCAATATTTTGCCTCCTATAGGGGGCAAAGATAGCAAAATAACCCTTCCGAAAATACGTTGTAAAATCTTAACGGTTAGAGATAAATTAATGAAACTTAGAGGATCCGCACAATGGAAAGGGAAGTTTGTTTTCATGCGACCACCCACTTTGCCTCCAGGCCAAAAAACTTCAAAATTTCAAACTGGAGTGTATATTTTTGATAGCAGATTTGGAATCTAAGGCAAAAAATAAGAAAAGAATATTTTACTTCTACACTTTAAAAAAAATCGACTTAATTAGGAAAATTATATATACTATTTTGTAATAATTAATTACTTTTTTTGCTTCCGAGCTTACCGAAGGTAACGGAAGCTATGTGATCGTTCTGAAGAACGAAAAAATTTTAGGTCTCCGATTTCAAAAATTCCAAGACAGAAATCCGTTTCAGACATCAGGGAACATTTTTGGTTCCGTGTCTGTCTGTCGGTCTGTCGGTCTGTCGGTCTGTCGGTCTGTCGGTCTGTCGGTCTGTCGTTCAATTTTTGCGAACCACCATATCTTAAAAACTACACGTCCAATTTTAATGAAATTTGGATGGTAGGTCATAATTAGCCCATTGTTGGTCCCATATAAGTTTCAACCTTCTGCGCTTATTTGTTTGTCATCCACATGCTCACAAACATACATTTATTTACAGCCATATCTTTAAGAGTAATCATCTGATTTTGATGAAATTTTTATGGTTTGTCGAAAGTAGCCTGCAGATAACACCTGCCAGATTTCAACCTTCTGCGCACTTTAAATCGTGCTAAATTAATATGTCTTATATTATAAAGCCGCATGGCTAACTGACTCACTGACTGATATTAATGTTTACCCACTTCCAGAAGAGCTAGAGACTTGTGGTTTGCGCCATTCGACGCGCAACGTCCATATTATGAACCAAAATAATTATACAAAGTTCACTTTTCCCCCTCCTTCCACCCTTAAAAAAATAAAAATAGGTGACTTGATTTTTAAGCTGGTTTGGGGGCTTATTGCGGCTAAACGGTAAGTCGTATTAGAAAATGGATAGCACAAGTGGTGACTGATTTTAAAAGATCTACAACTTTAGTCCTATGAGTTTTTGTCGTATCATCATCGGTTGTACCCTAGATGGTGATAATTTTGTTATTTTTTGGTTTTATTTTTTTCCATTTTTGTCTTTGAATGGCCATAGTTTTTATAATAGTTGGCCGATTTTATTTCTGATTGCAGCGATTGAATCTCACACTAATGCTCTTTAAATTGAGTATATTTTATTTCATTAGTTCATCTTACTTGCTGAGAACATGAGAGTAAACTTTTTCCTGTGCGCCGTATCACGTGACCACTTTTTTTTGTTTTTAATATTGTGTCGTATATCATTTTAAAGGCCTTGATATGTACATTAAAGCTATTTTATTTGTTGATTTTTTAAAAATGTTGTACGTATACTTTTGTACCGATTTATAATTTTGTTGTAGGTTAAAGGGTTTAAATACTTTTTTGATATTAGGTTTTTTATTTATATGCATTTATTAGTTAAATGAATGCCCTTTTGTATTGTTTGTTTTTTAAAAAATTAACTTTGGTACCTCAGAGTACAGAGGTACAAATGTTAAAATTAATCTTTTATAATATGATGTATATCGTATAAAAGCTCTTGCATAGTAGATTAATTTTTGTGATATTCTATTTTGTGTTAATTTTTAGTTTTGAGGGGGGGGGGGGGGGGGTGAAATAAAAAAAAAGGTTTATACAGCGGTTTCTACGATTTGGTTGCTGTTTTATATTTGTTTATTAAATTAATTATATGTGCGCTAACTTTTGGTGCTTGTTGGAGGCTTTATTTCTCCAACAAATGTTTACATTTTTTCTGCTTATTAAATATTTACTGGAACAGTGCCGCACCGTTCCAACTTTTTGATTATTTTTATCGAGGTATTTTTCTAAATTTGGTCTTTTCTTTGCGAGGAAGCTATGTGCCACATTAATTGGCAGAGTATTTTTTTAACATTTTTACTATCGTATTTTTTTTTGTATCGTAGCCGAGTAGAAAATTAAATAAATAGTAAATAGTTAAAAAAAAAAAAAAAAAAAAAATAGTCGGAATACTAGCTCCATTTTTTTCTGAGAAAAATAGAGATAATTGGAAAGGTTGAGAGGTCGGGTTTGATTATTTCCAAATGATCCCTGATAAACACATTCATGCATTATGGAAAACTTCTAGATTTAGACATATCCTTAATTTGTTTTTCTTCATCTCTATAATTAAGTTGCTTGTCCATAATAATTATAATAATGTGATAACCTCTCTCTCTCTCTCTCCCTCCCTCTCTCTCCCCTCTCTCACTCTCTCTCTCTCTCTCTCTCTCTCTCTCTCTCTCTCTCTCTCTATATATATATATATATATATATATATATATATATATATATATATATATATATATATATATATATATATATGTAAATATATATGAAGTGTTTTTATAATTTCTTTTAGTTGCATTTTATGCTATAACTAGTGATGATATCACATTTAATTTGGCTTGATTCCATGTTTTAAAATTAAGAGTGCTTACTCTTTTTTTCTCTCTTTTGTTACGTGTAATATTTTATTTTTTAAAACTTTTTATATATCTGCGTGTGAGAACGTATTGCCTACATCACATTTTAACATTGAAATAGTTTATTCTCTCACTTAATCCTTTTTTTTCTTAAAAATTTTCTATTATATGTATGAGACTACAATTTATGCGGTACTAAAATTCCAAACGAATTTTATACGTAAATAAATAAAACATGTCATTCTAATGACGTCATTACTCCATATTACATAAGTTTTTCTTTCTAAAAACATGGATCTATTATTTAAAAGAATTTTCATAGTCGGTGCAGAGGCGAAATAAACATTTATTCAAACATTTCTTTTTTTTTTGTTTTCTGTGCCAAAATGTATAATTTATACCTACTAATAATTTAATATTCGGATGTTAAAAAATGGGTTAAAAGAATTTGGTTTTCTTCTTTGTTTTATTTTTAAAGTGTTAAAAAGAACCAACACTTTATCTAAGTCTAAGGTTTTTTTTTTTTTTAGGGCGCGGAGGCGAAACTAACATTAAGGGCAGTTTTCATTGCACCCTTTGTCAGGATGGAAATGGTCAGAACATGTTGGGACGCTCCAAATGTCTGAAGGCTCGTAAAAGCCAAGGACAAACATTACATTTTTGCCATTTAGAATAGAACCATTGTCACTTGTAGTTTGTGTGTATAATATGTTGCTTTTGGCATTGTATAGGGCTTCAACTCCCCCTCTATACTTATGCTTAAAAAAAACAAAACACTTTTTCTCATTTTTTTTTGTTGAAAAAGTGAGAATAACCTTTTCTAAGGTTTTTTTTTCATGTGAAAATCTCTTGTGGTAACACCGGAGGGCGTTTAGATAAACGTCATCCGGTTCCTACCCCCTTCTCTTGCCTAAACACTGAAATATCCTAGAAAATTGCGTGATAAAAAAAAAATATATATATATATGTATATAAAAAAGGAAAAGGCCTCGCGAAGAAATATATATAAATATAAAAATGAGAATCAAGGGAATATTTCTTTCTGGTTCAGTTTTTTTTGTATAAATTACACTTCAAAAAATGCAATGGAGTGAAAAAAGGAGAAGCGTTTTCTTTTTTTTTGCTCTGGTCTTCGGCTATATAAACCTAAGGGTAGTTCCTCCCTTAGAAATCCCGATGGGAGGTCTAAAGCAATAAAAAGTGGGGAATCGTAGTTGCGTGTGTGGCAGGACTGCGTGTGTTTATGTCGCTCCTTTACACTGTGGCCTGGGAATCACTGTACTAGTCTGTAAAACCCCCATGAGTCCTGTTTGTGTGGGCTTGTTGTGACCACTATGTATGTCGGGGTTCACCCCATGTGGTTTAGTCAGGGATGTGAGATACATACCCCTCCGGATCTCCAGGAGTGTAGTATTTCGGTTTTCTTGGAATCGTACCAAGATGCTTTTGATCCCGGTTACTTGGCCTAGAGCCTTCTGGCATTGGAATTACAAAGACCGCATCGTATCTACGCAGTCTTAGAAGGGTTTTTTTGGGGTGGGTGTTTTCAGTAATTTAACCAGTAGTAAGACTTTAGAATCGAGGGCAAGGTAAGTAAATTATTTCGAAAGCCTTTAAACCTCTTTCTTTTTAAAGATTCTAAAGCTTTCTACAAACAGATAACCAAAACCTTGTTTTTCAACTGAAAAACAATTCTGCTCACAGATTAAACATAAACATCCACAATATTTTTACTTACTTATTCCTGGCCTTATCTCCAGCTACACTCTCTCGTAGTGTTAAAGCATGACAAAATAAATGGTTATTAGGAATTTCGGTTTCTGGCAATGTCTCGCCGGCTAGTTATTTTTGTTGTGTAAAAAACATATTTGTGTATTCATGATTGCATCATTGTCCTGTAGACCACAGTTGTCGTTTTGCAGTAAGGAATAATATTATTATGGTTTAGTTGTTATATTGGTTATTATATTATATGGTTTAGTTGTTATATTGGTTAATATTATATGGTTTAGTTGTTATATTGGTTATTATATTATATGGTTTATTTGTTATATTGGTTATTATTATATGGCTTAGTTGTTATATTGGTTATTATATTATATATGGTTTAGTTGTTATATTGGTTATTATATTATATGGTTTTGTTGTTATATTGGTTATTATATTATATGGTTTAGCTGTTATATTTGTTATTATTTTATTATATTATATGGTTTAGTTGTTATTAAGGTCATATATATTTTAATATACCCGTTAAAAACCAATATTAATTTAAGAATAGTTATTTACGCACCAAGGGAGTGATTGCGCCCTGAGAGAAGAAGTTGGTTCCTGAGGCGAAGCCGAGGGAACCATAACGCTCACTCTTAATTATAACGCTTCGTTAATTATCGCGAGGGTGCAAGTGATTTTTACTCCCGAGGTGCGTACAAGATTTTATATTCAGAAGGGAGAAATAAATATGGAAAGATTTTAATTGTAAATTATTTTATTAAAAAAAATTTAAAAAAATCATATTTTTATATTTATTAAAACAAAAAAAATAGATATAATATTAACAATTTTTCTAAATAAGTTTAATCACGTTATCAGATTATAGATAGTAATTAATTGAATTTCAATGCTAAAATTAAATGGGAGAATCAACTGGAAGCTGAGTCGTGTATTGAATAGTATTGACAACTAATGTATTCAGTATTCACATATGGATTAGTTTATCTACCTTTAGAAATTATGATTTCACTTTTAACTTGTTTGATGGTTTTACTGATGAATAGCTATGGCAACCGTTGTGGGAGTTACATGACATGTGTGAAGATATATTATATATTTAGACATTAAACAAAAGGTAGTAATTGAAATGTGTATTAGCACCAATCTTATTTACTTGTGCTTCATCTAGGGCAACACTGGAGGGAATCATAAAAGTTTACGATTCCCTTATTTTTCATTATTCCCTGTTTAACCCGACCGGGTGGAATGAGTAACTTTCCTAACTAGGGAGGAATGTTCACTTTTTCTCCCTGCTGGAGGTAAAAGCTATTGCTTTTCTAGAGTTTTTAGCGTCTAATTCTTATTTGAACAGTTTTTAGTTCATCTAAATCGTTTCCTAAATTAAAAATTATGTTCTTTTGTTAAATTGGCGGAAGATAAACGTTTAAGTATTCTTTCATTTGAGTGACACAGAAATGATTAGTAGAATACAGAAAAAAAGTACCAACGGAATATTTTCAAATGCTGACTAAGTTTTTCGTTTCGGAAAAGATTGCATGTTTCGTGAGAATGTCTTTGAATGGGATAAAAGATTCAGTGAAGTTTTGCATAATGGGAAAGATAATTAACGCCCTAGATGACCTTCTATTTCAAGAATCAAAGAAAATGGGGAAAATATTATTCAGATTGTTAGCCATTTACCTCTTGTTACAACTGCACTGACAATGATCATTTTTAAGATAAAAGCCGGCATAAAGACACCTCAGTTAAAAAACTTCGTTCTACGTTCTTAGTGTCCCAATTTTACAGGATTAAAGCGGATACTACACAATGTAGTGGCCATTATCAATAAATTCATAGTTCAATCGATAAACTTAATTAAGAGTAGAGGTGTTAATTTCCACGAACATTATGGTATATATGTGTTTTTTTCATTAATTCAGACTCTATTCGTCTTCTTGTATACTTATAATAAAACCCTTTTATCAATTAAAAATGTTAAAGTTATTAATGAAGAAACTTTGTGTCCTTTTATTTAACAGATTGCGTTAATATAGTAGTTAAATCGACTGCATTTCTTGTATAAAATCATTTTAATAAATTATCATTTTCACGGAGGAAACTTTTTGATTCCCTATAAATTTAAAATCATCTCCCGTCAATTTGGAAAATGAAAAAACTTTTTAATCTAGGAAGCAATTTTAGGTGGACTCAAAACTTTTCAATAATAAATAAGAATAGACACGCTAAAAACTATAGTTATTTCTTATACTTTTTGAACCTAATATTTATTTTTAACGGTTACAATGAAATATATAGCCTTATCATTTGTATAATCAATTAGTTTCCCGACGACGCGTCGTCGGGAAACTAATCGATCGATCGGTCGGGGAACTAGACGCAACTCGAAATGTTTTGTTATTGCTAAGCTAAGGCAACCACATTTTTACTTTCTTATGTAAAGAGAAGTATGGTGATGGCGCGAAAAGTCGATTTTGAGATTTTGATGGAGTTACATATGTATTTGTGGATGGAATTACATATGTGTCCAATAGTGGTTTTTAAAAAAATGTCTATCTGTGCAGACGCTTGGAGCCTAACCTACAGGGCCGATTTTGACGAAAGTTGGTATACTTGTTCAGAAAAATCATACCCCGAGGTGAAATCGATAAATTAAATTTAACTCCAAATTTGGGGGCGATACCCCAAAAAACTCGATTATTCCAAATTTATTTCTCAAAAACGTTGCCGAAAATTTTGATTTAAAAAATTCTAAAATGTAGTCCATTTAAATATAAATCTTACGACATCAGCCGTTTTCCCTGGAAAAATCTAGTTCCTGACAAAATAGCTTTAAACGTGGAAGGAGAGAGGAGAAGTTATTTTTATGATACATTTTGATAAAATGTTCAATAATAATTAAATGTACTTATGAAAACTAATAAATTGAACACACTGGGCTTAGTAATTATGAACTCGCATATAAGAAAGTTTTTTCTTATTCGACCGATTTTTTCCATTAAAAATAAATGTGTTTTGATTTGTTGATTTTCAAATAGATATTATAACTTATCTCTAATTAGATATCTAAATTGTGTCCTACTGTTTTTATTTCTACACCTCATCAGCTAGAAAATGTCTACTAGATATATTTGTTGTATCAAATGGCACTTCTTTAGATTGTTACTCCCCTTATAAAAAAATATAGGGGAGTAACAATCTAAAGAAGGTGTATGGGATGTTCTTCTTTAGCCTGTTACTCCCCTTGTAAAAACAGAAATGTGATATTCCTTTGTCCAAAAGTACATTGTACTAAACATCCCTTTTTCTTTATAGTTATTTAGTCAAACTCATTTATATTCTTAAACAACATAGGGGAGTAACAATCTAAAGAAGTACCAAATGTTGTGCATGAGCATGAGCATAGTTCGACAAGGTGATGTTAGCACTAAAACATGAATTGAAGAAATTAAAATAGAAAAAAATTAGATGTGGGTTCACGCCTTTATGTTTTAATATTACTGTCATGCCATAATGCAATAACAAACTACTAAACTTTATTATTTCAGTATAAAAAAGCCCTTTTTAATTTGAATATTTCATATTTATTTCGAGTGTATATGCATTGTGTTGGTTTTAATTAAGAAATATATAAATTAATTTCGAATAGCATGAATGGTTTTGAGTTGAATTAAAATGCAATTATAAAGGCAAATCAATAGAGTTCAATTTTATGTAGAGGTGTAAAGGTAGCCTTCATGATAAACACTATATTCGTTTTACTGGAAAATAAAATTCATCTCCTGATTTAAGTTTTATAAATATCTAGATTGCCGAACTAGAATTTTATGAGATGAAAACTTTAGTTTCAACTAGTGGAGGAGTAGACTTAATGATTTAATTTGTTTATACATTAATTATAAACATGCAAGGAAACTATTGAAAGATAAATCAAGGCATAACATTAAACAATAAATATATGGACTGTCAAATGAAATTTAAATATATTGTTAGCATATCGAGGATCATTTTAAAATATTTAAAAAAAATAATAATATTAATAACTAACGTTTCGAAACAATCCATTTCCTCTATCAGGGTAAAAAACATAATATTTAATTTATGTGACTGTTTTATCAATTGAAATAATTGTTTGCTGTTGCATCGTCTGCAAACATTTCTCTGTTATTGCATGAATTTAAAATAAATTATTTATTCAACAACTTCATTTTTCACTAATATTGTGTTAAATATTGATCCCTTTCTAGTTTATCTATAATATTTTTTTCTTTCATTAGGAATAGAGTAAGTGTTTGAAAGTCCTGATGGATCTCTTCAAGAAGAGTAATCAAGTTAGAATAAGCAATAAGTAAGTACACTGGGCTTTAGTTCACAACAATTAAGAAATATCTATTTTAAATCAAGTGCCACAAGACTCAATAATATAATATACAACAACAAAAGAAATACACAGTCGAAACCCTGGCTGAATTGCCCCTAGAATTAGGTTATTATACAAACCCGGCTTTAAACCACAAGTGATCATATTTTCAGTGTTAAGTGAAATATTTTCAGTGAGATGTGTGAAACGCGTAAAGCGACGGAATCAGTGTAGGAGCTAAGACAGAGGTTGAAATCATTTTTTTTTCTTACGCATTTCAATCGGCACTGATGGAGACCACTAGTGGTTAACAGCCGGCTTTGTGCAATAAATTAATTTTTTCCGTAGTAGGCTGTGAAATAGTAACTTTAGAGCCTAAAAAACATAGCTAAAATCCATTTTTTCATTAGGTGGACTTAATAAATCTTTTCATTACTCCTAGCTGTAAAGAAAAAATCTTTTACGTCCTAGGAACTAAAAGATTTTTTTTCCGGCGGGTAGTTGTCAAAACTTCCGTTAGTACCGCTGCAGTCTTTGTAGAAATGCTTCTAGTACGATTAAAATCCGCTAGATGTCAATGCGTTTTATTTATCTTTTCTTATAGTGTAACCTCTTTTTAAGGTTTCTTTTTTTAAGTCTTAATTATGTACTAATATTTGTTATTATTGATTAGTAATTAATATTTAATGTTTTTTCATTGTCTGCTACCTCGAAAAAAATAGCATATGCTACGCGACTGAGAAGGGTTTTTTCTTTACCTTGGCAATATTTACTGTCTCGCTTCGCTCGACAGTAAATGTAATTGCCGCGGTAAAGAAAAAACTTACTTCACAGCCTAGTAACATAATATACTATTTGTATAGAAACTTACTTTATTCCTAATCAAGTGAATCATCATTGAAGAAGCTAGAATGTAATAATATGAAATAAAGTAAAGTTACAGTTAGTGTAGACGTCTTTCTTTATTTCTTGTCAAGTGAAGCATCATTAAAGAAACTAGAAGGTATCAATATGAAATAAAGTAAAGTTATAGAGTTATTGTAGACGTCTTTCTTTATTTCTAGTCAAGTGAAGCATCATTAGAGAAACTAGAAGGTATCAATATGATCAATATGATATGAAAATAAAGTTACAGTTAGAGTAGACGTGTTTCTTTATTCCTAATGTCTTTTAATGTTAATTGATTTCTTTGAGGTCTTTTAGGATAATCAATTTTATGTATTATGTATCCTTTCAAATGTATTGGAAATGAGCTATATTCCGCCCAAGCCTTTCTTCAGTACCTTTAGGTTTTAATTTTTCGAGTAAGCCAGAGTGATGCGTCAATTTGTGTCTCATTTAATGTATTACAAATAGATTTAAAACACAAAAACTCATTCGATACTTAAGGATCTTAGAACGATAATCATAAATAAAATTATTTATTGGCATTACAGCCCATGTTTGTCTCTCCTCTCTGCCCTATCTTCTTAGGAGCTCTATTTTCCTCCATCCGGTATTCATGGCCCAGCCATGATAAGCTCTACCTTATCATGCTGACCGAGTCTGTCTATCTTTATTGGTTGGTTATCTCTTAAGCCCGCTCCACACTCTCGGCGAGAGCCCTCGGCACGAAGTCTCGCCGACTATAGACGAGTACAAGAGGTAACCTCCACATTCTCGCTGTTTCGCCGAGGAGTTGAATGAAGACGAGACCCCCTCCACCGAGATCCCTTTGACTCGTGTCTGAAAAACCGACTCCAAGGGGAGACGTGGCGAGGCGAGGCGAGACTACCTGAGGCAAGACGAGCCCATCCTCCACACTCTCATGCTCGCCGACCCTCGTGTAGTCTCGCCGAGAGTGTGGATCGGGCTTACTCTGTACTTGTCCACCATCCTCTTTTGTATGTAAAATAACATTTTATATATAATTTTTTTTATAAGATAAAATTGTATTCTCACTGTATTTAGGGTTTGTTGAACACGTCCTTAAAATGTGAATACTTAAAAACTACGAAATCGAATTTCGTATAATTACAATATTAACTTACCTCTTATATTATAATGGATTCTGGGGATTATGAGAACATTAACAAACATATTTGTTTTTAATCTCGTAATGACCACTAGATTAAGATAATGTATGTACCTGCATAATTAAACATATATGTTAAGAATTTAATTAAATGAATCTCACGTCATTCTAACAAAGAATTGGTATAGTTAATTGTTAATGGGCAATCATAGAAATCATATACATATATCAATATGTTTATCTATAAGTTTTTTCCTGCTTACTCTAAATTTATTTCTAATTTAGATAATCATCACTTTTAAAATATTCAACAACTAAAAAAAAAACTATTCAAACTCATTCAAAAACTATCTAAAGTACACATATTTAAACTTGAGTAAATAAGTAAGTTGTGAAGTTTATGATTGGTTGAATAAAGTTGGACTGGAATTATGATGGAATCTAACTTCAGTTTCCCAAAATCCTTGGATAATAACTTGCTTGATAGCGCTATTTCTCGCAGTCGGAGTTTGAAAGCGTTTGATGCAGATGCCTCTTCATGATACCCTGTCTAAATGTATCACCCTCGGGCCACATTTATTTCACCTAGTAGTTTTTCACGTTCCCAACTTTGTTTTTAGTTTATTTTTTTCCTATTTTTTCATCTCTCATAATTTTTTGCAATCTCGCAATTTAATTTTTTTTACTTCTTCTTTTATTTATTTATTGCCTCTTCTAAGAGAAATATACGTTCATATAAATTTAGCATTTTAGAAAGAATTATGAAGCCTTTTGCAATTTTCATAATTAATGATCTTATTCACAAAAAGACAACTAGGTCACTAGGAACTAGGTGACGCTCGCCAGGGGGTCTAAGAGGATACAAAAACGTAATTGTTTTCATAGATAACAATAGATTAAAAAATGTAGTATCTAGAATTATTCAGTAAAAACGAAACTTAGAGCTTACATTATTTAATCCCTTCTTTTTGTCAATTTATTTATTTTCGAATAAAAAAGTTTATAAATGTTGAAAAATTTTGAAGTTTGGACTCCATCGAGGTAAATTTAAACTAACTATGAATTTAATGATGACATTGACCGATAGAGTATATTATTAATACCATAATTCAGCTGTATTTTAACCATGCTTTACTTCTGTTCGACGTATACATTTTATATCTCTGCAGTGTAAGGAAATAAGTTAAATTCCCCGGTTTTGGAAAGACCTTTGAAGACCTTGAAGACCGTTGAATCTGCAGGCTTTTTTTAAGCTTCTTTTTATTAATATCCCTAGCAGGATACTTATTTATTTTTAAAATTTATATATATATATATATATATATATATATATATATATATATATATATAAATTTTATGGTCTAGCCTTTAATTTTCTCTCAGTTTAAAGGCTGGTTGAAACAAGCTGGAGAGACCGCAGAAGATTGTTATCTGACCATCTATAAAATTTCTTTTCTCTAAAAACCGTCCATTATTTCTCTAAATGCAGCCATTAAGGTTTTTCCCTCTTAAGCACCGACAACATCTAATTAACTGTTACCATAAACCCTTTTCCCTCCCGTTCACGAAGCTATCCTTCGGCTAAAGGAATAAGGGAAATAAAAAGAAGGGAATGAGGAGGAAAGAGTGTCTGTAATTGGACAATAATAATAACAATTTAGCAACTCCTTACCCCGAGTCCTTGATAGAGACAGATTTTGATAGGTCTATTTATTTTAATTTGGGTCCTCCTCAGTTCTAAGTAGCTCGCAGTTTAAAAGGAGATTCCCTTTTCCCTCTGCAGATTTATTTAAATGACTTGGATCATTGTGTTTCTTAAAAGTCTTGGGCTTTTTCCCTCCCACAAAATAGCAATTTTTCTGAGTGAAACGGCGACATTAAATAGGCATCAAGTTGGCTTGCTTCTATTCTTGCCTTCGGGGTAGGCGTCTCGGCCGCCATATTGCCTTGCTTTTAATTCTACCGCTCTCCTCGAAAAGTCGTTTCTACATTTCTTTTTTTTTCATATTCTTTTCAACTTACATTTTTTTTAATCTGGAATATATATATATATATATATATATGATGTATTCAAAGAAAAGAAAATTAAATACTTTAACCAGCTATTTATATTTAAATTTATTAAAGATAGTCGATTAATCATCTTAATTAGATGTATATAGGTACTTGAAGGTTTCATTAAGCCCTACCATTTTTTTATTGCTACCAGTATTTTTGGTTTAGCACAAAAAGTTTTTAAATAGGAACAGTTCAATCACAAATCAATATCATTATTTTAATTTAATTATCATTGATAATAATTTAATTATAATTTATTGTTATTCTATATAAATACATAATTATTATCCTACACAAATTTTTATAGGAAATATAATTGTATTTTTTTGTTCAAATTTAAAATAATATTTTCTAGACTGGATTCGAATCAGCGACCTGAACAGAATAAAAGTTTAGATCATAATGATTGATTAATCATATCTAGGTGTTAAATAAACAGGGAAACATTGACTATTAAAAGCTGTTTTAATCTATAGCACAAGCGATGCTTACACTTCGAAGACTTTGGGCGCTCAGGAATTGAGTATCCGACGAAAGTGACTGGGGAGTGGGGAGATGGGCTCCTTGCCCCATACTTGCGACTCGTCTTTAATAGATTGCGCACAAAATATTTTTGGAAAAAAAACATTAAATTCCTATTATACTACTTTTGAGCTTCTCGAAAGTACGGTGTAATAAAAGTGTTATAGGATTTATAGGCTCAAACAGCTTAAAATATTCTTGAAAAGATTACGGCGGTCATTTCATTGCTCGTTGGTTTACCGCGCATTACTATCTGAACACTCCCAATTCACATTATTTTAATTTTGAGTGTCGTGTGAGCATGACCTAGGTGGTGCGTTGCTTGAGTAAAAGCGGTGAAATAGCTTTTATTTATGCAGTTAATAGATTTGCCTGAGATTTTAATATGCCTGGATGACTGCTTTTGTAATGGTTCGAGGAAAGAGCGGATTATACTACCTTGCTCATAGTATTAAACGATTCTATTTAAGATGCAATTTTATTTAAGATACTTTTTTTTTGTTACCATCCCAACAAGAAGGTAGTAAAGCACGGACTGTTAGACAAGCGACAAAATTTATTCTGGGAATAGTCAAATTGTTTGATGGGGTTTTTTACAAACAAAAATGCTTTGTGAACGCTAAAATTAAAATATGCTGTTTCTAACCTTGAAAATCTTTGAGTCTGCATAGTCAAGCTTAATAATAAATGACAGAATATAAAAAGAGAAACGAATAAAAAACTAGGTTGGACGTTTTTACAATGTTACGGGAAATGAAAGGTTGAGGAGCGTGTCAGAGAATGTAGGTCTCTAGGGAACTTGAAGCCGGAAAAACTCGATTTCTACCGACAAATCCCTGGTAGCAAAGCTCACGTTAACTCCCTGTCCGGCAGTTCCGCCTCCACCAACCGGAAAATGTTTATTAATTCAACCGGACAATACTTTCCCCCCTTGCTTCTCTCACGGCATTCTGTCCCCTTGAAAACTTTCCCGTTCATTCTTCCGACGTACAAAAGGATTTATTTAAAATTCAACGAGGACCCTTCTAATATAATTTGAAAGCTTTTTACTCAGAAAGAAAGAAAAAAAAATATCCTGTCTTCTTTTAAGTAGCGAGCTTGATAGTAAATACTTAATCTTGTTTTTTCAACTTATTTTAAGGTTCAAAAAGAAAACACATAATGAAAAATAAAATATATTAACAGATATTTTTTTGAAACTGAAGTTATTAATTCAGTGTTAAAAGCTCTGAATTCATTGCCTGTTACAGAAATAATATTAGAAATTTTTTAGCCATTAATATGGTGTGTTATTTTATGTATTAGAGTGCCTCACTCGTGGCTTCAGCCGTTGAGGACTCTTTAGAAATATTTAATAAATAAAATAGATCATGTAAATAAATTACATTAATATTATTATAAGTTTTTTAAAGTCAGAACTATTTTTGTTAATTCTTATTCTGGCAGTGACCCCAAACTTAGAGGTAAAATTCATTTATCGTTTTCGCCTCGGGGTATGATTATCTATTCTAAATCTGTACAACAAATTGATTACTTTCTTGAGGTTTCCTTTCCCAATTTCACCCCCCTTAGGATTTTACCTTTGTAATAATCCGTAATTATAATAATAATTCGCATCTGTAATATCTCCTTGGTAATATCACCCCTGGTGATATAATAATAAACAGCTTCTGAAAAAATTGGTCTTTCCAAAGTGCTTTTACAGCCCTATCCAAGTAGTAGGGGTGAAGGTAAACTATTGTTGCCCTAATGGTGCTACTCCATTTTCTCTCATCAAAAAGTGGAGCTAACAGGGTAGACACCCAACCGCTATTTTACTAACTTGTCACCAAATCTTCCTTCTCGACTAAAATTAGTCTGATAGCCTTGTGATCTAAGGCATTGGACTTAAAATCTGGAGGCAGCAAGTACGAGACCCGTCCAGATTGGTGAATTTTTACAGGTACCCAAAGTAGTTAGTTGCTCTAGCACTATGGGAGGCGCCACTGTCAATTCTATACTGTAAGGATGTGGTTCTCCCCCAACTAATCTTAGCAATGCCCATACAAGAGTCAAGTTGACTATCATTTCCTCTGGGCTTATACATTTATTTATAAAAAACAAAATTTCTTTTGTACCCTTCTTTATACTTTTTGTAGAAATTTGGCCTTTTTTAGGGTTTTAATTTTTTAAACTTTTATTATATATTAAATATAATAAAAATAAAAACTTCCACTCTTCTTTAAAAATTGCTATATTTCGCCATCACATTATGGCTTCTTCAGGCTTGTAAATTCCCTCTCATATGAGTCTTCTTTTGTCAAAAGTTTACATTTATATTTGAGTGAATGACACGGAGTTGGGTTATCGCTCTATCTATATATCTGTAGCAATACAATCTTAGCAATGCTCGTGCAGGAGGCATGTTCTTCACTATTTTTGATTGTCTCTAGGCTTATACAAGCTCGTGCAGGAGGCATGTTCTTCTCTATTTTTGATTGTCTCTAGGCTTATACAAGCTCGTGCGGGAGGCATGTTCTTCTCTATTTTTTATTGTCTCTAGGCTTATACAAGCTCGTGCAGGAGGCATGTTCTTCTTTTTTTTTATTGTCTCTGGGCTTATACAAGCTCGTGGGTGAGCCATGTTTTTCTTATTTTTTATTGTCTCAAGGCCTATACAAGCTCGTGCAGGAGGCGTGTTCTTCTCTTTATTTTTTATTATCTCTGGGCTTATACAACTAAATGAGTAAATGACACGGAGTTGGTTTGTGGCTCTATCTTCAGGTATATATCTCTATATTTGACGTTCTTCAGCCGGCTAGATGCCTCATCACTTTAAGTATCTACCTATTAATATCACGATTCTGGGTGAACACAGAATCAAAATTAAGGGACCCATAATCTGAGGAATCGAAGTTATTTGCAGTTATCCGTGCATAACAGAATGGAATCTGAATAATGATAAGTAAGCTTTGGCTGCCTAGGTCCTAAAACTCCGTTTTAGTTTGTGAGTATGTACTTTAAGTAGTAGTAGGTACCTAGTACTTCCTACTAGACTGGTAGGACGAACCACTTGTTCGAACCTCGCAATCAGGCCTACTACAGTGGACCCATTTTACTTGCCCCGTGGTGGAGAGTTCCAGCTACTTTACACATCATACATTTGTACATTGTACCGCCGATGCGAGTATGATGCGGTCATTAGTAAGCTATATGATCGTGCGTCAAAGTGTGGGGAAAAGAGAACTCCTCAGGGGGTGCCGTCGCCCTACTCCGACCTCGAACCATAGATACATATCACATCTCATGACACGGATCGAACCCACTAGACAGCGGGGGGGGGGGGGAAGAGAACCCCTCAGGGGGTGTCCTTCGCCCTGCTCCGTCCGCGATTCATAGAGGCAATTCAGAGTATCACGGCCCGGGATCGAACCCACGACCTCGAGTTGCCTCGACTCAGTGATAGCTGCGCGGTGTCTTTAGCACCTCGGCCACCCTGGCCCCCGTATGTCCTTTAAAGGAGAACCTTAGTTAAAAAACAGGCAGTTGTTTTAGTTGGCCTCGATTGTACTTTATTAATCCCCTTCTCCCTCCCCTCTTGGGAAGGAATTTGAAAATAATTGACCAATAGTGTGGCACATAGCTTCCTCACGTCCCATCATTGGATGAATGTTCACATAAGTATAAAATGATGTAATAAAATACAGTGAATTAAAAGTGGTTTTTGGGCCTGTTTCAATGCCCAGTGGGGTCTCTTTTATTTTTATTCAATATTAAATGTGTGCAGACATTTAAAATTAATGTTTGACTATCTGTGCGCTAATTATAAAATAAATTATTTATAATCGTATAAAGAATTTATCAAATTAATTTATTCGTATAAATAAATGATTTAATTAGAATATTGTTAAACAAATATTTCATTGTAATCAATACTACAATAGAATAAATTAATTTAACGTTTAGTAGAGAGAAGCTTTTAAGAAATTAATGTTATATTGATTAAACAACTCAACGTCTGTTCGCTTTATATTACAATTAATTATAATTGGTTATTGATGCCGATTTACTATTTCCACATACATTATTAAATAAAAAATATGTAGAGAATGTTGTTTCGTTTATACCAAGTGTGGTATTCAGTATATTTATAGGAAATTTGGTATAATAGGATTATGTTGTGTATAACAGTAAAAATAAAATAATTATTAGATTAAAGATACCATGATTTATACTCTATTGGTTTAAAACGATTTATATACACTTGTAATTCGTAATTAAATATACAAGATGGTTAATTAAAAAGTATAATAGAGGTCATTAAAATATTAGTAATAAATCAAAATAGTTTTCCAATTTGTGTGCCTCATAGCTTCCTCTTGTTCATTTAAATCGGCTTCAATTCCCATTTGGGTTCGTTATTTTTAAGCAATATTAAATTTGTGCAAATGCTTGAGATTAATATTGGACCATCTGTTGGCTCTTTCGAAAAATAATAAACATTTCTTTAAAATTGGAGGAGTACTTTTATAGATAATAGGAGTTAGGAAAATAAAGTTGTGATTTCTATTCCCAGTGGGGCCATACTAATTTTTAAGCATATATTAAATTTGCGAAGAAGTTAAATGAATATAGGATTAACAAATCTAATGTAATCACCAAACATACATTATATTTAATTAAAATTAGGCGAGTAGTATTAAGATAAAAGGTGTTTTCAAAAATGAACGACAGACACGAGACCAAAAATGTGTTTTTGATATTGTTAGTTGGTTAGTTAAGCGTTTATTTTATTTATTTATCAAATATTATAACACATCACAAAACGAAAGCCTCGGTCGGTTAGGCGGCTTTCACTCTGCGCGTGAGGCCGAGCGAGGCTGAACTATCAAATTAGCGTTACCTTCGGTAAGCTCGAAAGCAAAATAAAGACCAATAGGTAGGAGAATAAAATTAGTCAAAAATAGACTGCCTATTAGTATGGCAAATAGCTTCATGATGTCCCGCAGGGATATATATATATATATATATATATATATATATATATATATATATATATATATATATATATATATATATATGTATATATGTGTAAGAAATATGGAAGGGTAAGTAAGGGGAAAAGCGAAGGGAAACTATTGAGAACTATTGTAGTTATTGTAGTTATTGAGAAACTTAAGGCGGCTATAATAAGTTCATTTTTGTAGGGGTTGTATAATTTTTCAACAAAATGCTCCACGAACACTCAAAGCGGCTTTACCTCCTCCCAATGTTTAATTATTACAAAGTTTTTTCTGATGAAACGGTGAAGAAAAATTAAATAGCTCGCTGACCTTTTTTTCGTATTAAAAAGTTTTATCCCTATCCATTATATATATTTTTTTTTTCTTTTTTCTTAACTTTAAAAAGAGCAGACTTTAGATCTATACTATTATGCCAGGGATTAGACCTTCTATAAGGGTATTTATTTTTTTTGTATGAAAGAAAAGTTTGCATAAATGATTCTATGCAGAAGGGATGAAGCTAACACAGAGTGAGGATTATAGGGCTCTTTATTCCATGGGTAATTTATTGAAATTAAAATTAGGTCATTGTATTAATTATTTACACCAGACTATTAATAGTGTGTAAGAGCAGGAAATTTCCTTGAATACACGTATGTGTACAGTACATGCATACATTTCTTGATGTATATTGAATGAAGATTAATGTGGTTTTACCTACCTGTGGTTTACAACGTATTTACCTCTCTTCTTAATTCATTCTAATTCTTTTGTTCAAATCTATGCCTCGATTTATAAAAAGAGAAAGAGAAAGGATAAAAATGAGAAAAGAAAAAAGAATGAGAAAATATAAAAACAAGAGAGATAAAGTAAAAGAGTGAAAGAAAAAGAAAAGAGAAAAAAAGAGAAAAAGAGAGAGAGAGAAAGAGACAAGAAAAGAAAAAGAGAAAGAGAACATAAAGAAAAAAAATAGAAGAATGTAAGAGAAAAAGATAAAATAGAAAAGAAAAAGAAGAAGAAAGAGAATACGAGAAATAACGAAATAAAGTAAAAGAAATGGATAAATAAAAATAAAAATAGAATGAGAGAGAAATAAAGAAAGAGAGAAAATGAGATAAGATAGACTAAAAGGAAAGAGCGTTAAAAAAAGAAAGAAAAGGAATATAAAGGTTTTAAGAAAGAAAAAAAGAAAAAGGAATGAAAATAAAAATGTTTTACCTTAAAATAGATGGGCAAAACAAGATTTAATATTTAAGTAATAAGAAACAAACTCGCTACTTATAAAAAGGCAGAATTATTTTTTGGTTCTAAAGTAAAAAAGCTTTTAAATTATTGTAGGAGAGCTCTGGTTGAATTTTCTAAATAACTAGATTCTTTTTTTACGTTAGATAAAAGATTGGTAAAAATTTCAAGGAAAATTTGTTCCAGGTTAGTCGGTATTTTGACCTTGGTTTTTCGGCGAGTAAGGATTCGATGAGTGAATTAGTTTATTCTTAACCAGGCCGATCTCTCTTACTAAAAAAATTATTCAAATAAAAATAAAAATAGTGTATTTAACTTTCTAGAACCAACATATGACTAATCTACCCTACATAATCCTAAAAATATTATGTCCATGGCATTTAGACAAACTTTCTAGTTCTTTATTTGTGTTGTCCTTATTAAGTATTCTTTGTATCGGAACTTAACACTTCTACTGGGATTCGAACTCACCAAATTTCAATGTACTTAAGTTTCAAGGGTATTTTCGAGTATGCAAACTTCTCGATTATGCCAATAATACTCAATTTGTTAAAGTCCCTAGACGGGATTTTTTTTCTCCGGTGGACTTTCATGATGCGGGAACTTTAGTCTCAACTTTTCTGGAGCTCTATTTCTTCTGCAATCGGCTCTGATGGTGGCCTTATGAAAGGTGAAAGTGCCTTCGTTAAATAAACAAATCCATCCGATTTTGATAATTAGTTAAAGTTGCCCACAGAAAGTCCCTTATTACTTTTAACTAACTGCGCCCGTTTAATATTGTAAAAAAAAAAATCGGGTACGCGGTACCTCGGAACTTTTCCTCACTTCAGAGGCCACTAAAGTGGCCTCTCCAGCTTCTTTGCAGCAGGAGGAAGCAGCATTGGACGTGGTCAGTACTTGGATGGGTGACCGTTCTGAACTAACTGATTTATTATCTTTCTTAAAAAAAAACCCCTTATTTTTAACACTTATATTTTATTTAATTATTTGAAGTTTGGCGGTATTTTGACAGATGTAAACAAACTTTGACGTCATCAAAATGATCGCACTAATAAATAATTATATTCGCTTATAACTTTTAAACTAATTAATGGAATTTCATCGGTTTTTTTTTTTATATTTGTTCCTTAATTTTTTCCGGTTGCAACGATATGCTATATGTCATAAACCTATTTATACTTTCAGTATTATTAACCGTCAAAGTTTAAAAATTCAAAAATTTATAACTTCACAATGGCGGCCAAAATCAAAAAAATTTAGTGATTGAAAAAAATTTGAATTTTAGTGGGCTTGTTTGTCATACAGAGAGGTACATTCGAGCCAAATTTCAACTCGATCAGGACCATTTTCGATTTATTACGATTTTTTTAAATGTTTGCTGACTCAGAAAACTGGGTTCAAGATGGCGGAAAAAGTTGATTTTCCGGGCGGCACAACTACAGGTTAGGACTGATTTTTCTGCCAAGTTTCAACTTTCTAGGTTAAATACCTTGGGCGCTACGATGATAACACACATACACACACACACACACATACATACACACACATACATACGTCATGCTGAAAACCACTCAGGAGGTCTTAAAAACACCTAAAACGGATAATTCCGTTGAAATCTCGAAAAAAACATTTTTGGGGAAAACAATACTTTTCCTACTATTAGTAGTGAGGAAGAGTAAAAAAATAAAATGAAAGCGCCTCCAATGTAAATTGAGACGGGTCACACCAAACAATCACACTTTCGATTCCCAGTGGTGTCACATTATTCTTATAGATATTTTAAATGCTTACATCCTAAGTATTTTAGTAACAATTATATATTGGAATCTTTTACAGTCCTCTTTAACCTGACCCTAGAAAAGGCTATGAGAATAATGCAGCTTAACCCAGGAAGCACGATGTTCAATTGAATGATGCAGCACTTGACTTACGCGGATAATATTGATCTTAAGGCACATTCAAGGCAAGCTCTAGATGAAGCATACCAACAGTCGAAGGAGGGAGCAGGAGCCAAAGGGGCTATAAATTAACTGGTTGAAGACGAAATATTTGATAGCTTCGCGGAAAGCTCACGCCCAGAATCTACTTTACCCCTAGATGGAGATGAGTTCGAGAGATGTAATGCTTCTAAGTACCTCGGCTCAGCGGTTACTTGATATAACAGGAAATAATAGCAAGGATAACAGCAGGAAACAAATGCTGTTATTCCAAATCAAAAATACTAGGGTCCTTATTTACACAACAGTAGTCCTCTCTGAAGTAACTTATGCTTCTGAAACTTGGAATTTAATTCCTACAGATGAAGAAATGCTCAGAAGATGGGAAAGGAAAAAAACATTTTTTTTGTGAAAAATATTTGGTGCTACATGCACTATTTGAATATAGAAAGTCAGAACATATAGGTAAGTTTATCAAAAGGCCACAACTCAAGTGATTTGTAGCAGAGTGTCTTAAGCTAATAGAATGTACTAATTCTGAACTCCAAAATCGTTATAAAAAGCCAGATATTGTAAATGAGATTAAGGTATCAAGATTAATATAGGCTGGGCCACATTCAATGAATGCCAGTTGAGAGATGCCCTCGATGGGTGCTCTGTGGACAACCAGGAGGTAGAAGAAGTCTTGGTAGCCCCAGGATAAGATGAGAGGAAGATAAAGGAGGATTTGCTAAAACTAGAGTCCGGGGATGGAGAATACAGGCTCTATTCAGAGAAGACTGGAAGCATGTTTTGAGCAGCATGTTGTTGAGCAGGCCTGAGCCCACATGTTGTTGGGCAGGCCTGAGCCCACATGCTATAGTGCCATGGATTAAGTAAGTGTATATTAATATCTTTTACATAATACTTTATATAACACTCATTCAATTTGGCTAACAGTAGGACAAAAGAAATCTATGTACCACATAAATTGGCAGACATTTGAATTTCTTTCGTCATAGCATCAAGAAATATAAATATGAAACGGTTTTCCTATTCGGAGACATTACAAAAAATTTCGTTATTCAGAATGAGCTTACCTTCAGTAAGCTTGGAAACGAAATAATAATAGTACTATAAGTTTAATCTATTAAGGTAGCCGGATATATAGGTAAAAGGCCATAACTCAAGTGATTTTTAGCGGAGTCTCTTAAGTGAATAGAATGTTAGATTGCAGAGGGTGCCTTCTAATAGCAGTTATTATGCTGGACACCCTAATTCACTCTTTTATACAACCTAATCATTCATACTTCCCCCTTCCACTAAAAAAAACGAAAAGTCTCATCGATTTCTCTTGAAATGTTTATGTGAGAAGAAGCGTGTTAGTTTCAAGGCTTAAAAGTTGCTTTTTCTTTTCTTTTCTTCTTTAATCTTTCCCTTTATTTTTATTGTTTCATTATGTTTATTATTTTGTTGCGTGTGGAAATATAGGTTCGGTTTTTTTCCCCTTACTTTTGCTTTTAAAATAGCAGTTCTTGTTAGTTGAAACGATAAAAAGCGATTAAATTTAAGTTGATATGTCTGATAAATTTATCTTTTTTTATTTAAAAAAAATATATTCAAAGGTACTGGCTAAGAAGATTAAATGTCGGTAAATATTCTGCAATAATGGTTGAATGAAATGTGAAATGGAAATGATATAGATAATCAATAAATAAATTACAGGTGATTATAGCTTACAACAATACGAGTATAATTATGAGTAGAAATAAAAATGTGACTATAAAATCAATAAAACAAGATTTATAGTTGTTTTTGTTTTTTTTTTTACATAAAAAAATTGTATTAAACATATATTTTTGTTTGGTCTTTTTATTAGGATTAAAAATAATTTCTTTTCCACTCCTTTCACGTAAAAAATCTCTTTTTCGCCCATACTTAAGGCTTCTTCGGACTATAAAAATTAACAATTTACTAATAACAAACATTAGAAATTTCTTAATATGAATAAAGTAATACAAATAATAAGTACAATTTACTAATTTAATTACTAAAGATTTTAGTTTCCAAAATTACTACATCATATATTAAGCCTAGTCCACACCAGTAGACATGTTGCGAGACATTTCTGTAGACGGTCTCATAGACCGTCTACAGAAATGTCTCGCAACGTGTCTATAGACATCTGCTGAGACCGTCTATGGTCTAGGTCTAGCGTCCACACTTGTAGACACGTTGCGCAACATGCCTAACGTTGCACCATGTCTACCATTTAGAATGGAAAACCATAGACATGCGATTTTGGTCTAGGAACGAGACCGTAGACGCCGTTTGTTTCAGCCGATGTCAAGCCGATGCCTATAGACAAATCGCTAGACATGTCTCTGAGACCAAAATCGCGCAACATGTCTACTAGTGTGGACAAGGCTTTATATGCATGTGATATGCATATCATATAATATATAGTGTATAATATTGTTTGTAATTTGGTTTTCCTTCTTCTTATTCACATATTTATGACATCTTTCGATCCGTCATTGTATTACTCCAGCCAATATGTACAAAAAACATAGATTTCCTTGTAGAATGCCAGGTCCAGGTAACTACAATTAACGTAAAAAGTATCATTCTTTTTTAGGATCCGCTCAATATTTCTCTTTCTATGCATCGTAGAGCAAAAGTTGTTAATATTAATATTGTAGAGAACAAAATTTTCGACTGCATTCCTTTGTATGCATTTTTTATAACTATGCCGGACTATAGTTATCGAACTACAAAGCAGTGATAGTGTGATCATTTTTTTAAAAAATTACAAGACACTACATATTGCAGAAATATTAATGCAGAATAAATACTATTAATGTATTATACATTAATTATATAATAATATATAATAAACACGATTCAAAATTAGGTAAATAAATATACAATTTGATGTTGAGTATTATTACATGGTGAATAATGTATCACCTCTTAAAAAAACTATTTAGCTCGATTTGAAGGTTTTGGTTTTTGGTGATAAATGATCCTCATTTATTTGATTGTAATGTGAGAGTTCGGAGGATTGGTGGCAAGCTCCTCAATTTCTTCAAGAACATTCAAAGTCTCAACTTCATCTATGTCCACTGTCTTCCAAAACAGGAGTAGGGTTTTGGCATTACTGATCAAGACAGAAAGTGCAAAGGATTGACCTGCTTTTGACACATTGGACAGGTTCAAGGCCAAAGACTGTTTGCTTGCATCTACATGATATAAAATTAAGGATAGAGGTGCAGAATCCTAATGAGCTTGAATCGGTACCTTGAAGTCCTTGATCTGTACGCATTCAACCCTAGTCTGTAGTTTGTTTTTTGTATGGTATGTGCAAAAGCAGTGGTATCTATCTGGTGGAGTATTGTGTCAGTGGCAATCGTGCAAGACTTGTTTGCTGCTCTTTGCAGCAGCATTGATGAAATGTAGTTACTGGAAGCCATCAAAATTTTGTGTGTTCATGTCACCTTCATAGAAAGAGACGAGATCCCCTTACACGTTTGCAATTGCCTCAACAGAGGAGTGTTGTTATAAGAACACTGACATGAAAAGTGACACCAATTAATACCCCTGCCTCTCCTTGGTTCCGTCGGTTATTGAACCACAAACAAGCCCCCACCTCATCAAACCTTCCTCCCTTCTTACCAAATTTCGAGGTCTATTGTTTTTTTTTTTTATTTACAATATAATTTTAATTTAAATCAAATTATAATTATTATTAACTACGGGAAACAGACAGTGAAAAATACACTCCAGCGCCGGGATCCCGGCGCTGGAGTGTATTTTTCACTGTCTGTTTCCCGTAGTTAATAATAATTATAATTTGATTTAAATTAAAATTTAACTTTCCGTAGTATGAAAACTACCAAAAACTTAAAAATTGAATATAATTTTATTACTATTTAGTAATACCGAGATATATTTTTACTTTTTGTTTTTGCAAATTTGTTTTTTTACTAGTGCCATTTGTCCCTACAACATGTCCAAATATTGTAGATACCCGAACTTTTGCAAGCAACCTGTATAATGTGACTGAATTATATGTGTTATAAATATTAAAAAGAAAGGAAAGGAAAAATATTTTTTTTTTTGAATTTTGAGCCCTAAAAATACGAAGCAAAACATTTATTATGTACCTTAACTTCTAAGCTTACCGAAAGCAATGATATCATTTTGATCGTTCCGAGGAACGACATTTTTTTCACTCTCTCAATAGCACTCTTAAGGGCTCTTAAGGGCACTCTTATTCGCTCATGATGAGAGTCATTTGCAACTCCCTTGAGAATAAATAATAACTGCGGAAACCTACTCTATAGAAAACGTGTCCTCTATAGCAAACATTTTGTTGAGTAATAACCTACAGAATTGAATATAATTGATTGTATTTAGCGTGTTAGTGTTTTCAGTTTTAAAAGCAATTTTTTTAATCAAAATTAAATAGGGATTATATTTAGTATAATTTAAAAAAAAAAATCTAAATGAGGATTTGTCTGTTGTTGATTAAATGTTACTTTTTTCATACATGAATACTATTTAGTTTATAAAATCTAAATGGTTTTATAAAAGGGGGAAAAAGTATTATATTGAAAATTTAATTAACAAGTAAAGTGAAAAATAAAAAGGGAAAATATGTTAGAGAAAATTCATTTATAGAAGCAATACAGTGTAATAAATACTTGGAGGGTCATTTTAACTGAATATTTGTTCACTAATATGTTTGTATGAATGCCGCATGGCACCCAGTCTTTTTTAACTTACCTTGTTTTTTTTATACATTTTAGTGGTGAAAATACCACAAGCCGCACACCGCTAGCGCCACAAAATATTTGTTTATGTAGAGTTGAAAACTCGTAAATTCTTATAATAATAATTCATTTATTTCTAGGCTAAAATAATAAGTAAAAGTAGACAGGCTGGTATAGTTTATTATTTATAGTAATTAAATTGTGTTAATATTATTGACTAACTATTTATTACTTCTGAAACGGAGTTCCTCATGGCACGTTACAGCGCCAGGAATGCGGAAGTGAATCCAAAAAAACGACTGGTAACGAAATCGACCGATGACGATAAGTTGAGTAAAAGTTGACAGATTTAGTTGAAATTTGGAACACATGTTCATTTTACAAATAACCAGAACAAGTTCGTTGGAAAAGAAATTTTAGGACGGGAAAAAAAATTCTGTCTGTCGTCTGTGCAAACGCGTTCAGCCGAAGACGCGAGGAGCCTAAACTACTGGGCCAATTTTGACGAAATTTGGCATAAATGTTCAGAAAAATCACTCCCCGTGGCGGCCGTGGTAAAATCGCGAAATTAATTAATTTTTGGCTCCAAATTTGGGGGCACTACCCTGTAGAAACTAAAATGACGAGATTAAAAAATATATATATTTCTCGTAAACGGTTTCGACAATATTGTCGAAATGTAGTCTATGTAAATCTAAAATGTAGTCCATTTAAATATAAAGCTAACGATAAAAGCCGTTTTCCCGAGAAAAATCAAGTTCCTGAGAAAATAGCTTTAAACGCGGACAGAGATAGGCCGGGCTCGATTCCCCGCCGAGGAGAAGTTATTTTATGATAAATTTTGATTTTGATGTTCAATGATAATTAAATGTACCTACAGAAACACGAAAACTAATAAATGGAAAACACTGGGTCAAGTAATTATGAACTCGTATGTGAGAAAGTTTTTCTGAGTTGCTTCGAACCGATTTGTTTTAACTAGTACGATCGTGCTATGTCAAAATACGTAAATATAATTCTAAAATCATCAAATTGAATAGTCACATGTTGTTAAAATAAATATAAACATGTTGTAAATTCGTCATCTATGTTAAGTGTAAAGCCTCTGAAATCTATTTCCCCCACTGTTTATTTTAAAGTAGAAACATGATGACAGTACGAAGTTCGTAACCAGATGTGTGTTTCAATTCACCAATGTGGTGAGGTAGTACGCGTGTGAACCACCCATTTGTTATCACTCTGTTCACAAACAATGTCATTGTTTACATATCCTTCGAACAACATGTTCTAAACATTTCCCATTTTCATGTTTCCCTATACTTTATTTGTAGTAGAGAAACTTCTTGATTATTCATCAAACACGAAAATGTTACACTCAAGTAGTTAAAAATTAATATTAAACTAAAAATTAAACTTTCTACGATCTAACTAAGTATATTTTATCGAAGGTTAGATTTTATAATCTATCCGTTAATTATTATAAAACATAATTTTAAAGTTAGATATTTTGTTCATATAAGTGTGTTGCTAGGTTTAGTATGTGATCCAACTCGTATTAATATTTTAGTACAATTTAAACCACAGACATTAAATCTAATTCCAATTGTTTAGTCATCATTTGAGTCAAACTTAATATAACAATACTTAATAGTTAAACAAGCTTCTGTGTCAAGTTATTATGGGTTACTTTATCATTTGAGTTACTTGTGTAAATAATAATTTAACAATGATCTGTTAACTTTGACTTTTCTGATTTTTACAATTATAGCACGAGGATACAAGTTGTATACCTGCATAACCTTTTAAAATAAAAATATAAATTATATAACAATAAACTGAATAAAAAACTTGGTTTTCCGATAAAATCCGACGTTTCGCTTCCACTAATTGAACTATCTTCAGGGGTGTGGTTTTTTTTTTTTTTTTTTTTTATTCCGGGGGGCTTTTACGCCCGAAGACATAGGCCACTTAGGTGGGCCCATTGAACAAACCCGGGTTAGAAACCTAACTTCTTCACATTAAAGTGAAGTGTCTGGTCGTTAACCATGACTCTCTTTCGATGTTAATCGAACTGAGAGTGTATTTCATGGTTTCCAGGCCGAAACCTGGTGGCGCTACTCTTTCGAGCAGCTACCCATTTATTTAAACAATGCTGGGTGAACATTGAGCGGGGGGCCTGGTCCGGAAATCGAACCCAGAGCTGCGGTAACCATCTGAGCCGGCTCGATGCTGCTTAACTTGCCTTATCGCAAGGCAAGCGCTCTAGCCTCCGAGCCACCCAGGCCCCCCCAGGGGTGTGTTGCTTCGTGATGTTGACTCGGAGCAAACTCAAGATATACTGACGACTGGAGAGAAGAACGGCATATTTATACTGGCTTTGTAGGCTGTAGATTGTTCCTGGGGTTCCTTTACTCGGGGTAATCCTTTGTCGGGATAATGCAATCAGGCAGGTGCTGCCTTCGTCGGTGTTCCTTTGTCCGGCGGATGATGTAATAACTCTAAGTTAACAAAAAACTGTTTAACCTATTTGTGCTGAGTAATTGTAATTGAGTAATTAAGTCTGAAAATGTTTTTAAATTTAAACGTGTAGAGTGATTTGCGAAAGAAAAGATGGAGTTTGTGGGGTCCTTTACTTATACTGGATGTATTAGACCTTGTAGAAATGGGATAGTGAACTCACAAGTTTTACGGGGGCCTTATTTTTATACACAAGTATTTTAGTTGGGATAATAACATACTACTTGTATTTAATAATATTTATTTTAGGTCTAAGTGATAAGACTTAAAAATCCCTAGTACAACTACTATATAATGCAGGTTTATGCATGGCTAATTTTCTATTAAATAATTATTAAAAGACTTGAGTAAAGATTTAACAATAAACTTATCTGTTTTTCTTTGAATTAATTCATGAAGCTATTTCGATAATATCTCACTTTTATAAATAAACTAGTCAATTTATGAAAGTTTCAATTTTATATAATGTGAAAAAATCGGCAAACTTACTATTTAGCTTCGTTGGTGTATTTAATACTTAATTATTAAACAAATATAAGTAGCTGAGAATTGAAAACCCCAGAGTAATAAATAAATAAATAAATTCATTTTGGCTCACTAAATACATTTTTTTTTTTAATATTAGTAAATGTAAAATTTTGAGGTGAAAATATTTTCGAACACTTACGTATAATTTATTTTTTATTTAATATATCTATTTTTAACATACATATTTACTCGTTAATTTATTCACGCTTATTACAAATTAATAATTATGCCTAATCGTATTAAAAACACTTTAAGTTTTACACTTGGTTGCATGCAAACAAAAATTATATTTTTCATTTGAATAACACTCTGTCATATTCCAATACAAAATTGAAATTAAATTTATTCGAATTTAATGTTAAACAGAAATCGAAAAATAGAAATATAATTACAGATCAAACGTGGCATTTTTTAAGTGAAAATTTTATTTCACTTAATTGAAAATGATTTCAACATTTATGTGTAATTTCGAGTGTTTTATTAAATACTTTTTTTTAATGATGTTATATGAATTATATTACGGTTGTAATTAAAAATAAATAACCAATATGTATTTGTATTTACGCTTGATGGATTTTTATAAGATAATTCAACTGGTTTTATTTTCTAAGTATATTACTGGAACACAAAAAAACAACTAAATACATTTTTTAATTAAAAAATAAGGAGTATATTTAAACAAAAGCCTAAGGATTTTAGTATAATTATTAAAAACGTTATTTGCCGAATAGTGATTATCCTTTATTAATCTGGTTTTCATATTTTAATATTTTAAATTGTTAATTTAATGAAGAAAATGTATACTAAATAAGTTATATTACATTTAAGTATGATTGAAACCGTAAACTTTTTTATTATTACTTAGATCTTGTAAAGGATTGAATACATAAAACTAAGGATTATAGAATAATAATTGATATACATTAATTTTAAGTGTATTTGTTTTCGGTTACATTTTTACGAACTAAACTTTTAGTTTCACACAATTTGGGTTTTCTATTAGTTGTTTCTACTGATATTTAGTGGAACTTAACTCTTGCAGACACAGAATTAGTTGTTTCTACTGATATTTAGTGGAACTTAACTCTTGCAGACACAGAATTAGTTGTTTCTACTGATATTTAATGGAACTTAACTCTTACAGACATAGAATTAGTTGTTTCTACTGATATTTAGTGGAACTTAACTCTTACAGACACAGAATTAGTTGTTTCTACTGATATTTAGTGGAATTCAACTCTTAAAGAAACATAATTAGTTTATTTCACTGAGATTTTGTGGAAATTAACACTTACTAAAACAAATTTATTTTTTATTTAGTGGAACTTTAACTCTTGCCAAAACAAAATTAGTTGTTTCTACTAAATTATAGTGGAATACAACACTTGCTGAAAACAGAATTAGTTGTTTGGACTGAAAATATCAGGAACTTACTCATTGTGAATCAAAGTAAAAGAAAACAGTTGATTAGCTGTTTTATTATACCGGTTTTGACCATATTTTTTTGTATTTATTTAAAACCTTCTTCTGGGTTTAAAGAAGAAATAAATACAAAACAATTGTATGAACTATAAGGCCGGACACATATCGAGATTCAGACGATATTGATCTGAGCAGCACAATTTTTTTGAACCGAAAAAATATACGAAACTGTGTGAATTGAGACGCCAGATCTCCACTGGCACCGGTTAGGAGACGTGTGGCTTAGTACTGCCCTGCACTGCGCCGCCTGCATCGCAATGTGCGCCAGGGTTAAAGCTTTTAGTAAAGGTTACATAAAATAAAATACTGAAAGTAAGTATCAAATAGATATATAAGATACACTATAATTTACTCAGTTTCAGTGACTAACAATAATTCTAATTACGTATCTGAAGTCACAGACTTATGATAACAGAATTTAACCAGAATGTAATAGAATATTATATAAAGTAAAAAAAATGGTATTTTTGATAATACATATGTTTAAATATGTATCAAAAGTCATCACCATTTTTATGATAACGAAATCATAAAAAATGTGACAAACGAAGTTATAAAAAATATGTCAAAAACATAACCAAACAATGATTTTTTATATGGATTACTATATGGATTCATTAATATGGATCACTTGTCACGGCCGTTATAATAACCTACTAATGAACTAACAATGCATTATTGCGTTAATGCATTATATTCTATTCCGTAAAATTAAAAAATTAAAAATAATATTTAATGAAAAATTCACTTTTCTTAGTATTAAACATTTATTTATTTTATATAAAGTTTATCTTCATACCGAAACTTACTAACTTACGGCAATACTCTTCAATTTAACTTCATATAATATACTCAATTAGTAATATCGAGTACGCAATTATATACCATTTATTTTATAAATTTGGTTTCGTTATAATAATTATTGCCGTATATAAGAGAAAATATTATCCTCCCTCTACAAGGTTTATCTGGGTTGGGTTCTTTAGTTATAAGATAATCTGTTCTTTTTACTCTCAAAAATTGGGATAAGGAGGAAGAAAGACCTACAAAAATAATGAATGTTCTACCTCTTCTCTCAGTCCATCTCCACTCCTGATATAATTTTCAGTCATTAATACCATCTCTTCTCTTCCGTCTTAATTTGAATTTGCTTTTCCTCTTGGGAGTCTCATTCTTCAATTTCTTTATTAAAGTTTACATATAATATATATATATATATATATATATATATATATATATATATATATATATATATATATATATATATATATATATATATATATTTATACGTTATATGAATTAATTACATATTGTAGAGGGGGAAAAAAGTTTTACTGATATTTCTTATTTCAATAACTCAATAACTCAAATCCGACTCATCAGGGGCCCGACGATGCCCACCCAACTTATTGGGCTTTATCAGAGACGAGCGTGCTCTCACATCGCCATTCTTGCTAGGCTGGCAAAACAAATACATGGCGTAATGCCGAGCCAATATCTTAATGACGCAATGTCTGATGTTGGAACAGTTCCTATGAGTCACGCTTGCGTGGCACATCCCTTGGTGTCTCTCACTAACACAAATTGTGTACCTTATTACAGTGTGCAAAAACACGGTATTCCATTGCTGATTTGTTTTGCCAGCCAAGCAAGAATGGCGATGTGAGAGCACGCTCGTCTCTGATAAAGCCCAATATCATATCTGATCTTCTTGATTTGGTATAGGTTCAGAGTTGGGTGGGCATCGTCGGGCCCCTGATGAGTCGGACGCGACGAAACGATGCAGGACATGGCGTAATGCCGAGCCAACATCTTTGTGACGTATAGTCTAATGTTGGAACAGGGCCTATGAGTCACGCTTGCGTGGCACATCCCTTGGTGTCTCTCGCACTAACACAAATTGTGTACCTTATTGCAGTGTGCAAAAACACGGTATTCCATTGCTGATATATATATATATATATATATATATATATATATATATATATATATATATATATATATATATATATATATATATATATATATATATATACTATATATGTGTGTGTGATAGACTGTTCCTGCAAAACTAATTTTCATTCTCTTGTCCCATCTCATCTTTACTCTATTTCTCTCTTACGTCGCCCAAGGTGTCCAATCTAATATTTCCTTTGTCCTTCGCCCATTTGCTGTCCGGACGATATCACAAGCCCATTCATTTTGTATACCTTATTACCTTCCGATGTCGTCAAATATTCTACATGAGAGAATGAAGTTTTTTAAACTTCATTCTCTTATGTAGACTCGATGAGTGATACGAGAGACTTCGACTCTGCTGATGATGGTGTTTAGCCGAAACCGGTCCAGTGATCCCCAGATGAAGCAAGCATCGACGGTAGGGATATCCTCATTTCATATATCGACTCGTTTGATTAGATATATACCTCGTAACCCTCAAAATCGAGATTTTTTTTTTTTATTACATTTTTTGATAGATATTATTAATATCTACCTATGTGCAAAAGCTAGCAAGCCTTAAGCAATTATTTTTAAAGAAATTATTGTAATACTTCGTATTCATAATTTAACTAAAGTGTTACAAAAAAAGTCGTATACGACAAGGTTTCAAAACCTCGTTACTCCCCGTACATTGTAAGTCTTTAACTAGTTGTGGGATACGTTAAGTGTTTCAGTAAAATTAATTAAAATCAATATATATATATATATATATATATATATATATATATATATATATATATATATATATATATATATATATATATATATAATGAAATACAAAAATAAACTTTTTAAAACATCGTTTTTGCTTCTCCTGAAAAAAATAAAGTTTTTGGGGTTACGAGGTTTTGCAGGTACACAGTCGATATATATATATTTATTTATTTATACGTTATATGAATTAATTACATATTGTAGAGGGGGAAAAGAGTTTTACTGATATTTCTTATTTCAATAACTGATTTTCTTGAATATATTAGTTTTGTGGCCTGATATAGAAACAATCAAATGATGGAAAAACTGTGACGAGAATAAATGAGTAAATTTGGATGATAACTGCACTGTTTAATATTTTATTTGTTTTTATTGTTGATAGTATGGGTTTTTATCCCAAATCTTCATCGTATTTTAATTTGCTTTGGTATTATTCCATTTAAATATTCATTATAAATAGTTTCAAAAATACATAGATAGATTTTAATTAATTTTTCTTTAACTTTCTCACATTTCTAGTGTATATGGATAGAAGTTAAAATTTAATTTTGAATTTTATCTTATATTAGTTTGTCTGTTATCTGCCGTTTTTTTTTAAACTCGTGGAGCCTATGGATTTCAAGGCAATTTGGCTTTTATGTTCAGAAAAATAATACCCCGAGGAAAAATCTATAAATTAAATACAGAAGACTTTAAATATAGAAATTAAATTAAATATAGAAGACTTTAAGAAGGGTGAGAAGGTGTGGGTTCTTGGACAAAACAACCGATACTGGCAGGAGGGGGAGATTCAAGAAAAGACAGGTCCTTACTCCTATCTTATAGTTTGCGAGGGAAAAACATTACGGAATCATGTTGACCAGCTAAAGATGAGAATACAAGATAAAGACTAAAAACTAATAAAATTAAGAGGGGGAGATATGTAGGATATTATGTATTGAAGTCCATCAGATTGTCATTTAAGATTATTGACACCATTTTTTAAATAATAAATATATTTCATTCTTTGGGTATCCGACATAGATGTTATATACCTCCCTCTTAAGTTTATATTCTGAAATACATGAGAAAATATCTGTCCGATTAATCGAAATAACTTTAACAACTTACCACCATAGAAAACACGATTAACTAAATAAATAAAACACGATTATACTGGTTAACCAAGTCCGATTTGTTAAATTGCCTACAGTCCACAAGCAATTTAAGGGACACAAAAAGGGAGGCCCCTTTGAGTGTACTGAAAGCAAATACTTGTAAACTTTATTGATTACTGCATTACACAACTATTAAAGACTAATTAAAATTTGTATAATAAAATTAAATAATAAAGGTATTATAATAAAATTAGATTGGCCAGTTGTATTTGAAATCCAGATCTTGTAGTTTTGATGTTTTACGCCATAATATTTATGCAATTCAATTTCGCAAAGTGAGAGGGCTACTAAATCGATCCACAACATCTTGATGATTTGTAATAATATTAATAATTATATAATTATTTTCCTGAGTTGTTTTAAATTCCCAGGTTAAACCCATAAAGTTTACCTAAATACTGTTGCGTGACATTTTACCGTTTATGAGTTATTTTGAGTTATTTATCTGAGCCCTTTTCCTTCTCTAGTCCAGTTTTCTGAGAGAAAAGTTTATCCTCGAATTCAAAAACTTGATCCTTCCCTAAATCCCAGAGATCAACCAACAACCCAACTTCAACCCTTTCCTGCATATTTTGATTTCTAAATGGTCCCCCCCCCCATCTCTCATATTCTAGATGAATGCTGTCAAAAATTAAAAAGTTTTAATTACTTGTGGGGGGTGATAAACAAAACAAAAACAAAATGTTATTCATTTCTAAAATACTAATTATTATTTATATAAATAAATAAATAAAGAAATTACAGTTACTTAGATAACCTTTTTCTTTTTTATTTGGATATCCCCAAATTCAAAATTTGCTCGACAGATATGCGTTTGTTTACCTGACTGTTGGTCTTATTATCAAAAGTTATGCCACCCTCTATTTTAAATTTTTTTTCATAGTTTTAATGAAATTTGGATAACACGACAAAATTAGCCCATTGGTGTTCTCATATACATTTTTAATTTCAGCATATATTTCTTCCTCTCACGCATTTGGACAACATAATTTTTAATTTTAGTAAATCAGATGTCATTTTATGCGAGATTTTATATTTAATTGACTAATATGATCACTCAAAATTAGGCTAACGCCTTCAGTCCTATATCCATTATTATTTAGGTATAGCAATAAATATTTACTTTTTTTTGTTCGGCCTTATCTGTGTATTTCTCTCGTGCATTTGACCTTCATGTCATGCGTTTAACTCTCTTGTCCTTATGCGTTTGACTCTCATTTCATGTGTTTGACTCTCATGTAATTCGTTTAACTCTCATGTCATGCGTTTAACTCTTTTGTCCTCATGAGTTTGACTCTCATGTCACGTCACGTGATGTTACATGATGTCACGTGACGTGACAGTAGTGTAGCTGCAATGTATACAAACCTTACTAAATCAGCACCGCACACTTTGTTCACATGATATCACGTCACGTGATGTCACGTGACGTGATGGTAGTGTGTTTCCGCCTTAACTCTTTTGTCCTCATGAATTTGACTCTCATGTCATGCATTTAACTCTTTTGTCCTCATGAGTTAGACTCTCAAGTCATGCGTTTGACTCTCATGTCATGCGTTTAACTCTCATTTCATGTGTTTAACTCTCTTGTCCTCATGCGCTTGACTCTTAAGTCACGCGGTTGACTCTCGTTTCATGTGATTGCCTCTCATGTCATGCGTTTAACTCTCATGCCATGTATTTTACTCTCTTGTCCACATGCATTTGATTCCCATGCCATGCGTTTGACCTTCATGTTATACGTTTGACTCCCTTGACCTACTTTTGACTCTCAACTCATCCGTTTTACCCTTATCTCATGGGTTTGCTTCTCATGCGTTAGCTCCTGTTTTTTCTCTGCTAATTCTTCCATTCGCTTTTCTTCATTAAGGCTTTCTAATGTAGCTAAATAATCTTTGTATAAAACTCATTCTCTATTCTTAATTAGCAAAATAACACAACTAAAACAAAAGAAACTTTGTAAAATCGCAAATTCTCTATATTTTAATAGAATTCCTTTTGCATAAACCCTAAGCTAAATTTCCATAAAACTTTAAATCACCATCCTAATTCCTAGGAATACCTAACCCTTCCTTTCGTTTCTTATAATTTAACTTTAAAAAATCTAGAAAACTTTTTAGAAGATCTAAAACTATTAATTTAATATTCCTAAACTTATTTACCTTATTAAAAACTTTTGTAATAAAATTACAAAGGATGTTATATAGGTATGATATAAAAATATAGTATTTTTTTAAAGTTTAAAATAACAAGTAAAAAAAAAAAAAATAAAATAAAATATAAGTGGGAAGACGGTTTAATTACATTACATTTTAATTAATTTTAATGCTGTTTTCATTATACAAGCGAGAGAGAATAAAGCTTGAAAATATGATACTGTGCAATGTTTTTGCACAGTAATAATCAACAATAATTAAATATGCCGGTCTATTTTCTTGTTTAATCAGTTTTTTTACACTTTGTAGAGGTTTTTTTTATTATTAATTAAATAAGAAAGTGTAACACTATATACTTTGTATATGGACGTAAAAAAAATATTCTGCCTGTTAGTGGTACTTACACCCTATTATTGGACGAATGGTCACTTAAAAAATGATAGGGTGGTTCGCATTCCAAGTGGGGGCACACTTATTATTATTCTGCATAGTAAAATTATTTCTGTTGAATCGGTTGAACTAGCCTATATGGGGCATCATGTATAGAAATGAAAAAAACTGGCACATATAATTAAAGTCTTTTCTATATATTGATAAAAAAAAAATGCACCAATTATGGATTCTTCTTCATTTCATAAGTTTTCTCTTAATACAATTTCCATCTTCAGTCCTCTATTTTGAGACACAGCTGTATACAGGTCGATTTTGGGAATCTTGGGCGTATGTATCTGTTGTAGATTACCTGGGCTTCGATGTGTGTTTCAATATACAAGAAACACTTTAATTATGTATGTATTATATTTGTTAGTTTTTGCATTTCTATACATGATGCCCCATATAGGTTAGTCCAACCAAAGATATAGGTAATAATAAAAGTTTTTACGCATAAGGAAGAGAAAGCAGTTGACCCAGAGGATTGAAATTGATCCCGGACCAACAATCAGCTAATTATGTATGGCCTTTCATCCTAATTTCATCGAAATCAGAAAAGCGATTTTTAAATTATGACTTTTAAGGTGGTTTGTAAGTATGTTGAGCGATAGACCATCAAACATACACGAGACCAAATATTTTTGCGGCAAAGAGGCCCGTTCACGCCCCGATTCGCTTATCACACCGCGCTCTCTCACCGTCTAATACTTTGATGCCCGGCGAAATAAATCCCCCGCTGGCGCCGTCACAAACCCAGCATAACACAACCGACACTATGCCAGGTCCTAGTTTCCTCACCCAAAATCCTTTTGGCGTTCTACTGGCCGACAGAGTAGTAGAAGACCCCCCCCCCCCTTTTTGTTAATTAAAATCATTACATATTTTAGAAATTTAATCACTACCATGACATCAATCCTTGGAAAAGGAAACTTTGCATTCTAAACTTCCCTAAACCTTAGCTACATCCTTCCTGCATCTTCAGGTACTATTAGTCCCTCTCCTCAAAGGCACCTACCAACCTATATTCCACCTCCCACTTAATAGTGTACTTAACCTCTACACTTCAAGCCTTCCTTACCGACTTGAAAGCCATTTTTTAACCCCTTAAATCATTTTCTACCATTGCCTCTATAATCCCTGCCTTTACGCAGAAATGAATTCTCTAAACCATAATTTCTTAGCCATCCTTCTTTGGAACGCTAATTGTGCAACCCAACATAAACAAGAACTCGATACCCTGCTTCAAGATTCCCCTTCAGACCATTCTAATCCACTAGTCCACAGTCAATTTTCCCGGTTCATTCCTGAGTATACTACTTGACGCCTAAAATGCCAGTGGCCGCGAGACCTCTTAGATAACTGAAATATATTTATTTTATTTAGCTTATTTAAATTTCTTTATATCAATAAAATGTGTCTCATTTAGTGCTATCACTGGATTGTTTCTTAAACATGTCACTTCAAGTCACACATCCTTAGATTTTTATTGGTATTTATCGGTCTCATAGAGGGGAATAATTTATATTCTAATGTACAGAATAATCCTTAAGGTTATAAAGATCTATTTTACTTAATTAAAGAACTGAATTAAAGCCGGCTTTGTACAATAAAGTACAAAACAATCCTCTCAATGTCTGACAAAGATATCGATTGATTCCATGTCAGGAACTGAATTAAAGCCGGCTTTGTACAATAAAGTACAAAACAATCCCCTCAATGTCTGACAAAGATATCGATTGATTCCATGTCAGGAACTGAATTAAAGCCGGCTTTGTACAATAAAGTACAAAACAATCCTCTCAATGTTTGACAAAGATATCGATTGATTCCATGTCAGGAACTGAATATTAAAGCCGGCTTTGTACAATAAAGTACAAAACAGAGAACAATATGATAAAGTTTGTCTGAATTGTCTCGGACCGATTTTTTTCTCGATACTTTGATAAGTCACTTGATTAGGAATTAAGAAAGGCAAAACTATCATCTTCAATTCCTAGATATAGATTGATTCCGTGTCAAGAAGTGAAGATTAAAGCCGGCTTTGTAGAATAAAGTTATTTTTGTGTAGAGGCTCTTTCTTTTTTGCTTTATGATAAAACTTTTTACTATTATAACTAATAGTAAAAAGTTTTATCATAAAGCAAAAAAGAAAGAGCCTCTACACAAAAATAACTTTATACTATAACTAATAGTACATTTTTATTTTGTTTTAACATATTATTTTTTCTTTAAAGTTTTAAATAAAATGGAAATTGAATTTCGTAAAATTTATATAAGAATTGATATTTTTATTACTTGTCCTCTTGGTTTTATGAAATTTTTCTTGTCTTTTTAAAAAAAAATTTTCTTTTACCTCTCTTTGAACAAATTTACATGGGAATTCACATTTTGCTACCAAGTTGATTGAAAAATAGGAATGATTGATATGTATAAAAAAAAGTCTCGTTTTACATTTTATAAAAAAAAAAATGAGAAGCGAATAAGATTTCGATAGAGAAAGGAGTGGCGTAAAGTATTAAGTCAGCCGAAGCGTTTTCGAATATTACATTTATTCGCTCGATCACCTCCTCTCTCTTCATACTGGTCCTACCGTAAATATTTATTTTTGTGATTTGTATTTTCGTAGGGAGAGTAGAATACAGGGAATTGCCTTTACACGTTGGGTTTATATGGAAATCGGTTGTAGAGGAGAAATTTCCTCAGGTTTTTATAACACTTCAGGCAAATTTCATCCGATGCCAGACTCTGATTGAAATCCGAATGTATGTAGATTAATTCTGTGTTTGACAAAACGATGAAACAACTGCAAAAAATACTCATTTTTAATTTTAAACTACGTTCCTCGAAAATGTTAGTGCTTTTTCTTTTATTTGTATCTAAAAAAGGAAAATAAATGTTGAAAATGAAAAAAAGAGTTGCTTCTATGTATTTTATAATAATTTATTCTGCTGTCTGAAATTTTAATTTGTAGTTGGCAGAGCTTGATTTTATCCACAATAGTTTTTAGTTGCCTAATTACCTGACCTATTTAGACTTCCTAGATAGGTATGAGCTTCTACCACTTCAATTTCTCTGCTCATTTTGTTTTCTTCTATATTTATTTTTTGTTAGCATAGTTTTCTTGTATTTATTTTTAGTCCGATCTTTTCCGTTTCTTTCTTTAGTCCTGAAACGATTATTTCCCTATTTTCAATTTTTTTGCGATCAAGCAAAAGTCTTCGGTAAAGGTCAGTTTGTTCAGACGTTCTCCTTCCATCTTCATTCTGTACCCTTCCCACTGTCGTTTCCGACACTTTAGATAGTACCGACGTTAAATAGGTTTGTTAATCTTTAAGATCTTATCATTTTGTCCAAAGATTTTGTTGGGGGATATGAGGTTAGTCTAGGGATACATAGTGCTATTTTATTAACTTTTGTTTACATTTGACATGTTATGATCAATTTATAATGAAATAGATTTTTAAGCCATAATAAATAACATATTTGAGATAAGAAATTTCTAAAGACTTATTATTTTGACTGACAACATTTTTATTGTAGTGGCACTCCCTAAAAATGGAATAAATAAACGAAGTTTTGAAAAATATCGTACAAATCAATTTACTTGTTGTGAATATTATTCTATACAAATAAGTTTAAAATTATCTGGTAATGATCAATTTAATATTTGAGGTGTATTTTGTACACATAAATATCATAGCTGGAAGTTACCTCTAAACTTCATTTTGTTATAAATAAACTTTTTTTGATTTTGTAATTAACTTCTATTGTTATATATTACCTGAAAGCAGTACCATCAAGTTTGTAGTTAATTTCGAATACGTAAATAATCCATTTTTATATATATTTTTTTTTTTTTTTTTTTTTTTTTTTTTTTTTTTTTTTTTTTTTTGTAGTTTTAGTCCCGTTCAACAGCTTTATTAGGTCATTACAGGACCTTTTTATATTAATCCCTTTATTAAAATTTATGTTTTTATAAAGTGATATGATTTATTTTTGAAACATATTTGTAGTTATAATATTTTTTTTTAACGTAAACTTATTTTTTTTGTTTTATAGAATTATGTTGTACAGAACAAAATTGCATTGCAGTTAGAATACATTATTGTTGAGTTATGGGGCTTTTTGAAAAGTGTATTTTTTTCCTCCCCTTACAGATGGGTGAGTAGAAATCAAATTGGAAATAGTCAAGTCTGTAGAACGTGATGGATGCTGGGGACGTGTCCAATATTCCTCTATTCTTAAACAGTTCTTATTTCCCTTCTATATAAAACTCCCAAATATATTCATCTATCAATCTCGTGATATTCTGAATCCAAACAAAACTTTTTGCTTAAATTTACAAGCAAGAGTTTAGAAGAAAGTTAACACTATTTGTTGTTTATTTATAAACCAACAGTTTTTTTTTTTAAAAAAATGATTTTTTTATTGTAAAAAGATAAGATTTAACAATTCAATTTTGTTACGAGTATATATATATATATATTTTTTTTTTTGATATTACATCATCACGAGTTCGCAACAAATGAAAGATATATATATATATATATATATATATATATATATATATATATATATATATAAATATATATATATATATATATATATATATATATTTGTGTGTGTGTGTATCGTTCAAAAAAGGAGAAAATCCATAAGGATAAGTTTTCAAGTTTTAGGGAGAAAATGTGGTTGGAGGATGAGCAGGGTCAAAGTGTGTTGCTAATTGGGCGCACTAAGTCGGAATCAAGGGAAAAGGATTTACCAGAAATTTTCTTCTCTTTACAATCATCTAACTCTTGGCAGAAATAAGAGACAAGAGGTATAAAAGCTAAATAGAGGGGAGGGTATGGGGTCTTTAGTGGAAGAACAACTGACAGAGTTGTAAAATCCTTCTATCCCAGATTTAGTCTTCTATAATCTCATTCCCGTTGAGACGAGTAAGGTTTTTTGGCGAGACCCAGGTTCATCGTAAACCCCTCCTATCTTTTGTTCTCTCTTTGCAGCATTTGGTCATTTTCTCTTTCTCCTTCTCTTTTCAAAGTCCATTTTCCACTCTTATTCTTTTTTGCTCTTGTAACTCCGGTCAACCGAATTAAAGGTTTAGTAGGTTCAACTGAGTTAGGCTTAGAGTGCTCTGGCTAAGGCTCTTGAGTTTAACAACCTACGATTGACGTCTAGAACCAGCCTATTCTATCTACTCTATTTCAAATAATAATTCCTTTTTATAACGTTTTATGATATATATTTTTCTTTTACCATTATATTAATCTATACTGGTGCAATTTAGTACTTTTTACAGTAGTAGCTTTTATTTAACTTGCTGTTTATATTATAAATGTATGTATGTATATATGTAGTATGTATGTACGTATGTATGTTCGGGTCAAATCTTGCAACTTAATTTTAAAGCAGTTATCATCAACCGATTGAATTGAAATTTTGCATACAGGTTTAGTTTGGATGACAATGCGTGGTTAGCTAAGTGACGTAATTCTAAATCCAATATGGTGGACTAGTTATTTTTTAAGCACGCTCATGTCATGGGTATCAAATGAAAGGGTTTGCTAAGAACAATACGAATGAAAGCTTGGTTTTAATTTTTTTTTAAATAAACTTATTAAACTTTATCATCACCGATTTATATAGAAAAAAATCATCAGAGATAAAATAAATATAAAAATGCTATCATATAAAATGGCACCCAACTTGTTTTTATCAAATATAATATATTTTTCTCCAAATAACTAAAATCATAAAAGGGATTGTGAATAAGTATTACAATATATTTACCACATTTTAAGTTTTGATTTATACTTTTTAATTTAAATTTGGGTTATTCTCATTTTTTAAAAAATAATGTATTGTTTTATTAATGTTATATGATATTTTTACGTCATATGTTATAATAACCTTTTTTCAAATGAATTTTTAATTATTTCTTTTTACACAAGCACTATGTATTTATGTATGTATATTCTCTCTCTCTCACACACACACACGCACGAATATATATATATATATATATATATATATATATATATATTTATATTTATATATATATATATATATATATATATATATATATATATATATATATATATATATATATATATATATATATATATATATATATATATGTATATATATATATATATATATATATATGTATATATATATATATATATATATATATATATATATATATATATATATATATATATATATATATATATATATATATATATATGAGTGTGAGTGTATTCTATTAGTTAATTTTGATTTATTTTTGTCTTATGAATTTCAAACAAAATCGTAAATCTGTTTCTATATGCATCTTTTATATATATATATCTTCAGTCAAAATAAAAATACAAAGGTTTTTAACATCGAGGACATAAAAAAGTTTATTTAAAAAAAAAACAAAAAAACAATAATAATAATTATATTAAATAATAAAAAAATTGGTTGCTTTTAAAAGTTTGACTTTTAATTATAAATTGTACTTTATGACAAGTAATTATTTTAACAAATGTTCTTTTCAAACATTAGTTGAAATTTAACAATGAATTAAACTTGAATAATAAATATTTTTAAAAAAAGGATGGATTCTCACCTAACTAGGAATCCAAGAATCCTGGATTGTCACTCAGAAGTACTAATCTCCTCACATGTCACATAACCATTGTTCATATCCAGGTGGCTTAAACTTTTTTCAGGGCCAGCAGTCTATGAAAACCTCTTATAAATTTTAAATTATTTCCCTCTATCTGGCTGTTACACCCTCATAACGTTTGAAACATGTGTATTAGACCTTATTAAGAATAAAATTATGCCGCAGTCTATAATTTTAAAATTTCCTAGAATCTCCTTAAATATGTGAAGGGGGGGGGGGGAGCTGTGTTCTCTCTTTTGTTATCTCGTTATGTTACATTGGTGGTTATCACTGATCGATTTTATAAGTTATTTTTATATCCTGATGGGAAGCCAGGTCCAAGAGTATACTTTGTCCCTTTATTATCTCATTTGTTTTTTACTCTAAAATATGAAACATACATAGTTTCGTAGTTGGGCTTCACTATAAATATATTTTAAGGTAATTTTAATTAAATAGTATATTTCGTACTCCCTTTAGATCAGATATATTAGTTTTTACGGTTTTTCCCCATTCAGATGTTCAGAGAATATAATATGTTTGCAGCAATATGTTGTTTAATTTTCGTAGTGGGAAATATTTTTGAAGTTTGAATGCAGGTTGGCAAAAAAAAGGGAATATTAGAGCGACCTTCTTTAATTAATCTCGAATTTTAAAGTAATAACTATAGTTCTAATTTTTTATCTTAATGTTACAGGTGACCAACAAAGCATCGGGTCTGGTGGAGAAGAGTACTCGGATCCAGTAAGTAAAATAAACTTTCCTATAATAATCTATCTAATTCTATAAATAATCTGCCAATACACCACGTAAAACTTTCTCATTTACGAGTGCATAATACTTGGTCTAGTGTTTTCTATTTGTTAGTTGTTTTAATTGTTTGTATTTAATTATTATTGAACATTTTATAAAAATTTTCCATAAAAATAACTCCCCCGGGCGGGAAATCGAATCCGGCCTCTCACCATCCGCGTTTTTACCTATTTTCTAAAGGAATCGATTGTTTTTCCTAGGAAAACTACTTATATTCTAAGATTTGTATTTGGACTTCAATTATAAAAAAAAATTCAAAATCCTCAAGTTTTAAGGGTGTAGTGTCCCCAATTCCCGGACCAGGCCTCCCACTCAATGTCCACCCAGCATTGTTTAAACAAATGGGAAGCTCCTCGACAGAGTGGTGCCACCAGGTTTCGGCCTGGAAACCATGATGATGACACTCCTGGTTGTATTACAACCAGGAGGGGAGTCATGGTTAACGACCATATCTTCACACGAGTGTAAAGATTTCGGTCCCTCGGGGTTTGTTCAATGGGCCCACCTAAGTGGCCTGCGTCTTCGGGTGTAAAAGCCCCCCGGAAAAAAAACAAAAAACAAAAAAAACGTACGGACATTACAAAACGATACAAGTTGCTGCTTCGTCTTCTGGATCATAGGTCCCAATCTTACTTTGAATAACAAAATATTCGAATTTACAATGTAATCTTAAAACCAGCTTGGACCCACGGTCTAGAAGTATGGGGTAGAACCAAGCCACCCAACATTCGTCGAATCCAAACATTACAATCCAAGATCCTTAAAGAAACACTGACGCCCCGTTCTACGTCTCTAACCTCAATCTACTCAACGATCTCAATATTCCCTTTGTCCGAGACCTATCTGTATCCATATCATACATTCCACGAATCATCCCAATCCTCTAGTAGAACTTCTTTCATCCCAAACAACTCACCTCGCCGCCTGAAGAGGCAGTGACCCAGAGATTTTTTACTCATTACTTAATATTTATCTTATATCACCATTTTAAATTTTGCTATTATCAAAATCTTATTATCTCATTTCTTCATATATTTTTTTAATTATAATGAACCAATTGTAAGCGAATCCAGACGAAAGGAATAGTCACTGGATTATTACCTTTCTCATGTAATACACTGCAACAAAACATACATCATTAATACTTATAACATTTAAAAATTATGTAATTGTATTAATCAATAAAAAAAAAAAAAAAGTGTAAACTACCATATCGTAAAAACTATCTGTCCGAGTATAGTAAGGTTATCAGTTATCGCGATAGGATAACTTGGTATTACTCGGAAACACCAATTATCAGGAGAGACATTTATCAAGTTTCAATACGGACGGACAAATAATTATCTACTGCTTCCCCCTTCTTTCCGGTACAGCTATCGCTTTGTCCTCTTTATAGATTTCATAGCTGTTTCGCTCCCCCTGTTGTGTTTCGGAGCGAATCTAATAAATCGAATCGTACGACGCATTGTGAAATCGATATTTCAGTCGTATACAAGGACGGAGGCAGTGTAGGATGAAATTTCCCCAGATAAACCGCACTTTCTACCTCCGCTAATCAATTTGTCCGTTTACCGGTTTTCACATTTCAAACGTATTAAAATTAAAAGTAAAACCATTATCGTTGGAGTTTATTATATCGTTTTCACGGTACGTAATATTTACCCGTGGATTATTGTTTTTATTAGTATAATGTATAATTATTTTTTGAGGCTCTAGAGAATGTTCTGTTTGAAATGGAGATGGGCATTAAATCCTCTAAATTTCTCTCTCTATGTGAATTTCTCTCCAATGGTAGTTTTGGCCTCTTGTCGAAGTTTTGGGATAGTTGGAATTGGAATTGTTAATGGGAGATGGGAAAGGTTCGTAGAATGAGAAGGTCTCAACGTGAGTGTTAGTATATAGAGAGAATGGACAGCGTAAAATTAATTAAATTTCAATTTATAATTCCTTCTCTATTGATTTATAACATCGACGAAATAATTGGGAAATGCTCTTGTATTTACAATTGAATGAGGAATTTAATAAAACAATATCCTTTTTAAGCCTGAAATATTTGTTACAATTGATTTCGGTTAGGCATTGTTCCTTACCGGAGAAATGTCTCTATTGTGATATTCCTTCTATTGACATTGTCCTTCTGGTTATGCTATAGAAACTCAAGACAATATCCCAAATATGTTTTGAGTAAAATTATTCCTAAATTTATATTAATCCCAAAAATTATTTCTTATAATGTTTATTGTGTGGTTGTTATCTTGTAGATCTTAAAAGGAAATCTACGGTATCATTTATAATAATTGTTTTCTGTTTTAATTGTCTGAGACCTATCAAGTAGATTCTAGATACATTTTTTTCCATATATATATATATATATATATATATATATATATATATATATATATATATATATATATATATATATATATATATATATATATATTTATATATATATGTGTGTGTGTGTGTGTGTATATTTATATAGAGAGAGAGATATATACTCTTCAGTTTGTTACTCACCTATGTTGTTTTTAGAATATAAATGGATATAATGATTTATACATTCCTTTGTCTAAATAACTCATTAAAACAAAGGTATGTTTTGTCCAATGTACTTTGGGACAAAGGAATATCACACTATTCTGTTTTTATAAGGGGAGTAACAGTCTAATGACAAACTTCCGTACACCTTCTTTAGATTGTTACTCTCTTCTGTATTTTATAACAGGCTAAAGAAGTTCCAATTGGTCTTATACTTTATATACTCGTATATTAAGAGAAATTATTTTGATGTCACAACAATTCAATTCTGATGGATTTAACCCTGCAAAGCTTACCTTATTTTTTTTGGCGCTTAACGCTAATCTACGTATTTTTTATTATTAATATGTTATTATTAATCACGAATCTAAGTTACTATTTTGTAAAATTTCTATTTTATTTATTATTTATATTTGTTAGGTGTTTATTTATTACTTATGTGTTTATCGTGTTCATTTATTAATTAATTGCATTTTTATTGAAATGCAACAAGCCCAAACTCTTATGTATGAATCGAATTTTTATTATTTGTATTATTATTATTTTATTTTGATTTTGTTATAATTATTTTGTTATTATTTATTTATTTTTATTGTTTTTGTGTTTAGTTATTATTTTTTGTATTTATTTATTATTTTTTGTGTTTGTTTATTATGTTTATTAGTAGAAATTTATACTACGTTAAGACTAACCATACGTAATATTTACGTGGTGACTTAATGAAAAATAATTGTCAATCCTCACTAACGCATCGGGTAAAACTAAAGTGAGTATGTACTGCCACGGGAAGGTCTAGACGAAGCACTGCTAGAGAGTGGAGATTGTGTGATTTACAGTTTATCTGTGAATCACATTTAACTAAAACTGTACGTAATTTTTACGTACATTTAGCTTTCTAGGGTTAAACGACGTTTTTGAGATCCCCTGAAAAACATAAGAGTTTATTTAAACGTCTGTCTGTCAGCCAAAACTATCAGGCTGATTTTGATGAAATTTGACATTCATACTATGTGTATCAATTTGCCCTAGAGAAATTGAGATATTCAGTTTTGATTCTAGTTTAGTAAAAACCCTGAAAAATCCCGTTGTTTGTAAAAAAAAAAAAAATTCTGACTAAATGTAAGATTTCTCAAAGGTAGTTAATTTAAATTCGAATCTAACCATAGATGTGGTTTTTTCTTGGAACAATCCAGCTTTCGAGATTGATAAATATTACGTTGTCTCCTCTAAAATCGAAATTAAAATGCAAACTTTATTAACCTGTTTATTTTAAACATCTTTGAAGTATGTATAATAAATAAATTGACTTCAATGGAATTCAATTTCAGTAACACTTTGTATTTGAAAATGTTTTGCTTGTTTGAACGCTAAAAATAACGCTTTGTTGTGATAAGTGGTGGAACAGGACGTTCTGTAATGTTCATTGATGTGTATATGAAGCCATAAAATATAATACAATTTAATTACAAATTATAATCCTTGTTATATGTGTATCGGAAAATTAATTTATTTTTACTATTATTTTCTTAGTTCCATTGCTTGTAAGTGCTACTTGTAATTTACACTGTGATGTGATGGAACAATCTCTCCTTATAACTTTATTGAAGAAGAAAAACGTTTATTCAATGAGATAATACAATAACAACAACATGCATTATAAACGTACATACCCTTGGCCAAACGACCGTCAGGGAGAGTTCCGACTTTGACTTTTTTACAGATATCTATTATAAGAGTATAAAAGTAAATAAATATTAATGGTAAATTAATCAAATGTTTAACAAAACAATAACAATAATTAAAGCAGCTTTGGTACGATATTTAAATTCACAAAGTGTTTGTAAACAAAATGATAAAATAATAAATTAACAATACACCTTGAAATACTTTCTTAAAATATAGCAACAAGAATATTATCATAGCATAATTTTAACTTCCTATAATTATATGTAATAATTTTCTTTTAAAAGTAACATTTAATTATAACTGTATTAGTATAGTTAATTATGGTAATAATTAATGTATTAATATTATAACATCAACAATAACATAATAAATCAATAAATAACATAATAAATCAATAAATAACATAAAAACTATTTATAAAGGAATATAACAATAAGAAAATATATAAAAAATAACACGGACTAGTATACTTTATTCACAAGTACATCTACATGCACATGCACCTACCTATGCGCAATGCGTGCATACCCCTTAACATGCATTTACTAAAGATAATAAATAAAATAAATAAAATAAATAAAATAAATAAAATAAATAAAATAAATAAAATAAATAAAATAAATAAAATAAATAAAATAAATAAAATAAATAAAATAAATAAAATAAATAAAATAAATAAAATAAATAAAATAAATAAAATAAATAAAATAAATAAAATAAATAAAATAAATAAAATAAATAAAATAAATAAAATAAATAAAATAAATAAAATAAATAAAATAAATAAAATAAATAAAATAAATAAAATAAATAAAATAAATAAAATAAATAAAATAAATAAAATAAATAAAATAAATAAAATAAATAAAATAAATAAAATAAATAAATAAAAAATAAATATAATAAATATATGAACTCACAGCCTCTATACACATGCACAATTCATCTATAACTACATATAACTATATTAAACTATATTAAGCTTGACTAACTACTGACTATTTTGAATAAATTATATTTAATATATTTTAGCAAGGGATTTTGTTGCTTTCTATGATGGTCTGCCTGTGTTGGTAGGCTGAAGTTAAGTAGTTCTCAAGTGCTTTCCAGTCAGATCCGTTGAGGAAACTTAAGGCCACTTGCGATGTGACAGTAACATCGCCAAAATATCGGCGTCTGATTTGCGCAAAGGCACTACACTCTGTTAGGAAATGATGGAGATCTTCCCTGACTGGTAAGTTACATGAGGCACATTGTACTGACTCATCATTACTCCAAAATTCATAATTTAATTTGATGACGTCAGCTCGAGCTTTAATAATTTGTTTAGCTGATTGAAATGACAAGTTCGTAAGATAATTACTGGTAGGTGGGAACGACAAAAATCGGTACAGAGGATGTCTGGTGCTGTTCCGAGCCAATAATAGCAAATCTTTATTTTCCTTCGCTCTCATTTCTGACAATAATAATTCGGACAATTGATTCCAACGTGTAGAGAAACTTTCAACATTGCCTTCACTAAAATTTATCAGATTATTTTTACTTAGCATATTTAACCAATCGTCATACCAGGTTATTCTGTTCTTTATAACCGCCTTCGCTATTTTATTAGGTAGTCGGCTGCTTTCCATTTGACACAATACGCGATTTACATATTTTATGTGCAACCGATATGTATAGAGATGGATGCTGTGCATACTTGTTTCAAGTTTAAGGAAATAGTTAGGCGTATACGACGGCAGGTTAAAGATTTTTTTTAAGAAATAGTTTTGCAGTTTCTCAACCTGTTCATAATGTTGCCAGCCCCACACTTGAGCCGCATAACTCATGACAGAGCGTGATACTGCGTAAAACAGTTTCAGCTTAGTGTCAAAATTAAAATTTTGTTTAGACCATAAGACATTGGCGGCATTATTGAGGGCTAGTTTGGCAGAGCTGAGCTTTTCAGTAAGATGGGGTTTAAAGTTCAAATTTGCAGTCAATGTTACGCCAAGATAGCAGTATTCTTTAACTATTTCTATTTGTTGTCCATTATAACTCCACTTTTCATTTTTTGCCAGCTTTCCTCCATGGGGCTTGAAAACGACAATCTTAGATTTAGCTAAATTTACTAACAGACTCCACCTTTTGCAATAACATTCCAAATTTCTTATCATTCGGCGAAGTGTGATAACATTATCAGCTAATAAGACAACATCGTCGGCGTATGCCAACAACTTAACTTTTACTCCAGCTATATTAATGCCCCCATCAAGCTCATCATAGAGGTCGTTCAGGTACAAGGAAAATAATAAAGGACTAATTAAACAGCCTTGTTTCACTCCTGATGAAATATCAAACTCTTCAGTTAAACCATTTTTTGTCCATACACATGCCGTTGTATTAATGAAAAGAGCCTTTATGATTTTTAGCATTTTTGCCGAGACACCTAAGCTTATGAGTTTATAGAATAATGCGTCCCTATCGACTCTATCAAATGCGGCTTTAAAGTCGACAAAAAAAGCATAGACCTTTTTTCCCGACCTGCTAAGTTTCCACTTCAAGTGTACGATATTAGTCAAAGAAAATATTTGGTCAAGTGTCGAGTAATTTTCACGGAAACCTGCCTGGAATTCATTTAAGATGTTCATATCTTCCACCCACTTTGATAGCCTATTTTTTAGAATACCGGTAAACAGCTTGGCAACGCAGTCAATAAAGGACAAGCCACGGTAATTTTCAATCAGATCTGGGTTGCCTTTTTTGTGCAAAGGAAATATAATTGCCTTTGTGAAACTGGCAGGAACCACTCCTTCGTCATATATCTTATTAAACAATCTAAGAAGCTTATTTAAAAAAACATCAGGGGCGTTCTTAAAAAACTCATACGAGACTCTGTCCCTGCCAGGGGCTTTATTTGGCTTACACTTATCCAATACGGCATTCAGTTCACTAATTGTGAGTGTGGAGTCAAGCTGACTATTTTCAAGGTAAGAGTCGCGAAGTTCAATATTACAGCCATCTATACTAGGATTTAATAAGGTCTTAAAATATGAAACCAACTCATCCGAGTTACAAACTGGCATAGTATGAAGTTTTTTCTTTCTAAACGAGTTTATGATAGACCAGAAATGTTTTGTGTTAACAGTTTTATTTATACTTGCGATTAAATTCTCATAGTATTGATTGTATTTTTTTTTACAGGTTGATCTGAAATTCTTTTTAGCTTTAAGATATAGATCTCTTAGGAACGATGTGTTTTTTCGTCCACAAAGTCTCAACAATTTAAATGATTTTTGTCGCAAACGAAAACAAATATCATCAAACCACGGTTCTTTATAGAAAGATGTTCGGTCTGGAATGTCCTCTTTATTTCCTAGTTCAGCCGAGTTTTTAATCATGGTAATAAACATATCAAGACATTTCGTCGAGTCCTCAGGGAAAGCACCTAACGATTCAACTTGCTTCACCAATTTGTTTTTAAAATTAATAGAATCTCGTTCAGTGTATTTTAGCTTAGGTAGGATTCTAGTTAGATGATTTTTTACGGGCACCGATCCCGATACATTAACGGATACTTCTATGGGTAAATGGTCCGAGAATATTTCATGGAGGACCTTGAAATCATGAATATAATGCAAACTATTATACGGAACACAACATAGATCGATCACTGAACTGCCTCTGGGCCCGTGAAACGTCATCTCTCCCTCTGTATCCCCCTTAGATCTTCCATTCAATATGCACAGATCATTGTCCCCGCAAAAATCTATAAATTTTGTCCCTTCATTGTTACATATGACATCTTTAGATTTACGATTAATATTAAAATTTGTTGCGCCTACGCTTTCTGGAATTATCTGAAGGTTACTAGTTCTTGCATTACAGTCACCTAGCAAGATACAGTTATCCACACATTTCTGACTATAAATATTACAAATATTCCTAAAGTCCTCGTTCCACGCATTGCAATTAATATACACGGGGAGTATGTACAATGTTTTATTATTTTTACAGAGTATTTCTACCAATATATTATTTAAGATTTCTTTAAATTTTATGACATCCGACTTTATTTTTTTAATAGCAACCAGGCAGCCACCTTTGGCTCGACCTCGTTTTGCCACCTCTTTAACGGCCGCTACCCAGCGTAATTCGTGACCAGAGAACAATTTTTTAAACAAATTAATTTCGTGTTTCATGACAAAGGTTTCACTTAGACAGAATACGTCATAGCTATTAATAAAAGTAAGGAAGTTTACATTGTTCATTTTACCTCTCAGCCCCTGTATATTATAAGCTAATATCCTCAGCTGTGAACCATTGGTTGAAGCCTTGATCAATTGTTGAGATTTCTTTTTAGTAAATCCTTTTCGTTGAGTGTCTAAATCGAGGGGAACTTGACAAGTCTGAGACTTGCCAGTAATACACCATCAGGACGACGCAGCTTTCTTCATCAATGTTCATCAATGTTTCTCCACTTTTAGCTGACTCCATGTTATCCATTATAGGTCCCTCAAGTCGGACATCAGCTGATCCTGTTTTACGGGCTGGCCGAGATGAATTGACATAACACTGCGACCTTTTTAAGTGTGACACTTCTTTATTAAAATGACGACCGAGAATATTATTTAAGGTAGCCTCCCCACATTTGCCGTCTGCTTCAAGACCATTATCTGCCGACCACTTAAATTTAATTTTTTGGCCATCATTAGTATAAACATGTAGTTGGTCAACTCTCAGGTTCGCTCTTATCTCGGGATCATAAGCCTTGATTTCTTTCCTCACCTCTAACAGTTTCGAACGCTGAGTCCGTGTTTCTATGGAGAAGTCTTGGTGGATTATTATTCCTGTGTCTTTGGTACGCTTGACATAAGACATAATATTTTTGACATCTAAATACGAAGAAAACTCGGCCAGGACTGTGCATTTTTCCTCCTTTTTCTTCCCAAGTGTAAAAGCTTGGATTAATTTTATATCTGTTTTAATGTTTAATATATCACTGCATATATCCAAAATAGCTTTAGTAATGTCATCACTGCAGGGCACACCACGAAATATGAGGTTATTACGCCTAGCATGATTCTCAAGATACGAAACCTTCTTCTTCAGTTCAATGTTTTCATTTTTTACTGAGGAAAGTTCTTGGCCTAACCTATCGGTGGTTGCAATAGTTTTATCAATTTTTTCATTTATTACCTTTAGGTCATCTTTCGTGGCGACCGCCATTAACTTGGAATTCATCACTTTTAGCATGTCTTTAATTTCATGAGCCCAAGCCGGCTGTGTTTCACTAGGTTGTTGAGCCATGCTTGTTAACTTATTTTCGCCACCTACTAGCTTTAAACTTGTTTTGTTGGTTTCTTTATAAGTTTTTTTCTCCTCCAAGCAAATAATTTTAGAGGAACCACTGAGGTTACTTCTCGGAGGTGAGGGACTCCGGCCCCTTTTCGGACTGAAATAATCACTTATTTTAGGACCACTCATGTAGTATTTGGAACAGTAATAATATTCTCTATTCTATATTATAGAATATGAGTACATTGTAGAAAACTATCTGGAAATAATAATAAACGATTGAGAAGGTCCACGCCCACTTTTAGTGTTTAAACGTGCTATGCTAGCGGTGCAGAGGGGGTATATAGGGGGATATATGACACTCCTCCTTAGATGGTAGAGGGGAATACCGTTATAAGATAAGGCCCGGCAACACGCCTCTGATAACGGCTTTGAATTATTTCTAATAATTACGTGAAAAAAGTCATTATATAAAAATACTATAACTACTCTAAAATATATCGAGCATCCTTGTAATTTAACAGAAGAATAGCACTTAGTACGACACACCACACTGCAAAATATTACGACAATAGAAGCAAAGGAACACATACAAAAAAATATTTAGCGCGGAGCCGATGCTCACCGTGTGCCGTCAAGGACGGAACTCCTGTAATGTTCATTGATGTGTATATGAAGCCATAAAATATAATACAATTTAATTACAAATTATAATCCTTGTTATATGTGTATCGGAAAATTAATTTATTTTTACTATTATTTTCTTAGTTCCATTGCTTATAAGTGCTACTTGTAATTTACACTGTGATGTGATGGAACAATCTCTCCTTATAACTTTATTGTATTATACAATAAAGTATGTTGTTAAAAAAAAAAAAAAAAAAAAAAAAAAAAAATCTTAATGATCTAGAGCAGATAGTTAAAGTGGTTGATTCCTTTCTAATTAAATAATGACGTAATGTTAAGTTGATTGGGGCTTAAACAAAATATCTACAAACATAGAACATAAGTAAGTACCTGCTTCACGAAATGTAAATATAACAATCTATCTCATTAAACATGCTAAGGAACTTTGTATACACAAATGTTATTATTTGTTTAAATTTTCCAGGATTTATCAGTGTACAAGTCAATACATGTTATTTATACTTAATTATGCTTTAAGCTGGGATGTATTTTAGAATAGTATCCTATTATGTGGTGTAATTAGTAATTTAAATTTCATTGTTATAGTTGAACTCGTTATCATACAATATTGGATATTTTCCTCTTGATACTATACCGAGAACAAAAGGTTCTTAAATTAGTGTATTATCTATATACATTCTCTTTACAATTAATTTTATCAAAAGATTTTCATTATAATTTATTTTATAATTACAACGTAAAACAAGTAAATTCAAGAATCCAACATATTTATATTGTATTATTACTTATTTTACCATACTGCATTGCATTATCCTGAAATTAGTGTTTTAGCACCAATTATTATTGTAAGATCTACCAAACAAATTGTACTTAGTATATACAGAGTGGGCAAAAAAAAAAAAAACGCACTTTTTTAAACACTTATAACTCAGCTTCTGTAATAGATAGAGATATGGGGTTTGCGGGGTCTGAAAACTACATTCGTCTACTTTAAATTTCATATCTATAACTTAAGAAATTATTGGGTGAAAGCCATGCAATGACAGTATGAAATAGGGTGTTTAAAAAAGTCGTTGTCCGGGTAGTAATCGTTGTTTGGTATTATTGTTTTGATAGAATAAATTACCATATGGTGGAGGGGGATGAGGGTTCTTTGTAGATAAGAGGTAGGAGTCGCTCAGTGTTATAAAGCAAGCATTGAAGATGTGTTAACTACAATGTTACCTGAAATTGAAGATCAAATGCCAAATTACACGTTTAGGCAAGATAGTGCCCCGTCCCATCGCTCCTTGCAAACAATTTAATACTTGCAAGAGAATTGCCCAGACTTCAGGCAACATTGTGCTTAACACATCTTCAATGTTTGTTATATTATAACACTGAGGGACTCCTCCCACTTACCTACAAATACCCCCCCCCCCCCTCCACCATATGGTAATTTATTCTATCAAAACTATAATACCAAACAACGACTTTTTTAACACCCTATTTCAAACCGTCATTGCGTAGCTTTCACCCAATTGTTTTTTAAGTTATAGATATAAAATTTAAAGTAGAAGAATGTAGTTTTCAGACCCCGCAAACCCATATCTCTATCTATTTCAGAAGCTGAGCTATAAGTGTTCAAGAAGTGATTTGCCCACCCAGTACAGTATGTTCAGAATCTTTTAATTTGATAGAAAGCTCAGATGAATAAATCATAAACTCTAAAACTCATACTTTTAATTCCAATCAAAGATATATTAACAATAGTTATTTTATTTTCTATAGTAACGATGTTTGTTTTATGTTCTATAGTAACTATAGTTTTAGTCCCCATCAGCTTTTTATTAGGTCATTTACAGGACGGGGGTTATCCGGCCACTTTGCTCATCTAATCGATGAGATCATCAGTGTGAAACATGTCTCACCCCGCTGGGATTTGAACTCACAGCCAGGGTTTAGACCTTGGTTTCAGAGTCGAGTGTGTTAACCCCTCGGCTACACCGGCCCCCAGTAACTATAGTTGTTTTAAGTTCTACAATAACGATAATTATCTTAGTTTCTATAGTAACGATGTTTGTTTTATGTTAAATCTTAAAGTTTAGGATAGTTAGCCTCTATGAAGTTTATCACAAATTTGATGCTTACTACCCCTGAGGAACGTTTTAAGTAAATACGAAACATCGGCATTGTAACATGATTTTTTCACTGAACTCCGAAATTTTAGTTGTTTTGTTGATAATTACTGTCAAGAATTGATTTATGTTTAATAATTATGCCCAAAGAGAAAGTAGAACGTAAAAATTATTAATGAAATTGTAATAATTATTTTACAAACTTTTATTTAACTTGTAATGTTTGTATGTACGTTCGGGTCAAATCTTGCAACTGGATTTTAAACCAATTATCCTCAACCGATTGAATTTAAATTTTGCATACACGTTTAGTATGGATGAAAATCCATGGTTAGCTAAGTGACGTCATTCTAAATCCAATATGGCGGGCAGGCCAAGGTGGTTGACCAGTTATTTTTTTAAGCACGCCCATGGTATGGGATCAAATGAAAGGATTTGCTGAGAAGAATACGAATAGAAGCTTGTTTTTAAACATTTTTTTTTTTAATAAAAATTGTTAAATCAAAATTTGGTGTCGTAGCAATAAAGAAATGTTCTAACGATTTCAATTTAAAATAAAATAAATAAATAGAGTTTAGTTTATTCAAATACATTTTTCCCCATATAGTTATTTTTCTTGGAAAAATATATTTCCGAGAAAAAATTGTAACTTTAATTGGTGAGGGTTTTAGGGTCTGATCCTTACCGCGGGGAAGAATAAAATTATTTTGTATATATTTTGAAAAATGATTAAAAAAATAATTAAATAAAACCACAATTCTCAAAAGAATTAATTAGTGGAAAATTCTGAACGAAGTAATTAAATTATAAGAAAGTTTATACACGAGTACTTGATAGATCTTTTTATTTTGTTAAAATAAATATGAGGTTTTCGGAGTGTTATAAAATGGAATGATCAATGTTATGGGTGAGAAACTTTAAATACATTTTAACACGTGGCTCAAAATTCTAACTTTAGTTATAGAAGGAATTATTCACATATATGAACTGTAGTTTTGTTTCTGAAGGTAATTTTTTTTTCCTTTCTTTTGGGTTTTAGTCCCGATCAACTGCCAGGGTTATTATAAAGGTAATTATAAATAATTACGAAATCTTGAGATCATCCTGAAGAATCTAAATTCAATATTTTTAGGCAGAATTTTTTACTTTCTCATATAAAGAGAAAGTATTGTGATGGCGCGAATTTACTCGTTTTGAGGTTCCTTGAATCAAAAAAGTGGTTTTCAAAAATGTCTGTCTGTCTGCCATCTGTGCAGACGCCTGGAGCCTAAACTACTAGGCCGATTTTAGCTCTAAATTTGGGGGCGCTACCCCCAAAAAACTCTGAAAAAACATGAAAAAAAAATATTTCTCGAAAACGGTTCCGACGATTTTGATTAAAAAATTCTAAAATGTAGTAAATTTAAATACAAATCAAACGATATAAGCCGTTTTCACGGGAAAAATCTAGTTCCTGAGAAAATAGCTTAAGACGCGGACGGTGAGAGCCCGGGTTCGATTCCCCGCCCTGGAGAAGTTATTTTTATGGTAAATTTTGATATATTTTTCAATAATAATTAAACGTACTTACGAAAACTAATAAATGGAAAACATTGGCTAAATAATTATGAACTCGTATATGAGAAAGTTTGTCTGAGTTGTCTCGGACCGATTTTTATATTTACTATCTCATTGTCTTATTTTAGTCTGTTCATGATGAGTTTGATTGTACTCTTTATAATTCTCTCTCTCTCTCCCTCTCTCTCTCTCTCTCTCTCTCTCTCTCTCTCTCTCTCTCTCTCTCTCTCTCTCTCTCTCTCTCTCTCTCTCTCTCTCTCTCTACACTAATATTTATAGTTAGTTAAAATATTTACTTATAGTCCACAACCTCATCCATTTTCTAACTATTATTCATAATTTCGAACATAATTCGAAATAAGCTATTAAAAGATAACCAGTCTAATTAAGCCCATGTTGAGAGTTAACTGCCTTTAAAGCAGTTAACAGTTGGCTTAAAATTGAATCTGAGTTATGGAATGCGGTTTTCCCCCGAATATGAGATTGTGGTGGGGCACAGGTATGTTTTCAAAATGAAGAGTACTAGAGCAGTATTGGTCTGCAGTCTGCATTTACCTTGCAAAATACTCACTCTATATTTCATTGAAAGCGGAATTGCATTTGCACCTGATGCAACACGAAGACGAATATTTTCGTCGCTACTATTTTAAGCTCATTAAAGGACCAGTTTAGACTAACTTCATTACATTAATCGCAATTGTGGCTATATTCTCTTATGACCCATTTATGTCATTATGAAACCACCAAATTGATTATAATTAGACAAATATCAACTTTAACATTGTTCTCTCGAGCTTTCCTGGTAAAGTTAATGTACATTGATATCGGATGCGTTTTGTTATGTTATGGAATGATAATAATTATGATTAAAACTTATATCCCAGGGTAATAAAAACATTGCGCCATTTACAAGTGATATAAAGTGTAAAGGATTTGTATGAATTAAAATAGAATTAGTACTGTAAAATGTATTGTACTTGACAGTATTGGGTCATTCAAAAAGGAATCTCTTTTTAAAAAATGTAATAACTCAGTCAAAACAAGTCCAAAATTCAAATTTTTATTTAATTACAACCTGCTGGAACTGCGATTTAATGGTTAGAAAATCACTTCGAGCGTATGTCCACCACCGCGTTCGTGGCAAGTAACCCGTTAAAATTCACAGACGTCCTGACGCCGATTACCTATCAAATTTCCCTCTAAATATTTTTGTCAAAAAGTGGCCCACTTTCTTAAAATTTTATCTCTAATCTCCTTATGGTTGAAATACCACATGGCGACGTTCAAAGATCGGGCTTAGTTTCTGGGCGGTCAATGCATAGTTTTACCTATTTTTATATGGTTACTACGCCGCTGGGGCCCTACTAGCGTGCGACTATTGGAGCGGTACAGGAGCGGTAGCGTGAAGTGAAGAGCGGAAGTCGGGGCGCAGAGCCAGTTACGGTCAAGGTGAAGGTGTAGACCCTACGATGGCGAGCCCGCGCCGCTGGGGGAAGGTTCTACCTACAACCTTCTACTCTAGACAATACGTAACACCTCCTGCCTCTTTATAACTCCCTGTTACACATGTTACGCTTTTTGGTGTAGATTTTTAGGAACGCTTTTCGAGTTTATGGGCCATAAGCAAAGACATGAAAATGTCAAAAAAATGCGCGAAATTCAAAGGAGCGTCGTTTTTTAACGATCCTATAGTATTTAGGGATATTTTATTTACCTAAGTTGGCCTGTCAGTCTATGAGAAGACCACACAAAAAAGAAAAGTTTTGCTCACTATAGTAGTTAAAGTAAAGAGAAAATATTACCAATACATTGTTTCAGCATTGGTGTAACGCCTTGTAAATAGTAACGCCCTATAACGGACATAAGACCTAGTTTTTATTAAAACATTCTGAAAGATATTTTTACAATACATTTTTTACTGCCGAGGCGGTATCCTTTTTTTATGTTTAAAATTCAATAGTCCAAATAACACCTTGTTAGTTATTACTAAAAGACCTTTTTTAATTCAATTATTGTCAAAGACCTTACTTTTTAGCGAGTTGTATAAATTGTTATGGTTTCCACTATTTTAAAGAATTTATGCTACAATAACTTTCAGCGATAAATATTAAACACAATTTATCAACAACAAACTTTTACAATAAAGATTAAAGAAACAAATAATGTCCTTGTAAGAGAAATGTCCGCTGAGCAATTCCACTTTTTTCTCGTACTCTTTCTATTTATAAGAGAGTATTTATGTATGTGTGTATACACACACACACACATATATATATATATATATATATATATATATATATATATATATATATATATATATATATATATATATATATATATATAATAGAGAAAGGCATTGTGCATTTACACTTTACATTGGTTCCTTTTATTTTATGAATAATAAATTGGTCTGGAATTTAACAAAGAAAAAAAAATCTTTAAGCAAAAGGATTTTTTTATATTTTTTTAGACCAATGAAATTGGAGCTTGGAGCTTAGTCTTTACAAAAATTCTCTTTTGTCTTTTGCTTATTCAAACTCAGAGTCTAAACAAATATATATAAAAAAAAAAAAATCAGCTCCAAGAGATGAATCTAGCAAAGCTAAAACTAGCTCAGCCTCTTGATCACCATTTTTGTTTTTTTTCTAAAAGCTTTTAGTGTTAAAGAAATACGAAAAATATTTTTAATAGCTTGTTGTTTTTTAATTTTTTTTTTTTGTTTTTTGTTATTCCAATAAGGGAAACTGTTTACAGAATGTTAAAAGGTTGTAATGGTAATTTTTGGGAAATAATTTTTTCCTCATTTTAAACATTTTTTTTGTTATAAAATATGCTAAAAAATTCAAAATTATTCTTTTATTGAAAGTACATTTTTACAAATATATATATATATATATATATATATATATATATATATATATATATATATATATATATATATATATATATATATATATATATATATATATATATATATATATATATATATATATATATATATATATATATATATTATAAAGGTCATATTCCATTTTATAATATGCTAGTATGTACTCGTAACACAATTCCAAAAACATTCAATTCCGCTTTCTCATTAATTTTTAAACGATCCTTAAATGATCTTACTAACCTCTCTGTAAATTCATTAGATCTTGGATGAGATAGAGATAGAGCTGTGCTTAGGTTGAGTTGCAATACGGAAATGGAATAATATAGAGCAATCAACACTTATAGTTCTGGATTGTTATGGTATTAGCCGTGGTATAGTTGAATAATTTAGAATGCAAATTCCAAAGTTTAATGTAACATTTAGGTACTATTACCCCCGAAAAGCAGTAAACAGTCAAATGATGCAATATCAATATTAAATAATCCTATGTCAATATCAATTAATTCTGAATCAATCAATTAATGTAATAAAAATTAATACCATGATTAATTATTAATGGGTTATTTCAATTACAGTCCGAATTACAAACTATAATCGTAACCGTATAAACTATCATTTTAATTTCAGCATAACATTAAAACTTCAATAAGCATTTAAATGCTAGCATTATTTATATCTAGTTTAAAAAGAGAACGAGAATTATGGATAAATCTAACGACGCACCGTTACATTTGACAACAGCTCGAACCGTGATAAAAACTCTTATCTTATCAACACAACCATTATTATTTAGAGGCAATTACCAACTGGTAGTTTGCTTTTCCCACCGAAGGATTATTATTTTCTTTAATGATAACGATCGTTTTGATGTTATGATTCTGAATGGTGCCCATTCGTGGGAATTCCGCAGCGTTTAGATTCAAATCAGAGTTGAATAGGCAGAAAGATGTTATTTTCGAATGGATTTATCATTTATATTTTAGCGATTCCAATTACTCATTCGTACACCCGTGATTTTTATGTTATTGATTTTTCTATTTTTGTTATTCCACCTGCCGATCTTAATTAAGACAGAAGAAAAGGCAATAAATTTTTGCCTTTGTATTTTATATCAACACGGAAGTAATTCAACTTTAATCTGGCCTTTTATACAGCTTCAGATTCAGGGGTTTTGATTTCGTGTCTATCAATACTTAAAAAGTTGTTTTGCTTAATAGATCCTCTCCCCCTTTAAAAACAAATCGAGCTTTATAGTTGTGAGGGAAAGTTTTTTTTTTTTTATGCAGCTTCTAAATTTGTTTTGATTGAGTTTTCTCTTGAAAACTAAGTTCGGTTATGTTCGTGAGTTGTCGGTTTTTACGAATGATTTTTCCATCCACGAAAGCTTATGTTTTCTCTCTCTTTATCTTTTTCATACATGAACGCGTCACGCTATCTTAACGTTTAAAGGAGTTGAGGCATTTTTCCGATTTTTTTTTTTTGCTTTTAATAGGATAAACGTGCGTGCTGACAGGCGTATGAAGACACATTAATATACTTTTCACGGGAAACAATGCAGCATAATATAATAGCTTTTATAGAGAGCAAGAAATATAATATCATAAAAGTATTATGTCAATAGATTTATAAGAAAAATCACGCTATTTAAATGATGTGTTCCAATTTTGAACACATGATTTAAACACATACAGACAAACAACACATCATATGTTTGAGATCCGAATTTCTTTGGTTAAATAGAGCCATTGATTTAAGGGACCGTTGGCAAAAACGGACCCTTAAGCGGCCCACACACTAACAGGTTAACTGAAGATAATGATCTCTCAGTCCACGGAACTTGGCCACACACTCGTCAGTTTTCCTTAAGATGATGGACTGCAGTCGGAGGTGGACTGTAGGTGTGTGGAGGGTAGAGGCGAGGATCGGATGGAAGGAGAGATGACAGTTCGTGGACTGTCCGGCTTGTTCCTCAAGGTCAATGCCGCCCTACATTATCAGTCGGCCTATAGGCGTGTAGAGTGAATGGTCTTTATTTTGTTTATCTTCTTCCGTCAGTCTGTAGATAAACATCGACTGACATTGGCCTGCAGGCATTTATCGCACAGTGTATGGCGCACACAGGCACACATCTTTAGTTATTTACGATTGCCTGTAGGCGGTGGACGGGTAATGTGTGGTGGTCTAAAATTTTGGCCTTACAATAATCGTATACGACAATGGCCTACAGTTAAACTGCAAGTGTGTGGTCCCTTTTTATTCATTTTTGCGTGTAAGAGTCTTACGTTAGCCTCCGACGTCATATGACTCGACTATAAAATATTTTTTATAATGTATTGATTTGATTTAATAATTTATTCCTCACAAAATATTATTTTACAATTTAGTATTTACAATTTTTAATTAATTTACATAACATGATGATAACATTATATGATAATTATATTACAAGTATATAATCCTAATACATTTTAATTAGTAATAATTTCAAGATAAAAAGAACTTTTTATATACTACGTTTTTAAATTTTCTGTTGAATCGTATGTAATGTTGATAATATAATTGTTATTGTTATATAATATATAATGTTAGTGAAAAAAAAAAAAAAAAAAAGTTCCGAATTTATTTACTTCACATAAATGACAACCATCCAGAGAGCCCAACACCAAATCTAAAGCATGCCATCGAAATATTTGAAATAATATAATCGATATTTCCGGTTTTGCTGTCATTCAATGTTTATCTATCAGAAATTTGAGACCCGTCAAAATGAAGATTGCGTAAATATTGGATAGGGCAAAACAAATAAAATAACTTGCGGATTTTTTCCGAACTAACTTTCCGCACAGCAAAATTTGCTGAAAACTAATTAAATTCTGCTGAAAGATGGCTAAAAGTATTAAAATAATGCATTGTCATCGTGTTCTGAGCTATGCTAAAAGTTTCAAATGTCTAGCTATTCGGGAAGTTAGTTAAAAATCGATTGCCAGATTTGTACCGGACAAACAAACAAGAATGCAAGCTAATAAAAACGTAGTAAAATCAGTGGTGAGCGCCCCCAAAAAGCAAAAAGCTTGAACTAGGGGGCGGCCGCTACAATTAGATATATAATATTTGACTTTTTATCTGTACGAATATTTATATTTTTTAATTACATTTGTAGTTTGAACTATATTTAACTTAATAGAACTATAGTATAGTGAATCTTTATATAAAATTAAATTGCTTTAAAAATAAAATATAACGTATAATATAAACTATAACAATGTAACGTATAACATAAACAGCTGGAATTTTCAAGCATTAAAAATTTTAAATTAATAAAAATTTTAAATAAATAATGTAACTCTAGTTCTTCTAAAATCGTCTTTGATGATGGCTTAAAAACCGAAAACTGCTTTGATAAAAAACAAGTATTACTTTCCGTGGAGAGACTGAATTTGTATTTAGTATAAGTAAAGTGAAAGCATTGTATTGACCCAAAATATTCGATAAAATGTTAACTCTAAATTAGTGGCTGTGACCTCTGAAAAAATAGTTCAAACAATTTTCATTAAAAGAAATAGTAGATGTAGGATAATGAAAAGTAAATATTGGAGAATATAATCCGTATATCTTCTATATTCAGACAAAACAAAATTGGAAGTTTGGATATAACAATTGTGATACCTCTAATCTAGCTATCTATAATTTCAAGCCAGAGATATCATTTTAGCAAGGTTAAGCGTATGTATATGAAACAATAGTTTTAAAACCCAAACCTACCCCTAACCTTACTAAATAAATATTGATTTAGTTTTACATAGCAATTTAAATCAACACAAACTTTCATCCTGTTTCCAATTGTTTGTTTTCACTTCATTTCTATTTTGAAACAAAAGCATTTATCTATAAAATTCACTCACACTCAGTATATATATATATGTATATATATGTTAAATTAATATAAATTGCTGGTACCTTTTTGCTTCCGAGCTTACCGAAGGTAACGGAAGCATTGTGTTCACTTTTGAGAACAAAAAAGTTTTATGCCTCCGATTTTAAAAATTCCAAGACAGAAATCCGTTTCAGACATCAGAAAACATTTTTGGTTCCGTGTCTGTCTGTCTGTCGGTCTGTGTGTCCGCGAATCGTGAAACGTGCGACGATAACTTGAGTAAATGTTGCCCGATTTTGATGAAATTTGGTAGACATGTTCGTTTGACCAATGCTCAGGTCGAGTTCGTTGGACAACGCTATCTGTTCAAGTGTTCACGCGCAACGCTTGCGTAAACGTGAACTTCAAATTTAAAATTGGAATTTTCGGTCGGGAAAAAAATCAAACCTTATCTATTCAATGAGACGAACATTTTTTCAAATACAATTTTTTAGTAAAACCTACAGCGACACCGCTATAAAGTGTTAAATATCGCTAAAAAATGTTAATTGTTCTTACACAATAAACAATATGACAATATAGTAATAAAACTTTAATGTTAATATAACAATATAGTAGATGATAGGATGCAAGGAAGCTATGTGCCACACTAATTGGCAGTGTTTTTTTTTTTTTTTTTTTTTCATAAACATGTTAGTCCTGAATGCAATGTTTATGGTTTTTGAATTTCGTGACACCTGAGAAAGGTTTTGAGGAAAAACTAAATCAGGGGTATCCAACTCCAGTATTCTAGAGGTGTAAGAGCACTAGCGCTCCACGAGAATATGGTGGTTAAAATTGTAAACTACCTACTTATGATCTTTTGACATTTGTACTATTTTGTAAATAAACAATACAAAAAAATAAACAGCCTCGGTGGCCGAATGAGATGCGCGATAGCTCAGAATGAGAAAGTTCCCGGGTTCGAATCTAGTAAATTGACAAATTAATTTATTAATTTATTTCTTTGAATTAAGAAGCTCTATATCTTTTGAATGGTGTAAAAGATTTAGTAACAATATTAACCGCCAATTCCCGTGGAGCTCTAGTAGTCTAACACAGGTAGATAAAGAGGGGAGTTGGAAATCTTTCCGTTTAAGGATTCTATGATCGCTGAACTAAATGTTCTGTATTGAGTTTAGTTATTTTTATATAAAATGAAAACACTGTCTGTCCCAGAGTGACAGCAGAGTTGTTGTTTATTAGTTTGTATGTTTTGGTCATAATATAGTTAATTGTGAACTAAGTGAAATATGTGTTCTGAACATTACTCTTATTATTATTCTAATTATTAAATCTGTATGAAGACAGATCACTTAAACGTCAGGATTATATATTCATAGTGAAAGTTTGTGACCGAAATCTGAGATTATTTTGCAACTCAACTCGGGAAACGGTCAGGTGTTAAGAACGAGACTTTATAATTTCATATAGCCAACATTTCGACTTTATTATTCTATGGTTGTCCAGCGAAAAATTCATGTAAATCGAATTAAATCCCCCCCCCCTCTCACAGGTAAAGCGCACTTGCTACTGCGAGGCTTCAGAGGCAAGTTTTTTTTTATAGATGTCATTTGCTAAAAACAATTAGTGGAAAGTAAACAAACCTCCCAATTACCCAACCCTTTATTCTCTTGTTTTCTCTATCCTTTTTTAGCACACAGTTTATTTACTCTTATTTCTCTCTAACCTTGTTTCACGCACAGTTTAGTATTATTCCTACTCTTTCTTATTGACTGGACTTCTATTCTCTAAACTATTTGAATAATATAGAAATATAATGGAACACAATGGGAAATACGTTGTTTAGTGAGAAAGACATTTGGTTGGTATATAAATGAGTATTTACTGTTAGAAATAGCATTGGTATTAGTTGCAGTTTAGCAGCTGTTCGAGCTTGCAGGATGCTCCCTGATATCTTTCCCAGATCCTATGCAAGTCACGGCATGAACATATACTCCCTGAAAAAAATTACAACAAAAAAAAACACCCTCTCTCTGGCTCGAACTAAATAGAATATTAAAATGTTCCTCCCTATAGATAGTGTTTCACTGTCTTGCAGATGCTACCGTCTGTTTTTTCCTTCTATGTCTGACCACACGGAATATTATTCCAGATTTTTTTTGTACCATGTCGACGCAGTGCAGCCAAATAACATCTTTATTTATTATTTTGAAAGATTTATTCAAAAAACATTATTCCCTCCTTTTTTCCCCCTCTAGTAGAAATTATAATTTATTTAGATATCGTGCATGCTACTCGATATCTTGTTTTTGCATTGATTATACTCTTTAGCAGTTCCTTATGATGTCCTGTTTTACATCTTTTAGAGTTAAAAGCTTTTAGGGTGCAGCTCTTTACGATGCCTAGTAATGTTTTTGATTTTGAGCAAAAAGGTTCCAGGTGTAAAGCTTTTTAAAAAGCAGCCTAGTAACCCTATTTTAGAACGAACAAATTCCAATTTTGTTCTAGTTACTCTAGATTAACTAAATTTATCACAGCATGATGTTGAAATTGATTTTAAACACCACAGTGGAGCTAGAATTAATGCTAGAAGTATTCTGTATTCTGATTCAAACATACTAAATATTTATATTGTCGTGGTTAAACTTTGCAGACAGTATAGATCAAACTAACATTATTTGCATATATTCATGGTGATACTGAATCTATATCCTATACTAACTAATTAATTAATTTATGTCAACTTACTTATAATTTAAATAAAATTATAATTATTATTAACTACAGGAAACAGACAGAGAAAAATACACTCCAGCGCCGGGATTTGAATCACGGGCCTCTATATTTCCATTATAGCGCTCTTCCCGTAGTTAATAATAATTTAATTTTTTTAAAATTAAAATTTAATCTTTCCGTAGTATGAATACTATTAAATCGTAAAATATGAATACGTATTTATAATGTTCAACAGGTGGTTATTTACTACTTTTTGGTTTTAATTTCAGCTAGGCCAAATTTATTTTTATAAATATCTTGGAAATTAAATATTTCTTGGGAAAACATCAAATACGGCTAAATTCGTATTTAAATGGATACATTTGAGCATTTTTTAATCAAAATCGTCAGAATCCCAAAGTTTAGAACAAAAATTCATTTCTCGAGACCTCGAGGTATGAGTTTAATGTATGTTGTATTAACATGACTTGAATTATTTCCTGTCACTCCATGTTGGAGCATGAGGCTTTTACGAAGTCACGCCACTTTCTTCACTCCTGACTAATCGTTTTTACCTTTTGTCACTTTTTCCCACTGCCTCCTACTTTTTCATTAATCGACCGTCCTTTTTGGTCTCCCAATTTTTCTCTTCTTCTTCTTGGTTTCGTCGATTTCTCTTGGTCTCTCGTCCTTCTTTCTGGTTTCTTGGTCCGATTTTTCTTGATCCTTGTGGGTTCCACTCTAAGGTCTTCTATTGAACTGTCTTGTTTCCTGGCAATGGCCAATCCAGCCAGCAGTTCAATGCTTATATGCTCTGATTTTTTTTACACAGGTCTTTTTTTTGGATCATATCAAAATACTCTCAATATTCTTCGCAAACGACATTTATTAAAGACCTGTAGCAGATTTTATATCCATTTCATCATCTTCCATGTTTTGCAACTGTATAAGAGAACAGATTTTACATTTTCATTGAAGAATCTGAGCTTAACCTTCTGTGAGATGATTTGCTTCTCCAGAGGGGGCATAGCTGAAAGAAAGCACAGTTTGCTTTACGAATTCTGGCTTTCACGTCTTCTTCAGTCCCTTCCGTAATTGGGTAACATTTCGACTTTTTATAATAATGTAAATGTCAAAGCAAGGTTCCACGTGCCTGCTCAGACGAAAGACAGATATTTTTATTTTTTATTTTATTTTTGGACAAAACTTGTAAAAGTATACAAAACCTAAAATTGAATTTTCACGCTAATACAATTGTTCTACTATTATACGAGTATACTATCTATTTATTATATACTACGTATATGAAAATAAAAAAAATAGTATCCTTCTACACATTTTAGGTTGGCTGCGGAACTTATTTTAAATTTCCCACTATGACACGATTTCATTCTTTATAGGGAACAGCAGAAACTTCTTAACAAACAGATATATATTTAAAGATTACAAGGTCCTTTCCGTAGACTGCTGACCTTATCGTTATTATAATTTGCATGCCTAACAATAATTTATAAAATCACACTAAATATTTGCTTATTTCATTTTTGCTCCTCTTAAAAGTAAGATGTTACAACCATATTACAATTTATAAGAAAGAATTTACATTGTAGATGTATATAATATCCTAATACTACTCACTGATTGGCTGACTCATCGCGATATATCTGTAACAGATTGACCTACGATCATGAAATTTTGTTGGTACATGCTCGCTAAGAAATCTTTTTACGATCCACTACCTTGATTTATGATAACGGGAATATACTCACAAAATTTGTCTATCATGACGACATCTCCAGGGCCAATAGCATTAGAATATTGAAATTTGGAATTTAGCCTACCATTATAACATAAAATACTCCAGTGAAAGGTTTCCTCAATCGGTAATTTTCAAGATGGTGGCCATATATGTGGTGGGATGTCCAAAATGGTTCGAACAAGATAGAGCTACAGCTCATAAGGCCAGAACTTCTATGGCTGTTCACGTTCATAGGGCCATGTTCCCTGGCCACCTTATCTCACGACATGGTGATGTTCCGTGGCCACCTAGGTCACCAGATTTATCTACATTCTTTTTATGGGTATATTTGAAAGCACATGTGTATGAATCAAAACCTCGGACACTGGATACATTGAAGAATGAAATTCGTCAGATGATCACTGAAATCGACGGGCAAAATGATGGAGAGAGATTTTTGTGAACACAATGGTTATAACTTGAAGGATGTTATTTTTCGTACATGACCCACTGTTTTAGGCATTGTTTGAGCTTTTTGCTTCTATTTTTTAATACATTTTACATACAAAATTGCCAAAGTTCTGATAATTTGAAAAATGTCCGTTTCCCACGCCCCACCCTGTATTTGAAACGGAGTTCCCTCACAAACATAATTATCACTAATTCTTTGAATAATTTTTATGTTTGGCAAAAATGTTTATGTTTACATAAAATTTAATCTCTAAGGGGGAAAGTAAGGGCAACGAAAATTATTAAAATATATTTCCAATTCAAAGCAAAGATGCGACGAGTTAGGAAATACAGATTATAAAATTCTTCTACAGGAGTCGGAATTAGGTACTAATTATGGAGTTTTGAATGGGGGGGGGGGATTAAATATTCACTCTTGCCAAAAGAATTGTCATGTTTCTTGACGATAGTTTATAATCCTAATTAATTTTAATTATTAAAAAAATACAATAGTAATAACACACACCGCAGTACGAGACCTAGCGACCTTGCTAGTTTTAATATATTGTCCTCGGCATACTGTGCTTTTGTTCATAACAACTCATTCCACGTTTTATCTAGATATCTACTTTCGATTGAAGTATTTTTTTCGGTACTTCTTTAGATTGTTACTCCCCTATATTGTTTTAGAATAAAAATGACATTGTCTAAATAACTATTAAGAAAAAGGGATGCTTAGCCCAATTGAATTTGGGACAAAGGAATATCCCACTTCTGTTTTGTTAAGGGGAGTAACAGTCTAAAGAAGGACATTCCATACTCCTTCTTTAGATTGTTACTCCCCTCTGTTTTTTTATAAGGGGAATAACAATCTTTTTTCCTCAGTATCTTATAATATCAAGCGGTGGCTATAAATCAAGTCAGTGTACTCGATACCTTGTTATAGTTATAACCAGTATTTTTTCTCCTTGTCTAGTATCAGAGTCAATATAGTGTTAGCTTGCTAGTTTCCTTTCCGAGTATCTTATTTCTTTATAAGCGTTAGCTATCATTGATATTTATTGTGTCGAGGTTAAGTAAGCTTTTTTAATATGTTTTTTTTTCTTGTAGCGATTTTTCTTTTTTTTAACCCCTGATATAACGTTGTGTTATTTTTTCCTTACTTGCTATTCAAACATGCAGGATTCTTTTGTCATACATGCTGAGGTCATGTTATATATAGGATCAATAACACGGTAGCTGCTTAATTTAACGCTAACATAAACCAAGAGAGAGAAGGGGGGGGGGGGGGGGGGGTTGAGAAAAGCTAACTTGATTTAACACAGCAATTTTTTTGTGTAAACTTAAAGGGGGAGGGGGAAATTCATCAATTTAATACCTCAACCTTTTTTCTTTTCGGAGAAAATTACCTTCGAAAAACGGGAAATTAGAGAAAGAAAAGCCACATCGATTTTTATGCAACATAACTATAATAATAAACCATTTCTTCCTTTCCTTCCTTTTAGAATTTTAATCGAGACATAAACTCGATCACTTCATGTGTAAATGCTTTCATAATGTACAGAAATTTTCGAATTTACATCATTAAAATGGGAATATAATTTTAAAATACAAATAATGTTCATAAAAGTATGAATTTTATTTAGTGATTAACTTAAATTTGTTCATTTCATTTTAAATATGGCGTTTTTTATTACATGCTGGTAAAAATCTAAGTTAAAAGGGCAATCAATATTACGAGTACAAATGAGGGTTCAATCAGTTATTATATTAAGCTTATTGCGTAATTTAAGCGTGGTCTTCAACTCCTTATTGTAGGTTATAGACAACAGTGTCCAAAAATAGATAAATGCAATAATTATATACTACATAGAACAAGTAAGTCTTTTAGCAGGCACAGGCCTTGCATGGGCTGTCGTATTACGAGGTTAATTTATTAGAAGAACAAATAAGGTAGTTATGAATAAGTATGCACTTCAAGCGTTGTGGAGGATTGCTAGGGAACTAACTCTGAAGAGGGGGTGAAATCAGGATAGCTATGGTATGGTTAGTCAAGGATTCCATAACATTTGTTGTGCTGTTGTGCGTATTCTGTAAAACCATATCCCGTGCCTAAGAAATCTAGAGTCTAAATTAATGTAGTCTAATTTATATTATAACAATGAAGCCATTTTAGTCTCTAACATTAGAGCAATGTGGTATCCTATATAATTTCCTACATTAGCCCAGTCAATAAAGGATTTTATTCGCACCTAATTAGGGAAAAGCTGAATTTTTTCCTGATGATAGTCCATGATAAGAGGTACATTTTCACAAAAGTCCCCACTCCTCCCCCTTATGCTTCCCCCCCCCCCTACCCCCTCCTTAAAGTCCAAAATTTACTTATTTTTCACTTTTTACGCAAAACGGTTTATTTTTTGAAGAGAGTTGTTATTACTTATTTACTATTGGATGGTAGGTCATACTAATTTAAGGCTAGGTATGACCTACTATCCAAATTTCATTAAAATCGGAAGTGTTGTTTTTAAGATATGTTGGTTCGCAAAAATACGTTAATGGATTTTTTTTATCATTTTCCAACTACAATATCTCGAAAACGGTATGTCTCACTTCAACCATGCATAGGATTATTATTATTTTTTGTGCAGAATTATGTGAGAAATATTTTTGGTAATATCACTTCTCTTCAAAAAAAATAAACCGTTGTGCGTGGACTTTAAGGAGGGGGTAGCAGAAGGGGTGGGAGTGGGGACTTTTGAGAAAATGTACCTCTTATCATGGTCTATCATCAGGAAAAAATCCAGTTTTCCCCTAATTAGTTGCAGAAACATCCTGCTTTTGGCCTTTATTGACTGGGTTACATACTCGTACATGGATAGTGGGAAATATTATTATAACAATATGCCCATGAGAAAGGAAATTGCGGAATAGATCCACTACAGTAAAAATATGCATATGAGAATGGGTTCCTGGGCACATTGCTGGCATTACAGCACAAATGCTTATAAGAACGAAATCAGTGTTCGATTCCCGTCAACGAAAAGCGATTCCACGCTCTGAGTTCACGCAGTATAGCGGTATAAATAAGTAGGTACTTGAAGTAAAGTTACTTGGATACTGAGAAGTAAAAAGAGCCCAGCATCACGCAATTAGTTCTTGCGAGTGAAGAAGGTACTCTTCGTTCGGTAGACATCTTAACAAAGAGAAAGCGATTTTTTAGAGCCGTAGAAATGCGGCCAACCTTGAAGTAATGTGTCAAACTGTTATAAGCAAAGGTCTTAAGAGACTAGAGGATGGTTTAGACGGTAGGAACATTAGGTGTGTCCAAGTTGTGCGTGCATTCCCTCCTCCCCCCCCCCCCCCCCCCTAAAAAAAGATAGGTCCGAAAAAGTAGCGTCCATTCGGTTACGAATGACCCGTTAAGTGCGTGTCATCTATTACATATAGTTGTATAAGCCCGGTGGTCCAAAGCCTTTAACAGGCTATTACACCACGTATACCATTATTATCATAGAAGAAGGTTTTTTTCTAGTTTTTTAGACCGATTATTTATGAAACGCTTACATGTATAAGCCTGAGCAAGAATTTTCGTCTAGCAAAAACAAAAATAAACAATCTATTACGACATTGTATTCTTTTGTTTTTCACCATGCTTTCCCCTTGGTGTTAACTTGACTGTAAACATGATGTTTTTATCTGTACCTTTGTTATTGTTTGTATGAAGTGAATAATTATACCTAGACAATCCCAATAGTTGAAGCCTCTTGCTCACCATAAACAAAAATATGTAAAATAGTGTTGGGCTCTTTCAGTGCTGTATTTTTAAGAGGGGGAATCAGTTGTTGTGTATATTTTCAAGGGTGAAGGGCCGCGGTGAATCAAGCAGTTTGAAGTTCTCTCTCGACCCCTAGGTCCGAGTTTAGACTCAAACTAAGTCCATTATACAAACGAAACACGCTTCAAATCGATTCTCCCACAACACTAACAATTAAACTCACAGATAGAGAGAGAGAGAACCAAAAAAAAAAGAAAGTTTGGCTCCGTCTATAAAACCAATCTGCAGACAACAGAACAGCTTTTTTTCCCTTGCAGGAAATGGAAAAAAGGAGGAAAAAACTTTCCAACGAACACTGTCCTCCAATTCAAATGACACAATCCTCAACCCATTCAAGTCACTCCCAAGCACGTTTTTTTCCTGGAAAATTTCACGCTATTTTTAGCCGTAACTATGACGTCAGCATTGTGTTTAATAACGTCATTGTCACTCTTAAGTCCTAGAATCATGGGATCCTTGATAGAGTTTTCTACATATATTAAGTGAGAGAGATGTAGTCAAATTTTCGTATAATGACGTTTTTAAGAAAATTGACATAATAAATAGAATGTAACAGATATTTTGTTTAATCATAAATGAGCCATTTCAATAGTATTGACCATTTCATTTTTACTTTCTCAATGTAGAAATAAAGTATTGTGATTGTGTATGAAAATTCGATTTTCTGATTTTGATGGATTTACATGTTTTGAGGTCCTTTGAGTCCAAAAAGAAAGCGTTTAGTTAAAAAAAAGTCTTTTATCTACTCGCGGCAGCAAAATTAAACATTACCTAACTGTTTTTAGGCTGGAAAGTACTATTTCCCTGATTTGTCATTAAAATATTAAAAACAGGCAGGAAAGTAGTTAAAACAGTCAGGAAAATACTTTCTCTGCCTAGGCAGGGAAATATTTCCCTGCCTAGGCAGAGAAAGTAACAGTGTTTACCACTGCGTGCCATAACCTCTTATTTTGGCAAGAACAGTTTATACTATTATCTCTATCTTATAACATTATATATTATAGTTAAATAAGTAATATTTAATAATAAATAAACGTTTTAATAATAAAATAATTTGTTTATATTTGTTAATTCTGTTAAATAAGTGCAATGATTAGTAGATCTTAAATTAAAAAAATAGTAGAGTCACTGACTATACTGTAGCGTCATGTAAACATTGAACATCCATATTATTTTTATTATTGAAGTCTTTCTAGATTAGACTAGCTACTTTTCCTGATGTATCCTAGTTACTTCTTTTCTTTTAAGCAATAGAAGATATCTTTAACACTTTTATTAATTTTTTAGTAAAAATATAAATAAATATTTTATATTGCGTGCATTATTCATTCAGAAGTTATGTGTGTTATAAACGTGTGTTTTGTATTTTGTTGTTATAGATTGAGTTTGTTTTTCACTTATTGTTATTATTCCCAAGTTTCTTATTTGAACATTAATTTTAGTTAATACATATGTTATCATCTTTATTAATATGACACATAGTTATTAACTATGTTATATTAATAAAGATAACATTTTAGCAGCTTCATTTTTCTTGCGCAAGTAGATAAAATATTGTATGCAACAAGGCAGCAAAGAAACATTTCTGTCTCGTTTATTCATTGCCTGCCTCGGCTTCGCCTCGGCAGTCAAATAGGTAAATTACCTGCCTCGGCTTCGCCTCGGCAGTTAATTATCATAGCCTGTCCTCGCCTTCGGCTCGGAGGCTAATCTAATCACTCGTCAGTAAAATTCCATTTTGCTGCCTAGTTACATAAATAACTATTGTTTGTTTATGCAGAGTGTTGTTTTGTGTTAGACAGATTTTAACAAATATATATGACTTTTAGCGAATTTTCAAAGAAAATTACGCTATTGCAATGGCTTCAAAATTTTTGTAATGTAAATTTTTGAAAAATTTTTCCATGGAAATCCGTTTTAGACCATTCTGAATCGATTCCTAAAATTTAACACTTTTTTTATGTATGTATGTATATATGTATATATGTATGTATATATGTATGTATATATGTGTCACTCCAGACGATATCTCCCCTTAGGGTGCACTTAAAAATTTCAAACAAATTTTAAAATATCAATAATATCAAAAGAAAGGATGAGTTCGTTGGCCAGAATTTTTGGAGTCCATTTAGGGGTCAAATTTTGACCATATAGGGTCAAAAACCGTGTTTTTTCCATTTTACCCCCCTTTTATGTGAAAATATGATAAAAGTGTAAATAACAACAATTACTGTACTCTTAAAGAGCTTTCCAACGACATGCATCTTGAAGGGTAAATACTATTTTGACTTTTGTACCCCTGTGTACCAATTTCTTTTTTTTCACCCGAGCAAATTCTGAACCAAAATTTTCCTATATTATCATAATCCAATAAAACGCAGATTTCTTTGAAAATTCGCTCATTAAGTCATGGTGCATGACTGGACTTTTTATGATTACTGTGTATTTTACAAGCAATATTGCATTTTTAACGCCAAAATTTCACCCAAAAAAATGTCCCTCCCCTTTCCACCCTATAACGGCTAGTCCTAAAATTATGAAATAATTCCTGCTTATACCTTTTGACAGGCTGATGAAATTGCCAGAATAAAATTAATTTAACGTTTTGTTATTACCGATAAAAATACATTATGATCCCCCGAGGAATCGAACCAGGGACATCTACTCTACTCTCCTTACTCTACACTATTTTTTTCTTTTGGGGGATCTATTTAAATTTGTTTATATATTTTTTTTTTTTACTTTTATATAGGGCGGGATGGGAAAATACTAAAATGTTAGTTTAGCTAATAATAGCGTATATATGCCAAATAATCTACGAACCCTAAAAAGTAATTGCTTAATGCAAGTATTTCCCTGTGATTTTTTGTATATCTTAATGATTTCAAAAATACCTGGACAGAAATCTTTTTTAGACAACAGGCAACATTTTTGGTATCGAGTCTTTCTATCGTTTTGCCAACCAGCATAATATCTTAAAAACTGCTCGTCCGATTTCAATAAAATTTGGATGGTAGGTCACTATTAGTCTATTGGTGGACCCATTGGTTTCCCTTCCAAATGCGGATTATTTTTATTATATTATCTATATT